>WEKY01060656.1:7481-32978 GCA_013390045.1 Picathartes gymnocephalus | reverse complement strand
GCACTGACTATTGCAGATTCATTTTTTTCTTTATGAAAAATATTAGACAGAAGCTGCTCTATGATTTCTTGTCTGAAAAGAAAAGCATTCGCATCAGATGACACCACTTCAGGGTACAGCTGTTAGGAGAAGTAGCTACCATTTGCCCAGATAAAAAAGGGAGAAGGGAATACAAAAGAATCTTTTCTGGCAGAAATACACACTTAGATTAACTTACAACAAGTAACAGAACACAGCCAAAGTCCCCCATATTTAGTCTGCACAGTATCAAGCTGACATCTACATATGAGATTCCGTTCAATTGGGCAGCACAGGAAATGTTTTAATGAGACAACTCCTCTCCCACATTCCCCACTAAAAAATCCTCCAGGTATGGCTCTGCTTACTTACCAAGTTATTTTTCATTACACAATCAAAAGATGGGTAGTCAAGAAAATTCACCTGAAAAGCAGAGCTTGTCACTTCTGAAGGTTTTCAAGGTCAAAAATTAAAAACTAGTTTCGTATGAAGTGAGAATAAAATAAAAAATTCAAACCAACTTACTTCTCTAAACTTGCAAGCAGTGGATCTGGTTCTGAACTGTTCTGTACTTGTAGCATCTGGTCTCTGCTTAGACGAATGATTTCACAGAGTGACTGTGATGCATTTGAATGCCTCTGAAACAGAAAAACAGCACTTTTCACTACAAGAGTAATAACATGCTGGACTCTAACTCTTCAGTTAAAAAAGGTGAAACCTTCAACAAGGACAAGAGCTCTCCTACCCAAAAATATTCAGCCAGTAGCTTTATGCCAGAACTAACCCTTAACAAAACAAAACAAAAACCTGGAAGCACAAGGCAAGAATCTATTTCCAACATTCAGGTGGCAAAACATGAGAGCTAAATCTTCCAACAATACCAAGTATGCCTAAGGCTTTGATATGGATCTCAAAAAGGGGGCAGGGAGGTGAACAAAACCACACACCCTCCCTCAAATAACCACACTTCAATACTGCAATCAGCTTACTGAAAAAAGCAAGCAGAAAACAGTAGAACTACAACCATGCTGTACAGCTGAAGAGATAGACCCAGGAGAGTGTCAGACCAATACTTACATCTTCATCTTGAGACGGGTGTACGATTTCCACAAGCCGCTGGATAATTCTCTCCTCGTTTAGCCACTGTAAAAATGTTTGTGGATGTTAATAAGAATTTTTCCCAAGTGAACTAATTAAATGAATACATGAACTTGAAAGTAGCCTTTTGACAACTGCCACAAGTCAATACTTGTAAATAAGGATTAACAATACTTCATAAAAAAACCCTAAAAGTTAGTGTTTCTGAGCCACAGTAAAAAAGAAAGCCTTAGGTTAATTTCAACAAACTTTGATGCCAAAAGTGTGTTCGGTAATGTCCAAAACAATTTTAAAACTGCATCTGTCAGGTATAAGTCAGATAGTAAAGACCAGGGAAGAGACCAGCTGCTCAGGTTGTAAGCTGTCCCCAGTAGCTCTGGGGTTTCACTGGAAAAGTACTGGCAGCTCAGAAAAAAACCCCCAAAAATAAACAAAAAACCCCACAAACAAACAAAACCCCACACATCTAATTTCAGCATATTTAAGAAATAAACTTAATAAAGGCAGCAGAAGTTAAGCCAGCTTAGAGTTCACAAACATCACACAAAAGTTCTGAGATACTTTACTTACATTTAGCACTTCTTGCCGGGGCTGTGGAGGTTCTATACAAGTCAGTAGCCTGAGCAACAAGTCCATGATAGCAGAGGTCCCTATGTGCTTAATAATGAGGTCTACAAAATCATGCTTCCTCTTTAGAAAGTCCACAATCTGGAAATTAAAAAGTAAGCTTATATTCGCTTCATGTATGTATCATGCTAAATTACACCAAACACTTTAAAATTCACTCTGCTACCAAACTGACAAAATAGATGAGAACTTCTTAAACACTTCTGCCACTTAAAGCCTGCAGTACAAGACAAGATAAAATAAAATACAAGCAGAAAACAGCAAAAGTGGCACAGGGCAGATCCATATTATGTGCAGAGTGTCTTGGCCCTCCTCTCAAACCCAACTTGCTGACCATAACCTACTTATAATCCAACGCAGAGCCAGGTTTTCTTTTTGATATGAATCCGTCTCATCTCTGCTTAGTGGGCAAAGCTCAAAACAGCAAAACTCTTAATACAAACAGTATCTCAGGTTTGAGAGTCAAGTCATTGCAGCTGTTTGCAGTATTGGGCAACAGGCACTGAGTACAAGAGCATTTCTTCTGAGCAAGGACTCCAGATATTTCTCTCCTTGTTCTAAATAATTCTTCACACCAAGTCAGACTCACTGATTCCAGTCATTTACGTTTGCTTTTAACAGCAATAAATGCAAATATCATCATAGAAACACTGAGCTAAGCTAAGCCAAAAGGTAGGCACTCACAGTGATTACATAAACAGCTCAGGCAAATCTGAATCAAATATATCCTACTCATTCAAGTGTATTTTTAATCATGTGCATAATGAAAAAGTGTCTTCAGCTAGGATGGAATCTGAATGCTCTCTTTTGACTCTGCTGCTATCCCTCAATCATGTAGTCTTAAAGCAGAATTGCTGAGTACTACAACTTTATCTGTGCACTTGTTCAATTGGTGAGTTTGCATATAGTTAATTACCTGTTCTGGTTTTCTGCTGATAAGAATACTTAACACCTTGCTGAAGAAACTGGCCAGTAGAGGGTTTAGAGGAGATTCATTTAAGAGGAAGCTGTACAGTTTCAGGAGTAAGGACTCTTCTTCTCCCAGCCTATCATTGATCTGTGAAACATCTGATGTAAGCAGCTCACATGATATGTTTGGGTATCTGGGAAAAGAAAAAATTCTCCATCACTCATACTTCAGAGTTGTCATACTTACAGCTCTGAATTCAGAACCTGGTAAGGCATCTGACTAAATGTTCAAGCAGGGTTGGTCTACACTAAAGTGGCAAACTAACACAAAGTAATAAAACTGCACATTCAGCCTATAAGCTGTTTTCATTTAAGAAGTGCACTACTTTGATCTTCAGTAGCAATGGAATACCAGTAGAGAAGCTGAGAAAGGTAAGATCAAGTTTTCATTTCAAGACCTATTGTTAAATCCATCTGTTCAAGTACTGACCTCTAATTTACTTCAATTTCCAATTCTACTAGAAACATTTACAAGAGGCTTGGTTTACAAGAAACGGTGAAGTTCTGCAACTAAGAGAGTGTAGCTTATTTCACATTATTTTAACATGCCATTTTTTAAAAAAAAAGCAGCTTTCGGTACAGACAATGCTAAAATAGGCCAAAAATAGCAAAAGTGTCCTACAAACTGCTAGATAGATTTTGAGCTTGAACCTTCTCAGCAATCCAGAAGTCATGGCCATACTCCAGAAAGGAATGCATCAGCATTTAGACCCTAAGGACATTCTTCCAAGGAGTACCACAAATCTTCTAAAAGGCATCTTTAAAACACCTTACAAGTCAACAAAACAAAGCTAACAATGGAGCTATACTACCCAAAAAGCGTTTTTCATTCAATTATTTTCTTAATCACAACTAAAGGATTCTTAAAGTGAGGTCTGGTTGGACCTTTTATTGGTAACTCCTCTGGACATGAACTGGTTTTGGAAGCATTTGTGGATAAGAAGCTTCCATTCAAAAACTACGCATATACTAGAATGATTTACTTAAAAGTTCCATGAAGTCTCTTGAAAACAGACTTAAATCTAAACCACACCAATACTGTACTATACACCAGCACACAGGGATTCATACTATCAAATTTACTAGATTAAGCTGTCCTCTTTCCACCTTCCAAATCTCCCCCAACCCCAAAAGTTTTCCTACTTATATCGAATTTTTTCATCCATGTCTTGAGGTGGCTCTTCAATAATAAATGAAACTAAATCTTCCAAGCATTCTGACTTCAGCAGAAACTCTATAAGTTTGCGATTCTGAGCCTTGCACTCTTGTAGAACATCCTCTTCATCCATCAATTCCTTCAGTGTTACATCTTCTCTCTCTAGAAGCGTATCTATGTGCGATGACGAATGGAGATCAAATTTCCAAAACATGCTGGTCTGCGTAAGAAGAAGAGCAGTGTATTAGCAGTAGCCATTATTCTAACATCGAAGGGTAAGAGTTAGGCAGGGTTTTACTTACATGAAAGGAACATGCTAATTTGCATTAAAGAAAAAGGTATGAAATTTCGTTTTCAATTTACTAAATTTGCTTTTCCCATTCCTTGTTTTTAATCTATGCAATGAGACAGAGATTCAGAACAATCTGCTCAGCAATTAATCAAGCTGGGCGAAGATGAAATGGACAGAGCATAACTGCACTGAAGTACCACCCCCACCATTGAAGAAAACACGTACAAAGGCAGAGGAATTAAAAGAATTTTAACTTGCAGGCAGTACACTTCAGAGTGCAGGAGCTAATTTCAACACTACACTAGTTGTCCCTGCCTCCACCAACTTGACAGAGGAACATCAAAGGACAAAACGTGTTACACAAACATGTCAAGGGCAGTGGCCCCAACCACTGAAACACTGTGTGAGGCTGTAACAGATCTGTAAAAATGAACAATTTCACCTTTTCCTATAAAATGCTTTGGCACCTCTATATTAATTCTGTTTCTCTAAGACACTTTGTGAACAGTTGCTACCGAGAAAAGTGTGCTATCAGAAAAAAATATTACAGTCTACAATATATCCAACAAATTCTTGCTTTCACCTCTCATTAAGCTCAGTACAAACACTTACTTCATTTCCCTCCAGCCCTGTAAACAGGGGTTTTAAATGACATTTGACCTCTGACATGGTATTAAGTGGGCTCAAATGAATGCAGATTTTAAGTGGACTGAAAAGAGATACTAGAGATACTGGAACACAGTAAGAAAAACTTTCCTTTCCATACAATTGAAAGCAGCAGTTTTGAGCAGCACTAATAAATAAACACTCCTTTTGTACCTTTAATAAATATTTTCCAAATGTGAAAGATGGATTCAATATAGTAGTTGTTGCTGTGCATTAGCAGTGTCAGGTGTGAGGACAAGTAGTTAAGGCAGAGAATTTCAGTGAACAGTATTATTTTAGCAAGGACACTTCTGTAAACTGTAGGCTATATACAGGAGCAAGCTTAAAGGCAATAATCCAGCTATGCTGTTCTCATGCACTCAAAATACCCCATAAAATTAGGATAAAAATATCCAATTCTTTTGCAACTAAGAGGCAGCATTTAAGCACTTACTTCCAAGCTAAAACTGATTCAGCATGCACACTACAGCTTCTTAGAACAGCATTGTGTCAAATTTAGTACTTGACCAGTTTGGAAAAAGAAACAACCTCAAGGATCTAGCAAAATCTTTATGGGCATTATCTTTCCATTAGCAAGACTTTCAGTATTCAGCCTAAATATTGTAAAGCTTGGTATATTCATTATAGAGACATTTTAATTGTTTTGAGGGTTTTAATTGTTGCCTTAACCACTACATACTGCTCCCATGATACTACCTTACTCTGCCTAATCTTTTTTCACAAGTTGTAACATTCATAACTGGCCCTAGATTATATATATAAGATATGGGAGCCAAACAAAAACAATCAGGAAATGTACAGACTTATTTAACTGCACTATTGGTATTATCTAACATCCCATACAAGTATTAAATTATTAGGAACCAGAAAAAATTATTTTGTACTAGAAGTATTAGTAAACTTTCAAGCAGGATTTAACACACCCGATCTCACAAATTAGCTCAAATCAACTTATACAGTTATGAAAACCACTAGCTTGTGGGTAGTGCAAGCTACACACAAACCTGCTTTAAGGAAGTGAAACTAGTGCATTATTAAAGCCAGAGGATATTTTTTGATTGGGACTTTTAAACCTCTAGAAAGTAGATCAAATCCCTCCCCTTTGGCCAATTAGTGAAAGTACCATCCTTGTAAACAACCATCATTAATGCTAATTCCAGATGTAAATACCTCTGTAGTGATTAACGCTCATTTCAGCAGCTTCAATGTATTTCTCAGTTAGTTATTTCAAGAGAAATTCAACAATGGAAAAGAGCAATAACAAAAAAAGAGGCATACTACTGCAAACATGTTACTGCGTTATTTCACAAACTGTCTCCCAGGCAAGCTCTTTTAGGGGCTGCTCCCTCAACATGTCAGGTGCCGGCCACAGATTATTCCATCACTTCTCAACAGGAGCTCAGGTCCTTTGAAATAAGGAAAAATAAACAACATAAACTGTGCCAAAGGGGAAAGTCCAGGAACCCCGAAGAGAAGAGAATTTTCTTAGGCATTATTACTGACAATAATCTACAATCAGCCTAGCAAAGTTTTGATTGGAAGTTTTAAAATCAAAACACGTTATTGATATTTTTCTCAGAGCCTACTGTTCTACCCTCCCTCCCAAAATCTACTAATTCTGAAATTCTGAATCATCATCATGCTTTTTCAAATTTCAGTCCCATTAACAGAGTTGGCATCAGGACTTCCGTCGAAAACTCAAAAGTGTGCTCCTTCCAAAACTTCACTACCTGCAAATTTACAAGAAACTAAATTGGTCAAAGGGGTTGTATTACTTCCAATGTTACTTCACTTTCACTAAGAGCAGAAAAAGACATTTGGACTCAATGCAGGATACAAAAGACTTCCAAATACAAGACAAACTCGAGATTAGAAACTACAAGAAGCAAAATAATCCAGGATAATGTTAAAAACTCTCACATGTGGAAAGAAAATGTTTTAAAGATGGTAAAGACGCTGCATGTATTTGACCGTCTGTTCTAACATGTTAGTTTTCTATAATCTCTGGAAGTTCCCAGTAAGGAAGATTGACATCCAGTTCATTAAACAGTACTTATGTAAGTTTACATCAACTTGCTGATGCACGATTTATGACAATTCAAGATCCTGAGGAGCATCTAATATCTAGAAAAATATTCCTTTGTTTTCTTAATTAATACTGTTAACAGATTCTTCTCTGAATGAATGCTGAGGAGCATTCCATGTAATAAATACTTGACTTCAATCTGAAAAGAAAAAAGCAGTTCAACAAAGCAAAGAAATCCTGCTTTCAACTTCAGGCGTATAGGTACCTGAAATTCTCTTTTATTATTCGCTAAATGGAAGAAATAAAGCTTAGGACAATCCTTTCAGACCAAGAAGGAAAATTAAATTTTCTGTCTGCTACAGGGAAAGAAAACCATACAAGTATTTTTAACAGTAACTAATCAGCGTTTCCTTCTGGAGCTCAAATGCTTAAATGGCATTTCCATCAAGAAACGTTGGTAACAGTTCTATCACAAAGTCTCTCTGTAGCTTCAAGTGATGGTGGCTGCAACACACCTTTCCAGAATAGACGTGTGCCTGTTTTCGAGCTATCAGACTAAGATGTGAATTCCAGTCAGAAAAGCACGTGCTTTAATTCTGGATAATGTCTCCTATACTGAACCTTTAACAAAACAGACTAAGAAATCTTTAAGGCATCCAGAAATCTTTCCAGGAAATAAAACTAAAGTAAGCTGCTCCTTCGAGTCGAACTTTAAAACATCATACTTAGGTTAAACAAATATGAGAAAGGTATTTTACACTGAATTACTTCTGACTCGGTACCTCAGACTTCCACATAAAAATTTAGTAATGGCAGCTCCAAGCAGATAGGGGCATGTAGACCAGTGTAGAAGGAAAACTAGAAGGATTTCAGTAGCCAGCTGAAGGCTCTTTTATCTGACAACTACATAAATGTCAAAGGCATATACACAGAGCTTCTGGTAGGAATTTCACAGATTTTACTGCAATACCCAGTTTCATTTTTCAAGCAAGAGAAACTTAGAAGTGTATCAGTGTCAAGCTGAAGAATCTGTAGTATGTGAAATTCTGAGAAATGTTACATATAGAATTTTAACAATTATTGCATTATAAAAGATCAAATTCAGAATCTGTCACTTCTTTTTGTGCACCATTGTATTTTCTTACTATAGGGTTCAAGTACACTGATGGAAAAGAAAATCAGTTACTTTTGCACCAACAAACATTTCCATGATTGAAACACATCTTAAGTGATGTGGCCTACTTCAGCAAAACAGTGAATTAATAAATTCTGTGCAACTAGCAAAAGCCAAACTAGTTGTTGGATGCAAGGAGAGCAACCACCAAAGGAGTCCTCGGTTTTAAGATGGTCTTGCATTTCTTAATGATAAAAGCATTTCCAATGCAAAGAACCCTTTGCCTCCTAAAAACCAAGCATGTAGGACAAGGTAATGATGAAGATAGATTATTAAGGTTTTATTATGAAAAAATTTGGTAAATTGTCTTCTAAGACCTTTAAACACATTAAGACGTTTATTTCAAATGCCAAGCATGCTTTTCTGCCAGCTTCACATAATCTCACCTAGTTACTACCTAGGTATGTTTAGTTAGATTCCAGTTTGGGGTGGGGGGTAGTCTCCCTCTGCAATCAATGGACAGTAATAAGACACTGTACTAGCATTTATAAAGCGCTTATTTTGACACTGAAAGTGGACCATCTGTTCAAAATGAAACTAAGCATAAATGCATATCTGAAAAAAAAATTTAGAGCTAAAGAGAATTACCAGTGAACCAAAATAACAGCAGACGCTCTAGTTGCTGCTTTTTAAACTGCCGGCTATACTCAGCAGAGCACCACCCACTGTAACTTGCTGTCTACAACTGCCAGTCTGAAACTATTTGAACTAAGTTTCTTTTCTATCAAGGCAGTGAGGTTCATTGCGCATTATTAGCTAGAAAGATGTACGTTGCTGTTCAAAATTCCTAGATTTAATTACACTACTTTACAATTACACCCAGCAATCACAAAAAATAAAAGCAGTAATAAAGGAGAATTTTCATGGCACAGCTGCTACATTTCTTAAACAAAATATAAGATCAATTTGACATAGAATATAAGTCTCAAGTGAATGCAAAATAACATGTAGCTGTTTCTTCAGTGTCAGAACAGCCTGTTCATGTCACAAACGTGAGACCTAGTGGAAAAGAAGTACTACATTACTTAAAATAAGCTAGTGAAGTTTCAAAGAAACTCTGTTGAGAAAGGAGTGAATAGATGGTTTGAAATTAATAGGAATTAAATAGAACAGAAAATAGAAACACCTCTACCTCAACAATTTAGTACATACTTCTAATACCTTGTACATTCCTTCTTAGTCCACGGGCGTAACAAACTAGAACAGACACTAAAAAGGAAACAAAACCAACCAACAATTCTTTCATGGAAGGCTGGGAGATCTTGTGCAGGCTGGCTGCACTTCTTCCCTCACAGCAGGATTTCTGGATGCTTCACCTTCTCAGCCACTGCTGGGCACAGGGGGCTGCAGACTGGGAGGTTACCAAGGATCTTCGACCCTCCTGCAAAACTGCTGCCTCTGTCTCATGCAGGGGACCCCAGACACAGGATGAAGAGCAGACTGAAGCTTAGGCACATGAGGGGAGTGAGAGAGCAGTCCCTGTGCCCAAAGAGCAGCAGGAACAGGAGAGTGATCCCCAAAAAGGGGCCCTCAGTCTACGAGGGCCTCCCTCTCCCACATGAGCACATCTCTCAGGCCACAGCCCCTCCCATCTCCCAGGACGGCCACACTTGGCCACACACACTGCCACCACAGTGGTCTCCTGATGTCACAACAGGATTCCTTGAAGACACTATATTCATTCTCAGCACATATACTCCTCTGCTAACTACTACTATACTTTCAGAGGGTAACTACATCCTCTTAAGAGAACTGCAGGAGATGTGGCAGTCTTATCTTCACTGGGGGAGAAAAAACACACCAGAAAACTGTATGAAGACAGATGGTGATCTCCTAACACGCCCTCTAACAAGGTGCCACCTCCTACTGAGGCAAGTTATTAAACAGGGACTTTCACTCCCCTATCAGATACAAGAAGGAGAAGCCTGCTATTGTAACAGAACAGCTAAGGACTGAAGTGAAATCCCTTTTACCCTAATGTATCAACCTAGTCTCCCTCATTTAGGAATCCCAGCTGCACTCCTATCTAGATGAGAACTATAAAAACACATTCGTGGATGAGGCAGCAGTGTGTCCTTGTGGCCAGGAGGGACAATGGTATCCTAGGGTGCAATGGGAAGAGTGTGGCCAGCAGATCGAGGGAGGCGATCCTGCCCCCTCTATTCAGCCTTAGAGAGGCCACATATGGAATGCTATGGTCAATCTGGTCTCCACAGCTTAAGAAAGAAAAGGAGCTACTGGAGAGGGTCCAGCAGAGGCCACAAAGATAGATTTGGGGTCTGGAGCACCTCTGACATGGAGACTGTGGGAGCTGGGCCTCTTTAGTCCACAGAAGAAAAGACTGAGAGGGCATCTCATTCTTGCATACAGATATCTAAGCTGGATGCTAAGACAATGGTGCTGGACTCTTTTCCACGGTGCCCAGCAACCGGATAAGGAGCAATGGCCATAAACTAAAGCAGAAGAAGTTCCCCCTCAACACAATGAAGAACTTCTTTAGCACAGGAACAGGTTGCCCAGGATGGTCATGGCGTCTCCCTCTCCGGGGACAATCAAACCCCACCTGAGTGTGTTCCTCTGTCACCTGCTCTAGGTGACCCTCCCATGGCAGGGGGGTGAACTAGATGAGTCCTTCCAACCCTAACTATTCTGTAATCCTATTATCTTTTACATAATACACAATATATATTTATACACACACACACCATGTGCATGTACACCCCCTTTATGACTGAATGCCCCAATAATCAACAGCTTTTACATGCTGAAGTATGGAAATAAAACTAGTTGAAGTTTACTCCAAGACACCAATCCCCCAAAATTCAAGAGGTCGTAACTGTTCAACAGAAGTACAAATATCAAGTGATTTCACCTGATATTTGTACTTCAGTCTGCAGTGAATTTACAAGAGCAATTTTATACCAAGCAACAAGTATATCCTCAGCAATTCCTACACTATCTCAAACCACAGGTTACTAAGTGTTAATAAATAAAGATCTTAATTACCTGCAATAACTACAAATTAGACACTAATATCTCCTGCCCAAGTAGAGAAGATGAATCATTTTCTAGGAATTCCACATCAACAGCCAATTAGAAATTTAAAATATTCACTGGTAACAGAATTCAGTTAGATTTTTCCTATTCTGAATTCTCCCAATTAGCTTCAAAATGAAAATGAAGATATCTTGGCACTAAGAAAAGCGCATGATTCCATAGTAATATAAAATACAAGCTAATCAATGCATAGCTACCCAGAAGACACTTTTGCACTGAAACATGAAGTTTAGTACCAAAAAATTCAATTGCAGAAGACAGTATTACTTCAATATAATAATCTATAAACATCACTCATACGTGCTATTTGTCAGTTCATGAACACATTTGCTCTGAAACTCTTTCAAAAAGGTTGGGCAGCAGAAACACTTCCTGGCACAAAAGCAAAACACTGTAAAACAAATGGAATATCCACAACAGTGTGTCTGGAAAATTCCTGATTGTTATAGTAAACCAAAGTAGGGTGGAGAAAGAAGATAGTGCAAGAGCAGGGTAGGTTAAAAGACGAAGTTAAGAGTCAGTCAGTTAGAAAGTAGTCAGAAAAAAGCTGCAAGAAAAGGGAAGGCATGGCCACAAAGCCTGAACTGAAGAAGGAACTGCAGCTTATAAAGTGGTAAATGTGAACCTACAGAAATCAGGTGACTTTAGTGGACATCAGGCACATGGAAAGCTTAAAATATAAGTGGTTGCTCAATGCTTTAGGATAAGGCTTTATAGATGCAGAAGCTAAATCTACTTCTGTAGGTGAAGTTTAATAGTTTCTTACCTGTTAAACACAAAAGTTTGTAAAATTTAAAATATCAGAACGTTTTGTATTCTCTCAGGCTTCTTGCCCATTACAGGGTATCCTGGCAACAGCAAAAAAATCTTTCAATCTACAGTACTAGCAGATTAGCAGGACTGAATTAGCATTGAATTAGATGAAGCAGATTTCTTCCTACAACGACAAAAAAAATTGTATCATTTAATATTGTTAATAAATTCTATTCAATAGCCTGACAACTGCATGAACACTAAGGACTGTTCTGCAACAAGTACAACACATGAGCAGAGGAAGGAAACAACTTGCTAGAAGAAAAGTGTCAGTTCAACGGAGCATACACTGAAAATAAAATCAAAAGTAGCATGTCATCTGAAATACTTACTTTTAAACCAATTTTAACATTTCCCTCCATTTTTGGGAGTTAAAGGAAGAAACTTCTTTGTCTCACTGAAATGAAATTGCCTTTATAACCTCCACTTCACTGAAATCTAACACAAATCCACACTTTTTTTTAAAAAACATTAGCAATTTCCCATAAAGTAACATCTTGAGATCTGGAAGCTATGATATACCCATTACTAGGGCTTTCTGCAGTAGTTTTTTTTCCTATCTTCATAACTATTCCCTTATATTAATGTCATTTATCCACAAACCTGCACAGGAATAAGCTGAGAAGCATCAAGAATGCCTGTTATGTCAGCACAAGTCTATAGAGAATTCAGCCAGTTTCAATCTGAAAACTGGCTAACTTCAAAAAAACCAATACAGACCACATCCAGACTTCCAAAGTAACAAGCTGAATTAAGACAGCATTCAGTCATCATTATGAAAATCTCTAATTTGATAGTTTAATGTTATTTTGCTCTATACTGGAAGAATTAAGGAGCTCTATTAGGTATCCTTAACAGGCTTCAGAGTGACACTCATCTGTCCGTGCTTCAGTCAAGACCAAACAGGCAGAAAAAGCATCTTACCAACTGATTTTTCCTTCCAATTAGCTGTTTGTAGTAGTTGCAGGAAGAATTTCTAGAACAAAAATTCACCTTCACTTTCCATCACTTTGAGGGGCTTTTTGATATTGCTTTTTAACACAGGTTTCAAGCAAGACAATACTTTGGTTTCTTCTGTGAACAAGGGTAATACTGTTTATGGAAAATACAGTACTAAGAAGGGTAGCAAAATTAGTAGCATGTTTATTAACTCAGGTCAGTGACTATCCAGTATTTGGCTGAGAAGCTCTGCTATCAATTTGTCACAAATATATCTTCAGCTAAAAAAACCCAAACTATTCACCTCAAAAACATTTCAAGCATTCTGCTAAAGAGAACAATGATTTAATTTTACTCCTTCCATGTTCAAGATAAGGAGCTGTGTCTTCAAAGCCGGTTTTTGATCTTTGCATGTAATTTAACAGATGGTCTCTGTCAACCTAAAGATCATAGATTCAGAGAATAACTTGGGTTGGAAAGGACCTTAAAGATAATTTCTCAGGTTATTTTAGTAACCAACACATACATGAACTGAAGCTCAATGTAATACAGTGACCATATTCTTTTAAAGGTCACATGCATTTCTTCACCCTCAAACCTTCAGGTCTAAATGTCTGACAGACCTGCCAATCCCCTGTAAGTCAAGTGATGAACTAGAGCAGAAAAGGTAAACAAATTTCCTGGACTCAGTTCACTTTACTGAAGTTGTCTAGATTATTGTTCCTGCATTTTAAAAGTGTACCTACGTTCCAAAGTAGAGCTCCAGAAAGGGAGAGAACATCACTTCCTCAGTTACGTCATGAGGAAACAAAGTAAGAGGTCTGCTTAGCTTAATGCACTTTCAGAAGAGTTTATATATTCTGAAGATTCACAGATTTTAATTGCTAGTAGAACTACCCAAATGAAAACCACTATTATTACTCCCCTTACAAGGATCTTTGTTATTTCTCTGCTCTGCTTTCTGTTTGAAGACTTCAGTGCCTAAACACCATTGTCTAGCACCAGAACAGTTGGCTTCTGAATTCAGCATAGTAGGATTACATAGTAACTTAGAGACACCAGTGTAATCAAAATTAGCGAGATACTTGCAGTGCATGTAAAGTGTAGCATACCCTCTGAAGGGTGAGCCAGCAGACCCCTGTTCTGTCAATCAGGACTTTTTCAGTCCACCTCAGAATCTGCAGGAGTAGAGAGGTTGGTCTACAAAATGACTTCCACTTAGTGGAATGGTTTATTGGCTCAGACTGTTCCTCTCTGCAGCACAGATTAGGTATTGCGTTATGAAAAAAGGGACAAAAAGACCCCCAAAAACCTGCAGGAGTTCTTTCCATAAAGTAGTATAAAAAAAGAATCATCTCACTGGATGAGGTTCAAGTCTATTTAAGTCTGACTTTCCTACATCCAGGGATGGCTTACATTCAGCAATAGTTCAGCCAAGTTAATACAGTCCTGTCATGAAGAATATCAAAAGATGGAAGGTCAAAACCTTAGACCTGAAGGTAACGTGCAAAGGCAGGATGGAAGTCTTGTCTGTCATGTGTACATACAGATTACATTCAAACACAGAACTATGAAGACTCATCATCACAACCAGGACCACACACCCATGCTCATGTTTATCTGATATACCCAGAAAATAAAGCAAGGCACAACTACCCAGGGTACGATCCATCTTCACATGAAATGGAATAGCATGGTAAAGTCTGTTTTAAGTATTACCTAACAATCTTTGTTCACACATTTTTAAGTAAGAGCAGTTAACCACTATGTGACCAGTTGCCATAAAGAGAACTAATTTTATTAATGCTGCATGAACTGGGCTGTGTCTGCTTCTAAAACCATTCCCATGCATCTCTACTGGCCCAAACACTGAAACCAAGCGTCTCTACTAACAGAAATCACTGCAGCATTTGTGCATCCTGCTAAAAAAGTGCAAGGACTGCAAGCTGCTGGGTAGTGCTGCTCTTACAGTAATTCATTGCCTGCACTAACTTATATAACTTACTATATCTGAAATAAAGTTCTTACATAAGCTTGACAAAACCACGAGCAGAACACCAGCATCTCTTCTGGAATGTAAGGGTCTGGACTACAAATAATAAAGGAAAGCACCAGACATGGAATAGTTTAGTTCTATCACCTCTCTGGGCCAGAACAAGTCCAAGAATTTTTATGCAACACACAAGAAACAGCTGAAGGACAAAACTGCAGGATCTTTTCCCTTCTTCCACTGGCTTACTGTCCAAGAAAAACCCCCACAGTGAAACTGTCTAGCAACACAAAACTGTTTAATGTAACATTTAGGCAGAGCACCCTGAAATCGTAATTTAAGACTCAGCACTGTTCTTTGCCACACATCTCTGTATGTCAGGTGAGAAAAATCAAAGTAATGTGCACTCCTTAGAACACTCAGAAACATCTCTTTCCAAAAACTTTTAAGTAACCCCTTGGACAGATGGTTCTCAAAGAAATTTGACCTGGAAGTGTTGTCCACAACCATCGATTTGGTAGTGGTGAGAGTTGAAGGGCCAAGACATTGCAGCATCTGAACTCATCTAGAATTCTCATCTGTGAACTAATTAAGCATATAGAAAAATCTTCACAATAACCATAGCAATTTTTACACACTGAGAAGCACTTAGGTCAGGACTTAAACTTTGAATGCTTTGGGTATCAGTTCCCAATACCTTGCTTAGAGGATACATTTGTATGCTGAAATGTCACCATCCCCACTCAGAATGAGGATAAGGATTGAAATTCCTCACGGTGTCTCACAGGAGCGCTTTAGGATGCTAAATCAGCTTATGCAAAGCATCTCTGTTCTACCCCTTGCTGTGCAGTCTCCCTCTGTTGGCTCCCCAACACTGGCGAAACTTCTGCCAAGATATTTCCAAACAAAAAAACCTACTCTGAAAGTGGCAAATGCAGGAGGAGGAAGGGAAAAGAGTTTTTTCTGCCATGTCCATGAGATGGAACAGCTCAAAGGGTCTGTCAATCACCGGGGCCAGTGCAGCCAAGGAAGAAGGAACACACCATTTGGGACAGCACAATCAGAATCTGACTCTTCCATCTTTGCCAGAAATTATATCACCTCAAGCCTGCTCAGGATGGCAGAGGAGAAATTCTCCTGAATCTGATAAATAAGATGGGCAATGTTGAATTTGGACAATTCAACATCAATTCTACTGTTATCTCAACCAGCTGTAAATGAGTGTAAAGTGCTTTAGTCAAAGTGTAAATGAGTCCTGCATTCCTGTCCTACTCTGGAAATGCAAAAAAACCCAGTAATACTGACTCACTGTTTTAGCAGTAAACTTAACTTTTTTGTTTGAACATTTTAGAAACAACTACTGTAACTTAAAGACACAGCCTTAAGCTGAAAGGCATGAATTTTACCAGAGTTTCTTTTATAAGCATGTGTTCTATTCTGCTCACTGTAGCAGTTCAAAGAGAGTATGGGTTTGGATTTTTTTTCTCAAGTTCATCCTTCTATTCCTCTTGTGAATTAGACCTTGAAAGTTGGACACAAATCAAATTTTGAAGCACATGAAAAATATCTGGAGGTAAAAGAAAGCTACTTCAGCAACTTCTTACCAGGACACCAGTGTTCTTTCTGTATAGACAGTGCATTCATGTCGGTTATTTGATTTATTTTTTTCGTGCAAAATCCCAATCTGTTAAAAAGAATACTTAAAAACCATTTGCAGTTCAGAAGTGGAAGTCAGCAGCTTCTAGGAGCACATCAGTGTTTTGCCTCCTGAAGCTCCAGTCAGCTATAGCTGCTGCCAGCACCAGAGTGGACTCTTGCATTAAGACAGCAACTTCAACATTAAATCCAAAGCAGTTTGTAACTTCTTGCTTAACTCTTCACTTTCATTAAAGGTTTCTGGGACCTGTTGTTCAGGTAACCTGAATTTTCATTGCAAGTTATATAAACTGCACTAGTTAAAGGCTGTGGGCAAGAGTATCTCCTGACTTTCCTCATACTAAGCTTTACAAAGCCATTAAAATAAGTTTTGACACCTGCAAGTTCTCAAGCTCTTTTAATTAGGATATCAAGAAACGCTACCATATCCTGAAAAAATTGACAGAACTATTCAACCCAGCCTACATGCATACAGAAGCTAAATACTCCCCTAATGACAGTATCATAAACACGTTTTGCTTTCCAAAATGAAAGTCAGAATCCCTAACACTCTTCAAAGAGTGTTCAGATCGAACATCATGAGACGTTGAAGATATTTCTTCTTTTAATCTTTCATTTAAGCAAGTTAAAACACCTTTTATTTTGATTTGCTCTTGTGCAAAGACTACTAAATTTACTTGATTTACCAAAGAGCTCAAGCCCCATCTATACTTTTTTCTACAATCCCAGTATTTTCAAGTTTAACAATACAATCCCTAGGACAAAAGTAGAAAAGTTCTTCCAATGCCTAGGAAGAGACATAAAACACAGAAATAGCATCTAGATCCAGGGGGAATGATGCTACTTTAGCATATTCACTCCTCTAGATTTTGGTATCTGCATTTAGCCAAATGCTTTAGTGCCATCTGGAATCTTCCCCAGCCTAGTGCCAACCTTACAGCTTTATTTGAACCTTTAACCAAACAAGAACACTCTTCTTTCCTTCACAAAACATACTCTAGATATTCAGTGAAAACAGCCTATACAACTGTTTCCCAACCTCTGCAGATATCCTGACGATGAAGGTAAACACTTAGAAAAGTATTTTAATCCATATAAAATGTCAATTAAGTACTTGATGACAAACAGATTAACTTATCACTCAAGACTAACACAGCTGAATAGTGACTCAATAGCCAGCCTCCTTCTGTAACATAAAATGCTACGAAGACAACTGTCCAATATTACCTAAACAACGAGCATTAAAAAAGCATGACCAGCTTGACTTTTCTGAGAGACTAATCTTTGAAAACTATGAAAGTACTGCTTTGAATGGGAAGATTTCACCAATTCCCACCTACATAAATTTAATGAATTACTATAATTTTTATTTAGGTACATGCAAAAATATGTTCCAGGAAAGAATATGGAAACCCAGCAAAACCATGAAATTTGAATGCAAAAAGCCTTCCCAGTTAAGTTTGAAGTGGCTATTCAGCTAATGCTTTCTTTCTTTCCCACTCCCCAGTCCCCCAGGCAATTCATATTTTGGAGACTCCAGTAATGTGAGTTTTGCCATGCTGTGCTTTTACAATCCACACACAGAGAGCAATTACACTACTTTTTTTAGGCACAGGTGCCTCTGGTGTCTCAACTGAATAGAAGTAATGCCTTCACAATGGAACTCTTCTATTTTGTTGGACAATACTACAAAAATCAAGACTGCCTAACAGAATAAGCCACCTTCTTCCAAGTGCAACACTCACCCTAGTTTAAGGGAAAAAAAGCTAAAGTTCCATTAAAAAAACAGCCAAACCCACTATTTTCTCTGTGAGCTTCAAAATAATCTTTTGAGAATTCTACTTCAATGCTTCTCTCTGGAGCATCAGAGGAGCAGATTTGTTTGAGTGCAGTTGCAAGTGGCAACTATGGGGTGAGTCTATCTCAAAGATTTAGAAGCAGTTCTTAATAATCCTATTTCCAAAGGGTGATTAGTCTAAATTTTTACACTGAAGTGCTCATCAGCTGTGCAATACCGTAAGGACACTAATACGTACTTGCAAACAGAGTTTTAAAAAGCCACTCAAGCAATATGCCAAAGTTAAGGGACACAGTGTCCTTTTGAAAAGACCCTTTCTTCAACTGGCTGTTTTCTCTTTCATTTTCTTTGTGCCCTTTCAAGAGAGGGCTAACACACAGTAGCTCACCACAGTACTTTCAGCATCCATTCCTTCCTAAGTTTTTTCTCTTAACTACCAATCTGTCTGCCAACAGTCCTCTCTCGCTGCAAGAGCCTGAACTCTGACCAAGCATTACTTTCGTAAGTGGGAATTACTGAACACACACAGTTAAAACTAATTCAAATGCAAGACTGAAAACAGCACTGATAGGTTATAGTTACACAAAACTACAAGGATACTTCTGTGCCCTACGCCTACTCAAGGGATTTAAAGCATCAAGTTTCAAAGAAACCAAGCTACTTAAAATGCAAGCTCAGAATTTAAAATGGTATTTATTACAGCATTACACGATAGAGTCCTAAAGAGAAATACCCAGCTGAGCCAAAGACTTAGAAATCAATTTACTTAAGACCTGAACTTAAGTCTTCTATCCTTTTCAGCAACATTTAGGGTTCCACAAAGACTTTTGTCAAGACAGTCTTCTTAGCATTCCAGAAAGTCAAGTTACCGCTATGCCAAGTGGCACAGAAATTAACTCAGTCTGAAATGCCCTAAAGTCTAAAACAAGACTTCTTAGGTGGTTTCACTCAGTGTTCACTACGTACAATAATTTTTTAAAACATTATAGACATTTGGATAACCTATAACCCTTCTTAGGAGGATGAGATCAGTACCACATTACAAATTTTTATCCTCTCTATAAATAATTTCATTCCTGGCTGCATGTGGCTACAACTTCAAAACTGGAGGGAAAAAACCCAACCCTACTGCATTCTAATCTCCAACCTTATGGCTAGGATTGCAAGTTAAACTTCAAAATTTTCAAGTCCAGAGCAGGGGAAGACTGGACCAGTGCATTTCAAATAAAAAAATCTTGTACAAGTATTAACATCATCGCTTTCTGTTATGCCCTAAAATGCATCCAGTTTCCCATAGTGAAAAACATCTGCAGGTGTTTCCTGTATTAAATAAATAAATTAATAAACCCCATGGGTTTTCCAGACTTTGAATCTTTTTTCCACAAACACCCTCATACATAAAAAGTTCAGAATTATTCTTGTCTGCCTTCAACATCCTATCTCTCCAATTCCAATCTGGGCAACTAAAATCCCTAGTCAATAACCAAGGCATTAGGGATTAATTTTTATTTGTAGCTTGCATTTTTGTATATTATAAATTTGCATTTTTGAAGCAGAGCATCCAAGCCAAGTGTAGCTGGTACTCAGTTCGGCTATGTTAAGGTTCTTTGATTTGTGTTCTCAAAATAAGTCATACTTCAGTACAGCAGGAGGGCATACTAGACTAGGCAGTTACAGGAAAAAAAAAAAAAGCCAATCTATGACTGAAGTCATATTAAGACAACTACACCTGGCAGAACCACTGAGTAATTAAAGCAATCAAGCATTAATGGGTTGAAAAGTTGTAAGTTCAGTCTTCAATCACATACTACTCATTCTGGAAAAATGTATAAACTTTTATATTGTGCCTCTAGAAGACAGCCTTAGCCCTTACAGTACAGGCAAGCAGCCTGAAAAGACACATTTAGTTTTTTATGCTGATCATTAAGAAATGCACACACATCATTATGCTACTTTTACCAAACAAATTTCACTAAATACACTGTTCAGCGAACCATTTTTTACTATTCAGATGTGTCTCGAAGCTGTAACAAAGAGCCCATCATCAGCATCAAGTACACACGGAGAAGGATCCTTTGATGAATGTCTGCTCGTCACAGCCAAAAGGAAGGACTGATACTTCAGGGCCAGCTCACTGTACCTTCTACAGCTGTCCCTCCCAGACAGGAAGACACCTACATGCCACTACCCCTCAGAGCTGCCATGAGCAGTGACAAACTCCTCCTTTATAACACCCAGAGAGAACAGACAAAGACAAATACATGCGATGGGAACAAAACCCTGTGTTGCTGCAACTTCCAGGTGCACTTCCATCTAGACTGACCAACACTGACATGAAACGGAAGTTGGGTTCCTAGAGAAAGGCGATGCTGACATCAGGAGGAACCCCCCTTACTTAAAAGTTCCTGCCACCACCACAGCTTTGTTTTAGCGGTCTCTACACTTTCCATCCTTTTCCAAGAAATTTGGTGACAACGGCTAAAGCTGTCAAATGTAACCTACTACTTTTTATTTTCTGGAAGACCTAGCTTTCAGTTACTTGGACATGTAGCAAGTCCATCAAGACTTCATCAAGCAGAAGAAATAATATGAACTCAGATTCTGTAGTTCAAACCAGACCTAAAGTTTACAGCTGAACTCTTAAGACTGGGGACTGGTCAAAGTAGTAAGTACATAGTAAGCAAGAATAGAAGATGGAGAGCCCTATTTCTGCAGATCACAGAAAGAATGAGTTTTTTCACCAATACCTAATCTATGATTTCTGCCTTAATGAAAGTTAGAGTAACTGAAAAAAAAAAAAAAAACCCACACACAAACCCCTCACCCACAAAAAAAAAAAAAAACCCCACACAAAACCCCACAACAAAAAAAAAAAAAAAAAAAAAAAAAAAAAAAAAAAAAAAAAAAAATCCCTCCTTTTCTTCCCCCCCGCACTAAGTATATTGGAAACACAAGACTTGATTTCCACTACACTTGCAAAAAAAGCAAATAGTACTGCATTTTCACTATTTCTGTGAGAATCACTAATTGTACAAGCACTCTGCTACAAAGATGCAAAAATCCACCCCGCGGAGGCAGCTGCTTACACTCCTTTCACAATGCAAATGGTACTGAAATAGTATCAACTTGTAGCAAGGCAAGCCTTGAGAATATCTGTTACTCCCTTGTTTTCTGCTCTAACAAAGGCTCAAACCAGTTCCAATACAATGGAAAATGCAATCACACCTGCACTAGCATTGCCTACAGCCACTGCATAAAGCACTACTTGAAGCTTTTAATCTATCAATTAGGTTGCTCCCACAAGAGAGAAATGTGCAACACACAACTGAGGATTAGAGTCCTGGGCTTTGCTCTTCTAAAGGAGCATCATGTACATTTACAGAATAGTTTGGGAAATAATGGGACTCACTTCAAAAACCCACAGCAGAAGTTACATATGTACAACAAAAATCTTATTTTATATAATGGTATCCAGCTAGAAATCCTCCCAATGGTCACTCAAGAACGGAACCCACCCACTGCATAACAGGGGTGGGAGGCCTGGGATTCACTTTCATAATTAATAATCAGAATGCTTTTAGTACTGAAATAGATATTCTAGAACATATTTAATAAACTCAGAAACTACTCTGTACTAAAAAAATTTGAAATTTTCATCCTCCATCCCAATTACGCTTTGTTACCAAACTGGAAATCACATGGCCATCTCTCAAGCCTCACCCAGGACAGGCCTAAGAATCATGGAGAGGCTTTAGAGATTGCTTCGTGTTTAAAAGCATCTTTTGGCACAGGTGACAAGAGACGGCCTACGGTGTTCCAGTGCTCACTTTCAAGAAGGCCCAGTGGACACAGGCCAGACACCACTAGGCCATGTACTCCACCTCCTTACAGACGCACAACTTAAACGGGACAAACGTTTGGAATCAGCTCATTCAAAACGAAACCGGATAAAGTTTTAAGACCGTTCCAAGGAAACTAACCAATCCTCAAATCTCACCCCTGGGCAGTTTCTGCTTGTTCACACATACATTTTTTTACTCTTCTCTTTTACTCTCCTCCCCCTCATTAATCAAATCCCCACTATGCATTTCCCAGGCACTCTTATTTGCCATTCTGCCAACATGCCTAACAACATAAATCTCCCCTTCAGTGGAGTGTTACAGCTTCACTGGTCCATCAGGTTGTATGCTGAGGTGCTCTTGTTATTCTTTTCCACAGCTGGCATGCAACATATCCCATAGATTTGCCATTAAGCATTTCAAGTTTAAGAGGAAAAGATTGCATCCATTTAAGAGGATTAAGGGGTGACTATATAAACTAACAGCAAGAAGAAAGAAAAGTCAACGGGTTAGGTGGGAACTTTTTCACCTATTCCAAACCACATATACTATTTCAAACATGCTTCTTGACATGTTATATAAGCTATTAAATAATCAAGGGTCACAAAGAGTCTTGTATATGTCATACCAACAATTTTTTGCCCGTATTATGAGAAGAGCTATTCCATAAACAGGCAAGCTTAAACCTCGTCTTCCCAATCTTTTCAAGTCAGCCTATCCCACTTCCTGAGAAGTGTCCCAAACTAGCTATAAAGCTATGCATAATATCCAAGAGTAGAAAAATATTTTACTTCAGTTGCTTAGTAGCATATAGTTTCTAAAACAGATGCTGGCACCCTGACGCACTACAGAAACAATTAAACATGCTATGCAGAGCTTTCAACATGATGTTCATGTTCTCTGTGTACTTTCTCCATGATCTTGCAGGCTTGCTTCTCACCCTGAAAGTATCAGGATCTCTAGTTTCTCAGTTCTTTGCTCTCCTCCTCCAACTTACCAAAATAAGAAGACACAAGCAAGATAATACTTCTCATTTACCCATACTTGTTTTATTATTGTGAAAAGTTTTGCCAAAATCAATGGCTCTATCTTGCTGTTAGGATAACCAAGCAGACATCTGGTCTTCTAGAATTTGGGTGTGAGATACTAACTTGAGATAAAACAGTACTCCTAAACCTGGCATATGAGATAGCAGAGCACACAGCAAGCTTAAGGATCACCGCTGAAGGTGCTACTACAAAAGGATAATCTGAGGGCAGACAATGTGCTGAAGCCATCCTACCTTACCACAGAAAGAGATCTCTATGCTCATACCAGCACTTCTTCTGCCCAAGCAGAAAAGCCATGGTTTCCATCACAGCTTCCAAAAGCCATAAATTAACTCAGTTACCTAAGAAAGATGAATACAAAAGTCTCCCACCTACAAAGATGTTGTGTACTATGCTGAAACACTGAAGCTAAAAAACAGCCTATTGCAATACAGTTACAAAGAGCAATCTTTAACTGTGGAGTTAAGTACATACTTCAAGGCTTTTTAAGCACTTGGACAAAACAAGACATTAATGGACAGAAATGAGAGTGGACCAGGTACTTCTTCAACACACTTCTCCCTTCTGACTGTCTCAATCCCATACTGGTTGGTTTTGAGCCAGCCCTTCAGCATTTCACAGTACATGCAGGTCAAGCTTAAAGTGAGTAAATAAGCAAAGATGTTGAGCCATAACAACAGAGTTCACTCTCTAAACATCTGTCAATACTAAAGCTACATACACAAATTTCTGCTCTAATACTGCTAAATTCAGGTTCCATTCTACCAATTCACTTGAATTTCACTCTTGGAACACAATCTGATTCTCTGAGTAGTACATAGGCAATAGCATCACCTCCCTTAAGTGCAAGACAGGAGCATGCTGAAGGAAAAAGTCACTTTTGCTCACTTCAGCAGAAGTGAGCAGTTTGCAGGCAGTATTGTGAAGAGACATAAGCTACTCAATATCTTTAATTCCCTAAGGGAATAATGGCTAGTTGAATCATATTTTTAAAAAATCCAGCGCTGTGATGCTTACAGCAGTTTACATTCAAATCTAACTGGCTTGTAAAGAAGCTGTAATGCACTACCCTACTTAAAGGCATTCCTGTTAAACAGGTTGCTTTTCCGGAATTTCTAAACTACAACTTTCACTTAACTCAATGTTTTCCTTGTTCATTGTAAAGAGACCTCAATAACAGCTCTTCTGGCCAAAACAGTACTTCCAAGTAGTTTTAGAAAATAAATTCCTTTAGTAAGTCAAGACAGTGCAGGATTCAATGCCTATGCATTCGGCTTTTCACACAGAAAGCAAACAAGAAGAAGCCCTTACATTCAAACAATATAATAGATGGACAAAACAAGTAATTTAAGGTAACCTAAACAAGTACTTAAAAATACAAGCGTCAAGAAAAACATCCATACTGGGTATCACTTTCAAATGGCATCTCATTAACAAGTTACATATTGAAAGGTAATTCTGCAGTATTATTTTCTATTTATATAATAAAGAAACTCTTGCAAGCTTCAGTTAGTCCAACCCTTGCTACTGAAAACATAAATAACATTGAGCTAAGTAATCAGAGTCTTATTTGAATGTCTGTTGCACTGGAAATAGACCATGAAGTTCAAATAACTGCAGCGGTCTTTCTGGAACACTCAAACAGAGAGACTTCCCATCTTTCAGCATTCCAGAAAAAAAAGCACACAGGTATTTGTGCAATCCAAAGACACACTGCATTGTACATTTAGACTCATTCCACTGAAGGACATTTTAAACCTAAGTAATGCCACAGTAACACTATCTTTCATTTTGAAGTTGTCAGCATCTCAAGGGATCCCTTGCAAAAGCTGGCCACCTACTCCTAAGTTTTCTCCACTCTTCCACTCAGAACACTTTTTCAAAATAGCAACACACCCATTCAAAGTATCCCACTGTTCTGACTTAAACAACATTTATGCTGACAGAAATGATCTTTAGCCTCAAATGCACTTATGTCATACAAGATAGTCTCATATGACACTACATAGGCTAAAACACTAATTCCCTCTTACACTTTGGAAAGTTCTTAGCAACCAGTACAAAACAAAACCAGAAAAACTGGCAGGTTCTAAGTGAGATTTTGCCAAAGATCTTTAACAGCAGTTAAAGATTACCGAAACACTGCTATGCTCTTAAAACATTGTAATTCAAAGAAACTGCCTTGTTAAAAACCCCAAAACAACCCAACCGTCCCGTCAGAGAACCCTGCGCGGCACCCAGGGGCAGAAGGGGCGGCGGGCAGGGAGGGCTCGGCGGCGCGGCCCGGCCTCCCGCCGCGCCCCGGCCCCCGCGTCCCTCAGACGCGCCCT
>WEKY01060650.1:0-24440 GCA_013390045.1 Picathartes gymnocephalus | reverse complement strand
TCCTTTCCTTTCCTTTCCATCAAAAAGTGAAGAGCTGGGCCAAAAACATCCCCTAATTTTACATATTCTAATGTCTATATCTAAAATTAGTCATTTTAGGCTGCCCTATAACCAGCAGGAGAATACAAACATTCCATAGGGATTTCCCAGCACTTCCCAAGGAACATCCAGGGCTGGAAGAATCGTAACTTGGTGTACACTCCCAAAAACTGAGGGAGAGAGATCTAAAAGTGTTAATTACAGAGCCAAGCCTTCAAGATTCACCAGGAATCCCCTTCACTAAAGGATGGGGCTGGCTGGGGTGCTGGATTCCAGGAAAAGAAAATATCCCAGGATTTTAGCTCCCTCTGCCCTTCAATTCCCTCCCCACAGCGGGCATTTGGATTGGGAAGAAATCCTGGTGCAAACACCACAGGATACACATCCCACAAGGAGTTCTGCTGGAATTTCTTGCAATTTTTTGGATGCTCAGGAGTTGTGCTGTTGGCATTTTTATTTATCAACCATTCCTTAAAAACAGTGATACGGAATATCCATATTTCTCCCTGCTGCAACAGAAAATTCCTTCCTCTTAAGGGACAATTCTTGGAAAGCTGATCCCTACACCAAATAAAACTCTAGGAATTGTTTAACCTCCATGGCTCAGCTTTCCATGACACACAGTTTTATTCTTGGCCTGCTGGTCAGAAGGTGAAGGCAGGGACTGAACATGGAGAGATCCAAATCCCAAATATTTTCCCTGCAGATGCTTAGTCAAGGCTTAAAAATAAACCACCCCGTGAGCAAACACGAATATTTGATTTAGTCTGGAGGCAAACACACTCCAGATTTCCACTCCTTGCCTTTTTTTCTTTCTTGTAGGGAATTTTTGAAGTGATCCCTTGGCCCTCAGCCAACCCCCAACTTTTATGATGTCCGAGAATCCATTTGCTCCAAGTTCTACATTTCCCTCATTAAACTCAAAAAGGGAACTCCAAGCCACAAGACCACACACGTTGGCATCAGACATCCAACACCCAGAGCTGGCACCATCCCATAAATTAATGTTTGCTCCCATCTAGTGGGTGGAAGAAGAAATTGTCTTTAGGTGGAATATTATGCAAATTTAGTTTGCATGGAGCTGGGGGGAATTGATGGAAGTTTTATTCCTTCTTGGAGCCATAGGATTTTAGGACTGATCTAAGATTTTCACATCTATTTTTTAAATTTAGTGCCGTGTTTTCTTGTAGGCCTCAAGTTACAACATCATCGAGGAGAAATTTAGATTGGATATCAGGAAAAATTTCCTCATGGAAAGGGTGGTCAAGCCTTGGAAGAGGTTGCGCAGGGAAGGATTGGAATCCCCATCCCTGGAATTGTACAAAAAATATGTGGATGTGGCTTTTCAGGGCAGAGTTTAGTGGTGAACATGGAGGCACTGGTTGAGGGCTGGACTTGATGATCTTGGAGATCTTTTCCAACCTTAACAATTCCTTGATTCCCTTTTTATTTCATTATTTAAGATCACCAAATCCAACCCTCAACCAGCACTACCACCATGTCCTCACTTTTTTCACATTTCCAAGGATGGTGACACCACCACTTCCCTGGGCAGTCCATTCCAGTGCTTGACAGCCCTTTCCCACAGGAATTTTTCCTAATATCCAATCTTTACCTCTCCTGGTGAATAATTAATAAGTAATAACAAGTAATGACGGGGAGAACAATGAGAACCACTAATATTTCAAATCATTAAATAATATTTATTTTAAATAGGATTTCTGGAGTATCCTGGGAAAAGTGTCACCACTCATGTGGCACAGAAGGAAACACTGAACTCCAGAAAATCCAAGACATGCTCAGACTTTGGAAAAAAGACAGAAAGAATATGGGATATTGGGAAGGAATTCCTAGCTGGGAGGGTGGGGAGGCCCTAGAATAGAATTCCCAGAGAAGCTGTGGCTGCCCCTGGATCCCTGGAAGTGTCCAAGGCCAGGCTGGATGGAACTTGGAGCACCCTGGGGTAGTGGAAGGTGGGAATGAGATGATTTTAAAAGGTCCCCTCCATCTCAAACCATTCCAGGTTTCTATGAAACCAAGGGAAGTTTTTTGGGTTTCCATCTCTTCCTTTCGACAAAGCATCAAAATTCCCAAACTCTGGAAGCAGACACAGCTTTGGTGCTCACAACCACACTCTGGGCCATGTCTGGGAATCCTTTCCCCCCTTTTCAGAGGGATTTCAGCTTCCCCTGGTGCTATTTTACCTGCTGAAATAATTATAATAATTAACATAATTATGAAATAATTCACCTACATGTTCCCTGCAGAGCCTGAACTTTCCTGTCCCTCCTTTTAAATGTTTGGTGAGGACTGAAATCCTTGATTCCAAGAAAACTCCTCGGGCTCGTTAAAGGGTGACCAGGTGAAACCTGAACACCTGAGAGGGACAGAGGGATCCAATTCCACCTTTGGGATTGGAATTTAAGACCACCTAGAGGTGTGAATAATCCCAGCTTCCTCACATCCCAGGAATTTATTGTCTCACTTGGAATTTCTTAATATGTGAATATTTTGGGGGAGGTTTTCCTACAAAACCTTTATAAGAATTCTGCTCTCAGGTGAGGTTTTTCAGAGTTCCTTTTAAAACCATTCCTATCCCTCAATTTCTGGTAATTTAGGAAAATAAATGAAGGTGTCTCATTTTATTTTAGACATTGTGGGGTATCGTGGTTTCCAGGTGCTGCTCCAGACAGGAGTGTAGGTTGGGGAATAACTCTCCAGAGTTATCCCTCACAGGATTCCTGGTTCCCACCAGGATTTCTGAGGTGAAGGAATTATTGGTGACAAATTAATGAGGTTTCAGGTCCCTTCCAACCCAAACCATTCTGGGATTCCATGATTTGGGTACCTCTCCTCTGTTTAAGTGTCTCAAATCCTATTGATATTTCATTTCCTTCCTTATTTTCCTTTTCCTTAAAGTCTTTATGTCTTTATTATCGTTCCATGCCACTTCCTTTTTTGGAATCAGTCAGTAGGATTGAAACAAAACAATTCCACGACTCAAGAAATTTTAGGGCAGGTCTTACAGTGTAGAATCCCAGTATGGTTTTGGTTGAAAGGGACATTAAAACTCATCTCATTCCCACCCCATTCCACAGGCAGGGACACCTCCCACTATCCCAGGTTTCTCCAATTCCCACCCAACCTGGCCTTGGACACTTTATCAGGGTCCTTAATTTTGATCTGAGGCATCAATTATTGAAAAGTTTATCCAACTCTGAATTCTTGGGAATGAAAACCCCAGAGAAGTTGAGCTGAACTCAAGTTTCTTTCCACCAGCAAGTTTTGCCTCTGATCCACAAGGAAATGTGTCATGGGAAAGGGAAGGAATGGAAAGAAAATAAAACCAGCGTGGATAACAACAGGAAGCAAAGTGGGAGTCTCTTTTAGGAGAACACTTGGATTTATCCAGGCCTGATCTGCTCTTCCTGTTGTGGAGTGGGAAGATGGAACAGCAGAGCCACCAGGAACTGCAGGAGATGTTTTGGAGCTCCTCCCATTTCCAAAGATAACAGCTCAGACCTTCCATGGGAGATCACGAAGTGGAATAAAGTTGGCAGGATCTGATGCAACCCCAGGGAGTGTCTCCTTCCATGTTTACTGTTTTTTGCTGGGATATAAGAGGCTTTTTCATGGCTTGTTTTCAACTGGGAGTCACCCACCCACCCCAGCAGCCTCTTGCCAGCAGCTCCCAGGTGTTCTCCAGTGAAAGCAGGACCATGGAGGTGGCAGTGAGGGATGTGGAGACAGCTCCAAGAATTAAATTTACATCTCCCAGGCTGCCCCGGGGCAGCTGTTTCCTATTTGGGTGTTTTTTTAAGTTGACATTTGGGAGAAATTGGAATATTTTGTCATTTCCCTCCGTGCAGATGTACAGGAGGGAGAGGTCCGGTCAGCTGGGAACTCGAGATCTGCTGGAAAGGAGGAATTTTCTCCTTGTTAAAGGGTCAGATTTAAGGAAACAGGAACCTGTGTTTGACTCCTTGCTCTGAGGGCAGGCTCAAGTTTAATCTGATACGGAAAAAGAAAAGGGAAAAATCCCAATTTTCTTTCCTTTATATCTGGTGAATATTAGGTTTGCAGAGAGCTTTAAGGAAGAGCGGCTGGGGCTCTGAGAATTCCCTCTTCCCTGTGGAATTTTAGGACCATGTTTGCAGAAAGACTTAAGGAACAACCCCTGGGGCTCTGAGTATTCCTTATTCCCTATGGAATTTTTGGACCAGCTTTGCAGAGACCTAAGGAAGAGCAACTGGGACTCTGAGTATTCCCTATGGAATTTTAGTTCTCAGGGAAAATATCCCAGGTTGGGTTAATTTGATTTTTTCAGGAAATTCTGGATGGCTCCAAGCACGGTGTTGATGAGCCATAAAAATATGTAAGACACTGAAGGGGAAAAAAAACCCAAATAAAATCAAAACCAAACCCAAAAAACTCAAACCACTCCCTCAAAAATCCCAACATCACCTTGCCAGTGATTTCTAGGATGACCTTGGCCAACTCATCTGATCTGTAATCCAGGAGAATCCAGGGAATGAGTCCTTTCACCATCTTGTCCCAAGGAAGAACATTATCTTTTGGGAGCCCTGTGGCTGCCAGGAAAATCATTTCCTGTCCAGATCAATGGCCAATCATGGGTTTGGAACTGGAAAAAAACCCAGATGATTTAAGAATGGACCAGCTTGGATTCAGGAATGATAAGTTACATGGAGACAACAACTCCTGTCATAAAAGGTTTGGAAAACTTCTCTTCCCAAAAAAATACCTCATGGAGCTTTGGTTTATTGAGCCTGGCCAAGGAAAAGCAGCAGGCAAAAATGTTGTGATGGAATTCCAAGGAACAAGAGGAGCTACCAAAGTCTTACAGTAATTCTGGGAAAATCTAATGGAAAAAAAGGAGTTGGAAAGGAGCAAGAGGCCATGATAAGAGGAACAGGATGGAAACTCCAAATATTTTGGTAATAAGACAAGAGCATTCTGGGTTTGGGGATGGGATCATGTGTGGAAGTTGCCTTGAGGGGAGCTTGGTGCTCAGGGAGTTTCCTTAAAATTCCCACCTTATTCTTATCTAATTCATGGGGAAAGGTTTATTTGGAGTTTGATTATCTCAGAGCTGTGACATCACTGGAATTACTCCAAGGGAATGTTACTCCAAGGTGTAGGGTGTGGGAGAAAAAAATCTTACAATCAGACCCTGTGTTAATTCCTTCCAGTGCCAGAAAAACCAGGAGAACAACTCTGGGACAGCATCAGAATAAAAATAGGGAATCGATCCCCTGAAAAATCAAAAGGAGAGGATAAAGCATTAAATAAGAATAATTTTTCCTCAATGGATCTGGACTCCAAAGTCAGGAAAAGGCTCTGAGTTGTCCCAGGGAATATTTTCACCCAAATCCCAGCAATGACTTTGGATCATGGAATGTTTAACTCTCCTTATCCCAATCCCTCCTCCCCTCCCGTGCATCTTCCCAGGTCTCTGACATGTTCAGTCTAGACAAGATAATCCCATTATGTTCCCTAATTCCTGAGCATTGCTAAAATCAGCCTGGATCAGATTCCAGGCCAGATACGGCGGAAAATCCACCCGAGCCCGTCTGACCTCATTAAATGAAGCCTTCATTCCTATCTCTGCTAATTAGAGGGATGTGTTATGTGGAATCCCAGGAAGGCAAATTCCATCAGTTTCTTCCCTGTCTCTTGATTTCTCATCTGGCTGCAGTCAAGGATTTTCAGGAATGGGGTGGCTAAGGGTAAAAGTCGCTTTTTAAAGGGATCCATCCTCTTCTCCAAGGTGTTTTTTTGCCTTCCTTGCCCACATATGGGATAAAAAAGTCTGGAAATTCCTCCAAATGCTCAGCTTCTAAAGGAGGATTTCCCCCCTTTATTTCACCTGCTGGGAACATACTCTGGAAAAAAAAACAAAAAGGGATTTTTCAAGGACATTTTTGCTCTGTGCTAAAATGAAGATGGTATAAAAACCTGACACAGAAATAAACAGACAAATATGTGGAATTCCCTGTATCCGGAGCCAATTCCACCTTGGATAAAACACTGATCTCTTCAAGCACTCCTTGCACAAACTCCAAGGATAAATAGGATCAATCCCAGGATAAAGGGATGAGTTTTTACTGTCCTGGTGGATAAACAAACTCCTATTTATCCAAAGCTGTGAATCAGCTTTAAAATTGCAGAATCAACTCCTGCTCCGAGGGGAGAAGCAGGATCCAGCTGTCCTGGCTGCTGCTCAAACTGGGAGCAAAGAAACCTGGAAAAACTCCAGGATTTGCCTGAGACCGTTTGCTCCCAGAGGGTTTTGAGGGATCAGAAGATCACAGGGAGGAGAGAGGAGCTTAGAGACACTAAAACCACTTAAATTCAAGAGCTGTCAAAGCTCAACATCTTCAGAGCTGAGTATAAAAAAAACTGATTTATTTCCTGTGGCTGCTGAGTGAGGAGGATTTTGTGCTGCAAAAAGTAAAAGGGGTTTTGAGGGGTATTTTGCTTCTAACACTTACGGATCATGACAGCTCCAGCCAGGGGCTTAGGCAGAAGGAGTCTCCTCTGTTTGGAGCCTAGAAGAGGTTTTCAAAGGGAGCAGGTTTTAAAGGAATGCTGACTTAGGATCACAGATTCATCATGGAATGGTTTGGGATGGAAAGGGATTAAAGCTCACCCAGTGCCACCCCCTGCCACAGGCAGGGACACCTCCCACTGTCCCAGGCTGATCCAAACCCCATCCAACCTGGCCTTGGACACTGCCAGGGATCCAGGGGCAGGCACAGCTTCTCTGGGAATTCCAGCCCAGCCCCTCCCCACCCTCCCAGCCAGGAATTCCTTCCCAATATCCCATCCAGCCCTGCCCTCTGGCAGTGGGAAGCCATTCCCTGTGTCCTGTCCCTCCATGCCTTGTCCCCAGTCCCTCTCCAGCTCTCCTGGAGCCCCTTCAGGCCCTGCAAGGGGCTCTGAGCTCGCCCTGAAACTTTCCCTTCTCCAGGTGAACATTCCCAGCTCTCCCAGCCTGTTTAGCAAAGACTTCATTCTCTATTGCACACTTGGAACAAACCAAACACTTGCAGAAGAAAAATAATTGACACTCAGAAGCAAAAATGACCCAAAGGAGCCCCAGAACCACGAGCTGTGTGATGCAAACGTGGCCAATCTGAGCCTCCAGGCCAAACTTCGCTCCTGTTTAATTAACGGAGCCAGTGACAGCTAAAAATGGATCCCTGGGCAATAATTAATCACTGGGATATGCAGGGGGTGGGGGAGGAGGTGGGTGGATGGATGGAAGGAGCAGGAGGCAGGTAAGCAAACACAGATTTATCAGCACAGGATCATTTCCCAGCTCCAGAACATCCGTGCTCCTACATCCTCTAAATATAGCAGGAAAGGGATGTCAGGGTTGCTTGGCTACCCGGAGGTGGGAACAGGATGGAGAAGGTTTTAATGAACTTCTCCTTGCCTGGATGTTCTGGAGAAAATAGAAACTCATCATTAATATCCTGCTGGGCCGCAGGTGCCTTTCATTCTCCTCAAAAAAATAAATTACAATGTCTTCCCAGCCAGGGATTTAGGGATATTGCAAAGCCCTGAGAGCTCACTGCTCATTCCATCCAGGATTGGTGTGAAAAACAGGATATTTCAGTTGAATAAACACTCCCCGTCATCTTTGTAATGCCCTGGACTGGTCTTTGGGTTCAGTTAAAAATCAGAATAACCTGTGTGTGATTTTAGGTTTGTTTTGAGGAATAACTGTGCTGTGTAATGTGGGTAGGAAGAAGAAGAGAATTGCAGAAAATCCAAATTTCTTGGAGCTACTATATAGATAAGAAAGGAATAAATTTAATCTTAATCTCTGGACGAGAGCTTGCCTTGCTGTTGATATAAAATGCACAAAAGGCAGGACTGAGATTTTTTTTTTAATAACCTGCTTGTGATTTTAGGTTTGTTCTGAGGAATAACTGTGGTGTGCACAGATAATTTGGAGAGGGAATTGCAGCAAATCAGACTTTTTTTGAGCCACTACCAAGGAATAAATTTAATCTTGATCTCTGGACAAGATTTTGCCTTGCTGTCAATGTAAAATGCACACAAGGCAGGACAGAATTTTTTTAATAACCTGAAACTGATTTTAGGTTTGTTCTGAGGAATAACTGTGGCGTGCACAGATAATCTGGGGAGAAAGAAGGAGAGAATTGCAGAAAATCAGAATTTATTGGAGCCACTACCAAAGTTAAGAAAGGAATAAATTTAATCTTGATCTCTGGATGAGATTTTGCCTTCTTCTTGATGTAAAATGCACAAAAAGCAGGACAGAGCAGGGGAACAATGAGATCCTGGAGCTGCCTCCTGTCCCCACAGAGTTGGAGGAACTTGGACAGGGCCTGGCTGTGCCTCTGGAACTCCCTTTTTTTGCCTGAGGAAGGAATGTGGCTGTTTTTGTCACAATTCTGATTTCTCACCTGTGGTTTGGGCCTCGAGGGCTCAGTTGGGATTTGTTCCCCCCTCCCCTCCATCCCTTGGGAATTCAGACAAGTTCAAGGAGAGCCCATGAAATCCTTCAACAAACCCTGACATCCAAGAGGAGCCAAAATCTCCAATTCCGAGGCTCGGACTCATTCCTGCTGCTCCCTCTGCATTTCCAGGAGGCACCGCGGCCACTCCAGGTGGGATGTGCATCCATCCCTTGCTTCATTCCATCCCTTTTCCATCCAAAACCTCTTCCCACGTGCTGTGCTCCAGGTCTGCTCCGTGTTTATCCTCACTCCATGCACCAACAAACAATGGAGACACTTCAAAGCCGAGGCCTTTTTTTAATCACCCAAAAGTGAGGGCCAAGCCCTGCCCTCCCCACAGGGGGAACAATAATTGTTGACAGGGCTGGAAAAAATGTTCTCCCTAGGAATATAAACAGGCTGGAAGGAGCTCGTGGAGCCAGATGTGGCTGGGAAGTGGTTAGGAGCTGGGACAACACAAAATTTCCATCCCATTTTTATTAATCTGGAAAAGGGGGTGGCTGGGGGATTTTTTTTCTTCCCCTGGTCAGTACCAAGCTGGAAAATTCATGTCAACAACATTCCTCATTTTGTTTTTTACCTTTCTTCCCGTCTTTCTGCCCATTCTCCAGTTTTAATTGGAATTTAGAGTAAATTAGAGATTGTCTTGGGAATGTTCGGTTGGAAATAATTTGCTTTTCCCATGTTTTGATGGTTTTCTTCTCCTTTCTCCAAGCTGAGCGTTCCTTGTGTTTTAAGGCAGTTAAACCCCCCTTCCTTGACTCATTCCCCAAGGGAATGGGTCCCAAGAAATTCCTCAAGGAAATGGATCCCAAGAGTCTTTCTTTTATAATATCTGGGATGTAATACCAGGACTCCAAAAAAAAGCAGTGGGAATGGGAGATGGATTTAGTCCTGCTCTGTTCCAGTCTTCTGGAAAGCTTTCAAATTGTGAACTCATATTCCCTGGAGATTTTGAACTCCTGGGATCTCTGTTTCATGCAGTAAAATTGGGAAATGTAGCCATATAGAAGAAATTTTACTCATCCAGCCCTTCGGGAACTCATCCTGACTCCATAGCTTGGAAATCCTTGGATTGGGAGAGCTTTGGAGACCAAGGTGTCTAAAGGAATGGTCCCTCAACATTCTTATCTTCAGGCCAAAATTTTGGGAAAAATCATGGCAAAATGAATTTTTGTTTTCCTTGGAAGTTGTTCTGTGCGAACAGTGGAGAAGAGACTCCGGATTCCTCATGGAATATTGGTCCCTTTAACAATTCCATGGGAGTCAGGTGCCACGCCCCTGTTAGGAGAAGAAATGTTTGCAGCTGATGAACGTCAACTTCCCAAAATTATCTGGGAATCTTTCCTGGTGTTCTTCTTTCCTCGCTGCTGGAACAACAACAGATGAGGGCGTGAGGGCTCAGGACGTGGAGAAAAATAAGGATACACGTGGGATAACGAGTGGGTATTGTTTTCCACAGGGTGGGAATTGTGTTGTCTTTGCAGTGGGTTGGGAATTTCCCATGGATTACGGGTGTGGATTCCTGCTGTGCTCTCTCCTCCCTCTCCAGCCCTGTTAGGAATGAGAGGAGCTGGAATATCCTTTATTGGGCTATCCCATATCCAAAGTTTTTATAAGGATCCTTCCTTCTTTCCAGCAGAAATTTTTCCCATCAGGATTCCAAGGTCAAGGATTGAAGGCCAGGTTTGCCTCCTCTTCTTCCCAAGTCAGAGAGCTCTGAAAGTCCCTCTGGATTTGCTTCTCCAATGAGACAATTCCCACTGTTCTGCTCTGTCAGGCTTTGGTTTGGAGCTCCACCATTCCCAAATTACAAATTGAGTGTTCTCCGTGGATTTAGGAAAAGCAGCTCCCCCGCCTCAGCTGAGCATTATTCCATGAACATTAAATTTTCACTATTCCTTTAAATTTTCATGTTCCATTGGATTTTATGATCACAAAACTGAATTATTCTGTCAAAGTCCATCTGAAATAAGACACCAATGGCTCATTTTCTATAATTATACAAGTAATTATTATGCAAATTGATTTAACAACAGAGATTCTTCCTAAAACAGGAAGAAAAAAAGATAGAAAAACATATTCCATGTTTTATACTCTGGACAACATCTTTAAATCAGCCTTTTTTTCCCAGCCATATCCAGTCCAGATGAGCAAAAGTCATCCCAAATTTGCTTTTTTTCCCACTTATCTGTCCCCTTCCATGACCTTCCATTCCTACACCCTCGGGCTTCCTAGCAAAATCTTTGGAAAATCAACAAATTCTCTGAGGCTGGAGAGATTCTGCTCCAAATCCTGAAATTTGGAGCTGGAATTAACAATATTCCAGAGAAATCAGGGAAAATGGAATAGGTCAGAACAATTTTATCTCTAACCCAAACCATTCCAATGAGCTGAGATTTTTTTCATTCAGATTCTTCATTCACATTCCAAGATTGGAGTGACCAGACCAAAAAAATCTGATTTTTCCCCTTGGATTTTGGCGAAGCCAACACAAAATTTATGGAAGACCCAACAGAAATATCCAAAGATTGAGGTGGCCACATTTCTGGGAGAGTTTTCCTAGAAGTTCATTCCACACTGAGCCTGAAAACCAACTTTTGTCTCCTAAAGTCACGGGTACTCAATAATTGAATTTACTCGAGTTCAAGTCCCAGAGGGCTCCTGAAATTTTTCCCTGGCAGAAATCCCAGCTGAAGTATTTGCTCCTTGGGGAATTTTAATTCCTGTGCCACTGGAATGGCAAATACACACGTTTGGGGCTTCAGTTTTTACTTCAGCATCATAAAACTGAAGCTGGAGCAGCTGAGGTCTTGTAAAGTCAGATTTGTGACTCTCCCCCAGCCCGAGGCAAAATATTTGTTTAAAGGATGCTGGAATAGGATCCCAGAGGGAATAAATTAAGGGAATTTGTGCCTGTAGAGTATTAGGGAGATGGGAAACATTATTTTATAATTTTTTTAGTTGTTTTATTATTTTAATTTGGGAAAGCAATGTTTTGAAACGATGAGGAGAAATTATCTGCAGGAATCAGGCTCCACATTGGCAGGGGGAATAGTAGGAAAAATAAAATCTGGTCACACAGCAGAAATAGTGTTTTAATGGAGAATGTAAAGATGGACTCTTTAATTCCTCATTTTTCTTCACAAAGGCCAGGTTGGATGGGATTTGGAGCACCCTGGGATAGCAGAAATTGTCCCTGCCCACGGCAGGGGTGGAACTGGATGAGCTTTAAGGTCCCGTCCAACCCAAACCAGTCCATGATTCTATAATTCCCAATCTTTTCACGTCCTTGGAAGCTGCTGGTCTCAATCCACTTTTCCTCTTTTATTTTCAGGCCACGTTCCCTCTTTCCATCCCCATCTGCCAGGACCTGGTGACCTGAGCTCGGAGCAAGTGACACATTTTTCCCAAAATCCAGCATCCCTCTGTGACACCAGCAACCCAATGGATTTCAAAGCTGCTCCAGGAATGGGCAGGGAGCAGGAATGGGAGATTCCAGCAGCTGGAATAGCTCAGTCAGTGCTGCTGGACCAGGAATGGGAGATTCCAGAACCTGGAATAGCTCAGTTAGTGCCAATAGAGCAGGAATGAGAGATTCCAGCACCTGGAATAGCTCTGTCAGTGCTGCTGGAGCAGGAATGAGAAATTCCAGCACCTGGAATAGCTTGTGGAGCAGGAATGGGAGATTCCAGAACCTAGAGCAGCTCAGTCAGTGCTGATAGAGCAGGAATGGGAGATTCCAGCACCTGGAGTAGTTCAGTCAGTGCTGCTGGAGCAGGAATGGGAGATTCCAGAACCTGGAATAGCTCAGTCTGTGCTGCTGGAGCAGGAATGGGAGATTCCAGAACCTGGAATAGCTCAGTCAGTGCTGCTGGAGCAGGAAAAGGCCTTTGGACAGTCTGCAGCTCCTTCTACTGGGCAAACAGCACCACTTGTCTCTCTCCTCCTCCTCCAGGATAAAATTAAAGAGAATATCACTGCAAGTCATATTTATTGCTTCAATTGATGGAATTGTATAATAATCCTTCATCCTCAGAACACTTAGGAATGAGATGAATATTCCTCAGAATATTTAGGACTTGAAATGTATGGCCAAGCCCAGGGAGCCGTTGGCAGTTCTTTAACAACTGAACCTACAAAAAGAGGGAGGAGATGTCCAACATCAGCTCCCATGGGGAGAAAAATCCTTTTTTTGAGGTGCTGAAAGCTCAGTGCATCCCTGATCCATCCCAGAGAATTCCTATATTAAAGACTTTCCACACACTGGCATCGTTATTTATTCCAGCCCTCGTTACCCACTGAGCTGAGCTTAGCTGTGCTAAGACACATGAACACATCATTCCCAAAACTCCTAAAAACTGAGGAGAGAAAGAGGAAAACAACCCCAGAGGGGCTGAACCCAGCTCCTCTCACCCCTCCTGCCTCCCTGGCGTTATTTTACACCTTGAGTAAGGCAGGTTCGTTGCCAGCCAGGACGAACAGCACCAAAAAGCTCGGCCTAGCACGAAGGGTAGGAGGGCACCCAATTCCTCCTCTCCCAAAGCAAGGCCTCCATCTGGGCTTGAAACCAGACTTAAGAAGCAGGACCTGTTGGGGATCCCACAAGGATTACAGGGGGCCTATTGATTTGTTTCTACGTGGCCTGGAAGAAACTCAGAAAATTATTTTAAATATAATTTTCTCTTGATACATTTCCCTTTTTTCAAAATTTTTTATCTCCTTGAATAGATATCAATGGAATATCAAGGATATCGAGGCTCCCTGGTGTTATTTTACACCTTGAGTAAGGCAGGTTTGTCACCAGCCAGGATCAACCGCATCAAAAATCTCGGCCTAGCACGAAGGGTAGGAGGGCACCCAATTCCTCCTCTCCCAAAGCAAGGCCTCCATCTGAGCTTTAAACCAGGCTTAACAGGCAGGACCTCTTGGGCTCAGTCCCCATCCCACAAGGATTAGTGGGGACCTATTGATTTATTTCTACTTGGCCCAGAAGAAATTATAAGAAAATGTTTTTTAAATATTTTTTTCGCTTGAGACATTTCCCCTTTTAAAATTTTTTTATCTCCTTAAGTAGATATCAATGGAATATCAAGGATATCAAGAGCCTCAGCACCCTCACGGCCAAGAATTCCTTCCCAATATCCCATTTAAACCTTCCCTCCTTCATCTTCAGGCCGTAAGGACTTTGGGAAGGTAATTTTTATTTTGTTCTTGGAAGGAGAGCCCATCATGGATGCTGTGCCCACACAAAGAGAATCGGTGCTGGAATTATTTTCCCCTGCTGGTTTATGATGTCTGCAGAGTCCTTCCCAATCTCTGCAGAAGACAGGAGGAAAAGGAATGTCCAATCCTAGATTTAGTGCATTAAATTCCAGGATTTGATTTTGGGCAAAAGGGGCTGTGATCCTTTTTTTAGTGGTTTTTCCTCCTTGTAAAAAATATTCTCTGGACAATGGTCACAGGATTTGCTCCCAGTGTTGATATTCCTCAATATCTGATCATCCTCTGGAAAAGAATTGGAGGTGTGGGATGGCAAGAATCCATCGTGGGGTTTCCCCAAAATTGGGTGTGGAAGAACACACAAATCCCTGATAAACCTGATACTCAACTTCCAATCACACACCCTGGGTTGGAGCCAAGGTGCTGAGAGAGAGGAAAAGAGGGAAAAACAGATTCAGATTCTTCCCAAAATTCGACTTTTTGTTGTTAAAATCCCCTTCCCGAGCTTCTCCTCCCACTGGAGCTAAAAAATTCCTGCTTGACACTTGTCAGGTTCTAAATGTGAGCTGCAGGTGAGCCAGACTCAATTCACTAACAGGAGGAAGGTCTTTATCCAAAGTCTGGAATTTTTGGGGAATTAGGACGTAAAACCAGCGGAATGGGTCAGCCCAAACCTCCACCTCACACAATATCCCATTTCCTAAAGCTGTAAATCCCAAATGAGTGCCAGGAATGCATGGAAATGCTTCCGTCAAATCCTCTCACAGTCTATAACAATTCCTGCCTTTGGGAATTCCTAAAATGGACACGATTTCTGGACATTTTGATGCTTTTCTCTGTCATTGTTTTTGGCTTTTTTTTTTTAGCTTCCCCGTGAACTCAGGGACACTTTCAGTGTCTAAAACACCCAGGATCAGGGAGTTCCACACCCTCACTACTCAGAGTGACCCCATATTCATGAGAAACCCCTTATTTTGTTGGGTTTGAACCTTAAACTTTTGGGTTTCGCAGTGGAATGTTTCCCTCTGCTCCAGATGGAATTTAAAGGGAAAATTTATCCTGAATCCAGGGTGTTTTTTCACTTGGTTGTTTTTTTTTTTTAACTTCAGTCTACCAAGGTCATTTGAATTTTAATCCTGGTTTGGGACATACCTTGAAGTCCAGAGCAGATCCTTCTCTTTTCCACCTCCCCTGTCCTGGATGGAAGTGTGAATACCAGCACAGAGGACAACGTGTCCCAGCTGGATTCATCCTTCCTTTTGGATAGCAAAGCCTTGGGAGCTGCCTCCAAATCCAATTTTATCCCTGCTCCTGCATCCTACATTTATCTGGGTCCTATTTCCCCCTTTTTATTGTATAACTGGATTTAAAACCCACGTGGATGTGGCACAAGAAGTGGCCTTGGAATTCCGGGGGAATGGTTGGACTCAATCTCTGTGACTCCCTTCCAACTCAGCTTTTTCTGGATTGTAGATTCTGGGTTTTTGTGATCCTTTTACTAATTATTTACATTAAATAAGAACTTTGAGAACTTCCCTCTCCCTCTGATTGAGGCAAATTCTTGTGACCATTTTGTGGCCCAGAAAACACCTTCTGGGTTTCAAGACTGAGACCCAGAATTCCCAGGAGATTAAAAAAAGGGGAAAAAATTGCATTAACTTAGAATTTGTATTGTTTCCTAGTTCTGCGGTGAAGTTGTGGGGCTTTTCTGGGCAAGAGATTCCCAAGAAAACTTCCTATTTGGAACTTTTACAGCCGAGTGTTGTCACCCTTCCCCAATGTCCTGGATGGGGACAGGATGGGGGACAAGATTTGGGGTGAGCTGGGGCACCAGAGGGTGGCTGGTCCAGGTTCTCTCTGAGGGTGAGGGAGGGGCTGGGATGGAATTCCCAGAGAAGCTGTGGCTGCCCCTGGATCCCTGGCAGTGCCCAAGGCCAGGTTGGACAGGGCTTGGAGCACCCTGGGACAGTGGGAGGTGTCCCTGCCCATGGCAGGAGTGGCACTGGGTGATCTTTAAAGTCCCTTCCAAACAAAATCATTCCAGGATTCCATGAAAGGCTCATCTCAAGCTCTGTGTAATCAACAGGGACAAAAATTTCCTCTTAAATGGACCTTTAAACCAGTTCAGACAAAGAAAGATTTTTTTATATATGATTATTTTTCCTCAACAGGCCCATAAATTGTGACAATCCATCTTCAGGCGGGTTGAATATGGAATTTTTCACCCCATGGATTCTCTCAGGTGTGTTTTATAGTGCCCTGACTGTCAGCTGAGATGGTTTTAGAAACCAGGGGTGGGTCCTGTTTGGCTCAGAGCTGAGCTGAGCCATGAGTGGAACATGGGCAGGAATTTAGTGTGATTCCAAACAAAAAAACCCAGGAGATGTGCAAGATATTCCCCCAGAGAGGAAGGGAAAAGGGTCAGAAACGATGAAATTATTCCTCTAAAATGTGCTTCCCATGGCTAAGAAATGTCAAAGTGCTACGAGGCCTCGTGAGCACAGAAAAGGAAAGGGACAAGATACCAAATTCCTGGAAAAGCAACAAAAAAAATTTTCCTGACCTGGAAGCCCCAGCCAGGGCTGTTTACAAAGTGCTGGAAGGAGAGATCCAGTGACAGGCAACGGATAGTGTGACATGAGCCCTTCTAGGTGCCACTTCCATGACATTCCAGCCTTTGGATGGGTCCCAAAAAACCGCCGGGTAGGAGGGACAGGAGAATGCTAAAAGCAAAGGGCTAAACAATGGGAGGAAATGCCTCGGAGATAATCCTGGGAGCTTGGATATCTCCTTACCTTCGGAAATTAATTTCCCTGGCCTACCCACATTCACCAAGCCCACTTTTGTCCTGGCGTTCGTCCACACCTCGGGAAAAGTATCCGAATGTTGTGGACACAAATGGTTTTCCAAAGAAAGTTCAAGGCTGCCTCCTGTCTTTCCTCAGATTATGATTTCCTATTAATTCAGTGGGAATCCATGTGGGAAGTGCTTTCCAAAAGTGGTGACACAGGAAGCTGCTGATCTGCTCCAGGGCTTCAATCACTCAACGACCAAGAAGCCAAATATCTTCAATGTCCGGATCTTCAGGTCCATCGAGGTCCTCTAAGGTGGAATTTTGATGGAACACAAAGAAAACATTGGAATTCCCATCACAGTCGAGCATGACTCCTCAGAGGAAACACTCCTGTGATTTGGGTCCAGTGAGGTCAGAGCTTTTCTTTTAATTTGCTGCAATCTGGAACGAAATTCCACTAAAATTTTCCATCGTTGTCCAGTAGGTTTGAGGATGGGTTCCACCTCCAGTATATTGAATAAATGTGGCCAGAAAATAGACTCTCCAAAGTCCGTTCCTGATTTTTTTGCCGTTCTTCGGTAGGAGATTGTTGCATAACAATGGGATTCGGGTGCTTTTCCTGCTGCCACCTGGAAATTCTGAGCCATAGAATGACATCCAAGAAATCCTGGGAAAAATCAAAACTCATCACAAGAGTCTAACAAAATGTGACTTAAATCCAGCTTGGAAAAGCCATGGAAATGTGGCCAAATCTGTCCACTTTGGTTGGCAAAGATGAGCACATCCAACACAGACATCCTAAAAATTCAGGGATGGAAAAGCTTCTTCATTCCCACTGACTAAGAAATGTCTTGAGTTCTTCTTCTCTCCCTGTATTTGCCATTTCTCCAGGAATCACACTCCATGGTTTATTTTGGAAGCCAATCAGATTTTGGATGAATTTCATTGACTTCTGAGGATAACAACTGAAATCATGGATTCACCATGTCCATGGAATGATGCAATCACATCTAAGCACATCCAGTTTAGATCCAGCACATCCCATCTAAGCCTGACCACTGCCAGGCTCTGTTCCTCTAGGCTGGAATGGCCACAAATCCATGAATTTCTGCTTCCTCAAGGATAAAAATACCCACCTAGTGTCTACCTGAAAATTAAGGAATTTTGGCACAAACCAGTGTTGATTTCACATTGGAATTTGGTTTTCCAAGACCCGCTGGGCTGGCCAGGGATGGTGGAAGTGGCTCTGCTGGAAGGATGGGAAAAAAATAAGGGAGAAAAAGGTCTGTCCCCCTCTCAGGTTCTGGTAACTCAGGTGATTGTGGAATCATGGAATGATGGAAAGATTTGGGTTGGAAGGGAATTTCAGGATCACCGAGTTCTATCCCATGAGCAGGGACACCTCCCACTATTCCAGGCTGCTCCAAGCCCCATCCAACCTGGCCTTGGATACTTTCAGGGATCCAGGGGCATCCACAGCTTCTCTAGGAATTCCAGCCCAGCCCCTCCCCCCCCTCCCAGCCAGGAATTCCTTCCCAATATCCCATCTAAAGAAGGCTCTCCTTCTGTTTAAAGGCATTCCCTGGGAGAATCCAACAGAGAATCTGGGAATCTGGGACATAAGGACTGTGCAACACCAGCTGTTCCGAGGATTTGAAGTAATTCTTTCCAAACAGAAGTGGCTGCTGAATCCCAGCCAATATTTGAAGGGAAATCTACCTTGTTTGGGGTTAAACACGGAAAAGCACTTGGGGATAAATGTGATAAAATGAGTTTTAGGAGTTGTGGATAAATGAGATTTCCATCCCACCTCTGCATGTTCTCATATCCAATCAGTAAAGTCGTTAATGAGAATTTATTGGATAATTAAATCTCTTCCAGTGTGCAGGGAGGGGCAGGAGCTTCCTGGTCTGGGTTTGAAATCCTAATTACAGGAACAGTCAGGAATAAAGTTCCAAAGCACCGGGGGATCCCTGTGAGATAACAGGGCCTATTTGCCCCTGCTGAACATCTGTCCCTATAAACACATCCAGGGATCCTCGAGGTCCATCCCACACACACACCATCAATATCACACCCCTAAATAGCATTTTTAGGATTAAAAATAAGGGAAACCTCCCAGCAAGACTGAGAAGGGATTTTCAGGAGAGGAATTTTTAAAGCCTTGGGGAAATGGTGTGTGGGGTCTCTGCTCCTGACCATAAAATAATGGAATGGCCTGAGTGGGATGGACCTTAAGGAAAATCCAGTTCCAAGCCCTGCCATGGACAGAGACACCTCCCACTTGAGCCAGGCTCACTCTGGAACCTTTCCTTAAGTGGCAGAAGATACCCCAAGCCCTACTCCATAATTTTCCATTATTTTGGGATTATTCAAGACACTCCCTTACACTCCTCACCCACCCAGAGGTGTGATCCTCTTGCTTTGGGAAATTTCCAACTTCTAGAAGGAATATTCATGTGTGAAGCTCTTATCTGGAGAATAGGGGAAAAAATCCCAAACAAAACCCCACAATTTCTCAGTTCCACCTTGTGCTCACCTCAAACCTTTTGAACTTTCCCAATGTTAAATTCGCTCCCTTTATGGGGTCTGAATTTATCAGGGATTTATTTAAACAGCAGCCTGTCCTTCCTTTCCACAATTCCAGGGATGTAAGAGTGACTGTAGGCTTCTGTTCATACAATTTATTTCCATAAATTGCCAATATCATGCCCAAATCCAGATGCCTTAGTAGGCTTTGGATACACAAAGCAAGTTGTGATCATTCTCAAAATCTTCTCCCAACCTCCGAAATTTTACAGCTCAAGTTCTCCCTGGAATACTTTTCCTTGGGGGTTCAAGGGTCATCAAGGGGATGACTTTTTCCTTAGTAAATCCCTTGGATACTACTTCAGTATCCAAAAAATCCCTTGATGAGAATTTGGGATCTTAATTGCACATTCCCTGCTTTTTGTAGGAGTGAACTGCAGCTGTTCCTCCCCTCTCTCCAGGTATGAAACCAACAACTTTAATTCCTCAGGGATTTTGATGGCATTAGAAGACTGATTTTCCTAATTACAGGAAAAATCAGCAGCAGCACGGGTATTATTCCAACCAGCAGATTCCATGATGTCCATGGGAACGTCATTCCCTTTATTCCTGCAGTGAATTCCCCAGCATGGAGATGCCCTGGATTTTAACTTTCATATTTCCCAAGCCCTGCAGTGCTCAGGGTGTGACTCTGCAGGGTTTTGCAGCCTGGGAGCTGCTGCTCTCTCACGTTCACAGTGACACAACAAAGCCTCTCCAAGGCTGCTCTCCAAGGAATCCCAGACTGTCCTGGGCCCAAAATGTGCAACCCAACACCTTGAGAAGGGGGGCTGAGCTGGGGAAATGCTATCACGAGCTAAAGTTTGAATTGGGGAATTGATGCTGAGATGCAAATGGCCCAAAGCTCTAAAGGGGTGAAGACCTCGTGACTCGGGGTCCATCCTGGGCTCCAGGGTGAGAGCAGCCTCTGGCTCCCCAGGCTGTGCCTTTGCAGGCCTTTCCAATCAATATCCATCTTTATTCCCTCCCTCCTGTCTGGGCTCTGTTTCTAGGGAGCCACTCCAGGCATCAGTTTGACCTGCTCTTCTGGCTTTTCTGCAGCTCTGCCTTCCCAGTGGGATCCCAGGGATTTGATAAGAGCCGTATCTCAGGAAACACGGACACGCTTTGCCTTTTCCTCCCTCCTTGGGAGCGGCCGCTGGGGGAAAATGATAAACAGGCACAACCAGCAGCTTCCCACTTGGATTGGGATCCTGCAGGGAGGCTGGAGTAGAGCCAGGAACATGGGAAAACACTTTAGCCACCCTGGGAGGAGAGGGATGGGAAGGTAGAAGGGAAAGGGGACGTTCAGAACCACACGTGTGCTCACGTCAGTGCTGCAGCCCTGAAACACCCGGATCAGGATCCTGTTAAGGCACCAAACACAAAATCCTGGAATATTTTGGATTGAAAGGAACCTTTAAAGGCCATTTGGTCCAACCCACCTGCAAAGAGCAGAGAGAAGCGTGTGCTGCTTCCTTCCTTCTCCTGAGGGTGAAGTCCCTCAGCCCAGAACTGTGGGAATGGGAATTTGGGTTCATGGCAGGCCTGAGGTGGTGTTGGAGCGGATGGGATTCCTCCCTGTGTCCCCAGCCCGGGGTCAGAAACTGAGGGGGACAACCAGGCCATGGTGCCAGGGCCACCTGGGGTGGTGCCAGCCAGACCTGGAGGTGCTGCCTCCATCTCTGACCTTCAAAACTGTTCTGCTGCTCCTCCTCAGAGAGATTGGAGTCTCCCAAAAACATCTTGGCACCTCTCAAGGATGGTGCCAGCACTGGGATTGGGAAGCTTCATGAAAATCCAAGTTGAACAGGGCTTGGAGCAACATGGGATAGAGGAAGGTGTCCCTGCCCATGACAGCGGGTGGGACTAAATGACTTTTAAGGACTCTTCCAACCCAACCCATTCCAAAATTCCGTAAGCTGGCACCTCTGGCACCTCTTTCAGGCCTGTAGGAAGTGCAGAGCACCTCCAGCACCGGCTGCTGGAAAAGGGATTTGGAGGAATCCTCACAGGCTGGAAGGGTTGGAGTAAATCAGGTGTCAGAAGACTCCAGTTTTTCCACCTCTCCTGCCCCTTTCCTGCCAGCCCACAGCCATGGCACCTCAAGGAATGGTGTCCAGATGTCTCCTCCTTTCCTAGGAATAACAAACAGCTCCAGGGCAGTCTCTTGCCCAGCCCTCTGAGGGCAATTCCTCATGCGAGTCCGTGTTTCCCTGCCTGATTCATTTCCTGTTTTGCCCAGATGGAAAAGAGGCACCTGGTGCCCTGCAAGTGCCAAAAGTTGCATCTTTGGGTTTTTTGGGAGGGTGTGGGGATGGTTACTGGGCTCTCTGGATCACCAGACCTCTCCATTTGCCAGGAAAAGCATCACCTGATTCTGCTGGGAAGTGGGACAGGAGCTGGGATGTTTGTAGCGCTTTCCAACCTCCTGGTCGTGTTCTAACCTCTGGCTTCTGGAGAATGGACACCCAAAACCCATCTCCCAGATACACCATGGGGTGGGATGGAATTCTGGAGCCCCCTCCTCAGCCCAGATCGGGAAGGTGATTGGGAAAACCATGAGCCAGCGGTGGATAATCCTCCCCAGACCTGGGACCTCCATCCCCAACCCTGAGGAAATCATGGTGAACCTGTCAGAGGAGGAGAGGGGAGCTCCGTGCTGATTCCCAAATTAAGAATCTCCTTGAGGGACATGTGGTGGTGGAGACCAGGATGAGGAGGCATCACCGACCCCCTGACCCAGCAGAGAGGAGGGAAAATGCTCCTCCTTCCCGTCATCCCAGGAAAACCAGAGGAGGAACAACCTCCAGGGAAAAAAGAGTCATCAAAGAGCTTCTTCTCCTTTTCCACCCATCCTAAAAACACCCCCGATGGATCCAGCTTGGACACCCCGAGGAGGATCCAAGGGAAAGCGGAATTCCCTGGCTGTTATTAAAGGCTGTCCCACCATGTGACTCCCAACAAGCATTCCCCAAGCCTCCCGACTAACGAGGATGTTAGTGCCAGCTAATTAGCAGCCAGCTAATGACTGGCTTCTGGAGCCCCTGGCTGCAGGGAAATTGAGTGAGAACAAAGGGGATGAAATCTCCTGAATGTGAAATTATTGGGGGTGGGAGGCCAGGACAGTTCCAGGAATAAACTTAATAGGCTTAGGAGTATTTAGGTGTAACTAAAGCAGAGCAGGGCTTCACATGCTGCTCGTTAATTTATTCCATCCTCTGGATTGAGGGGACAGAAAGGGAAGAAATCCATGGAGTGGAAGAAAAGCAAACAGGAAAATGTCTTGGAAGGCAAAATAACATGTTTCAGGCAGCCTAAAAGATTTGCCCCCAAACAGGGAGAAGTGCAGGAGGATTGGAAGGGAGGTGGTTTCGAAATGTGGCCACAGCTTGAGGTGACAAAAGGTTCAGAGGTGGCTTTTGTCACCTTCTGTTCCTGCCCAGCTGCCTCACAGAGACCTTTGCCATGTATTGCATGGAAATGAAGGGATTGGCCACTGCAATCCCTCCCAAAGGGAGGCTGCTGGAATTCCAGGTGGATTTCTCTCCTCTTTTTTTGTGCTTTTAAGCTGCAATTTCAAGATACCCCTGTTCCCAACTGAGCTGATTCCTTCCTAATTATTGCCCATCTTTTTTATCCATAATTAATAACCATCTACTGGAAATCACTGGATTTTGTAAAGCGTTGGCACAGGACAATTTTGGCCCAATTTTTGAATAATTTAAGTTCCCAACTCCCCCCTGGCCTCCAGGAGTTCCTGGTGTTCAAATATTCCTGTACAGATCCCTGTGAGTTTCCAGTCTGAAGTTAGACCCAGGAATTTTTCCCCCCTTTTAGCCCACAGAAACCTAAATAAAGTATTTATTTGTTCCATTATTTCTACCCTTCTTCAGGCTCCCAAAAAATAAGGGATCCTGCAGATATTCCACAGGCAACACCGGTGAACTCCCTGCACTTCCAATCAGCAGATTTTTATTCCAGATTCCCTCAATTCAGTGATCATATATCAAAGAGAATAATCTTGGAAAATGCTTTTATCCCAAACTTTCTCCAGCTGCAAAATCAAATTCTGAAGGATTCACCTGGAATGGGAACGAGTCATTCCCAGAATGAACTTTTCATCGGACAACTGCAAAATTTCAGCCCAATTTTCCCGGTCAAATGGATGGCAAACCACCAGGAAAAGATGGAATTTGAAACTTAGACAGGACATTGATTATAGCAGAAATTATTTTGACAGGAAAAGTAAAATATGAGGAGATATAAATTGATAAAGATGACAATAAATTTATTTTCTTTGGTCAGGGAGAGAACCTCTGAGCCGAGCTTTGACCTTAGGAGACCCTAAAGGGTTTCAGTTTCATTTCTCAGTGGGCACTCAAGGGGTTTGGGATTGAATATCACCCCATGGAGCACAAAACCCTCACCCTTTTATTCCCTAGGTATTCAATTAATCCCTTAATTAATTAATTAATTTTAAAGTTCCCTTTGCAGGACCTTCATTGGGTGCATGAGAAAGAAGGGACCCACTGAGACCTTCCTGAAATTCATCATCCTTGGCTGTATCCTGGTTTTCCTGGTTCACTGTCCCAGGAAGATCAGAGGATGGGCTGGAGGTGGAGATTCACCCAGACTTGGGAGATTTCACTTTTTTCCTGTTATTTAATGATTTTTCAAAGGGAATTCAGCAGGAAAAGGGGAGCTGGATGATCGCAGAAGTTCCCAATCCCAATCACCAACCCAATTCATAGCACAGCTAATTAATTTTATTGATTTTGTTGGGATAGCAGCACATTTTGGGGTTTTTTTCAGTCCAAAATCCATGGGATTTATTTTAAATTACCAATGGAACCAGTTCAATCAAATTTATTGGAATTTCCACTCACAAATCCCAACAGGTTGTCACTGTAAGAGATTTTGGCCAAAATTAATTGGCTGGAAAGGGTCAATTAAATCATTAGAAGTGGCTCAAGAGCTCCTCTAAATCTTCAGAATGTGGAAGATTCCTCTGCTTTCAGAAATGCAGGAAAATTCAGGTCTTTACGGGAGATTTTTCTCCCTGGAATCTTGGATAAATGCATTTTTAGGGGATAATGGACATTTAGGAGTTAGGACTTGTCTTTATTTCATTTTTATTGGTGTGAAAGTTTAATAGATGTAAAACTCAAATTAAAATCATTTTTTATCTCTTATCAAACCAGCAGTCAGGGAAGAGCCTCGGGATTTCCACAAGGATAATTCCACACATGGAATTGGGCAGGTCTCCTTAGTTTTCCAAGTTGGAAGAATAAAATAAAATA
>WEKY01060649.1:4128-79157 GCA_013390045.1 Picathartes gymnocephalus | reverse complement strand
TTATTATTATTATTATTACTACCAAAATTTGGTATCTCTCCTTTCCCCATAAGGGCCCTTTTTTTTCCCTGGTTGCCTTGGTGATGCTGCAGCAGAGCTGCTCTGGGTTGGTTTCTGTGGCTTCCTTGGCTCAGGAATGGCCAAACAGGAGCACCTGGAATGGTGAAATATGAACCAAAACCTCTAAAAAGATGGAGTGAATCCTTATTCATTCCTTATCCTTGAGTTTCCCCCAACCAAGACAAGGTTGGCAGTGCTCCTGTTGCTCTGCACAGCTTGGACACACAGAAATACCCACTTGAGAATGTTCTGCATTTATTCCAGCAAAGTTACTGCTGTATTTGGAACAGGTTTACGCCCATTATTCCCATCACATTAAATTCCAGTCAGACTTTCAGCATTCCAGGCAAGGAAAGGTTTTGGATCCCACCATGCTAAGAAGTGTCGTGTAGGATAACAGGATTAACTCATCCATTCAGGCAAAGGTACAAGGTCCCATCAGCTCCAGTGCTTTGCTCTGGAAAAACAGGATGGGACAGGACAGGACTGGATCCCTGGCCTGTCTGTATATCCACATACATTTCCCCCACTATTTACTCATTATTCACCTTTCAGACTGTAAAATCCAAGATGAAAACACAGCACAAACCAGTTTACATCCTGAAGCCACATCTTTTCAATAAAAAAATCCATTATTAAACTAATGGAAGGTAGATTAAGCATTCATTAACTTCAACACCTGCTGATGCCAAACTCAGAATAACTGCATGCCAAGAGATGCTTACAAAGTTGAAAGTAAAAAAAAAAACCTCCACAAAAAAAAACAACCAAGAAGTCCCCAACAAGCTGCAGGTTTGGTTTTGCTCTCTTTCTTTTTATAAAAATGAGAAGTCACGACCCCAGTGAAGTTTTGAGTGCTGGGCACTGCAGAGGCACCTCCAGTCCTGGGGGCAGCTTTGGGTCACAAAAAAAGGACACGGAGGGGCTGGAGCATGGGCAGGAAAGGGAATGAGCTGGGAAGGGGCTGGAGAATTCCTGAGGGAGATGGGAAAGGGGCTGGAGAATTCCTGAGGGAGCTGGGAAAGGGGCTGGAGAATTCCTGAGGGAGCTGGGAAAGGGGCTGGAGAATTTCTGAGGGAGCTGGGAAAGGGGCTCAGCCTGGAGCAAAGGAGGCTCAGGGGGGACCTTGTGGCTCTGCACAACTCCCTGCCAGGAGGGGCAGTGAGGGGGGGTCGGGCTCTGGGAACAGGGACAGGAGGAGAGGAAATGTTGCACCAGGGGAGGCTCAGGTTGGACATCAGCAGGAATTTCCCCATGGAAAATACTGTTAAACACTGGCAGGGGCTGCCCAGGGAGGTGATGGAGCCCCATCCCTGGAGGTGCCCAAGGAACTCCTGGAGGTGGCACTTTGTGACATGGTTGAGTTGGCACAGCGGGATTCAGCTGAAAACTGGACTTGATGGATCAGACCATTTGCCTGATCAGTGAGAGCTGGAGCAGAGAGGAATAAAGCAGGGATTGATGGCAAGGCCTTCCAAGGGCACAGCCTGGCAATGCCAGAGCCCGGCTGCAGCCCTGCCAGGATGGGCCTCGAGATGGGCACAGAAAAGGGGCCTGGCCACGGGGTTTCACACTTGGAGAAGTTCTGCTCCATTGGCATCTGGAGCTTCACTGCCCAATTCAGAACTTCCAGTGATGGAGTTCCATCCTCCTTGCTCGGCCTCCTCTTTGTGACGTTGTTGGTGCTTTTGGGTTTCCTGAGGTTGGGAAGGATTGTCCTGGAATGTTGGGCTGGAGAGAATTGTTGTGTCTGAGTGTCCTGGGAGGAGAACTCAGTGACACTGAATATGGAGCTGAGAGCTGCACACTAAAGCAGCACAGAAAAAGAAAAAAACCTTAAAACTTAAGGCATCCGTTTTGGAGGTCTTTTCCCACTTCCATGATTCCATTTTAGAGTCAATTCCATTCCCTAATGAACTGGTTTGCAGCTCTTGGCCGCAGTGTCACCTGTCCCCCCTGCCCCAGCACAACACAGGCCCGTTCAACACAACAAATACAACCACGACGGGGCTGGGCAGACTGAAAACAAAACTGAACAACTAAAGCTGCCTCCTTGCCTTGTACTGATCACCGTGAAAAGAAAAGGGGTCACGTCAATGCAGCTGAAGCTGGTTCACAGCGTGTTTTTAGGTTACACTGCACATCAGCGCTGTCAGCACGATGAGCAGGCGCCTGGCTGCGTTTGGCAGAGCCCCCCTCCTTGTCTTGCTGAGCAAAGTGACTCCTGCACCTCAGAGAGATCATTAAACATCAGCCAGGTAGCACCGCGCTAATCAAAATAACCCAATCATAAATTATAAATTCACTACATAAGCAAGCAGATAATCATGGGGTGTAAGAAATGGCATTGGGAAAATCCTGAAGAAGCTGAAGGAAAAGCAGTGAAACAGGAATTCTGCCTGCAGACAAAGCTCCAGGGGCTGCTACAGCCCCTCCTGAATTTCCAGAGCCCACGAGAGTTGGTTGGTTTGGAGCATGAAGGTTTTCCTCTGCAAGCCAAGCTGACAGCAAACATATGCTCAAGTGCTGCTGCAGCAGCCAGCGAAGCCTGGTTACTTTGTAGTAATAAATATTAAATAACTACATATGTTAAATAAATAGTTTTCAATTATATCACCAGGATAATTGTAGCAAATAATATTTAATAACATAAGACTGTAAAGTAATTAAAAAAAAAATAAATAATGAATTAATATCCTGGTTTTTTATTTCTGTTGGGCACAGACTGGGTTAGAGTAAGTGCCTGCATCAACGAGCATCACGTGGATATCACAGCTGCTTTTCTGAAGGAGATGAACACTGTACAAGGTTATCGCCATGAGTAAACCACCTGAGAGGTCGATATTCCCTAATTTACAATGCCAAGTTTTTTCTTTTCTGACCACCCAGAGCAAAAGCAAATGGAAATGAAAGGTTCTGCTTCCTGCAGACCTTGTCTGTACCATTCCAACGCATCTGGCACATTCCTGTGCATGACATTCCCCTTTTCACCCCAAATTTGCCCCTCAGCTGCAAACCTCCCTGGACTACAGCTGAATACACTCAATTATGGCTGCAGCTTGACCTGTGAAACAAGAGTGGCTTTTCCTTTATTTTCCTGCTCCATTCCAGCCCAGATTCAGCTGGGGATGATGTTTGCTCCCCTCATTTCTGTTCCATCAGTCTGGGCCTCCCAACCAGTACAGCAACCTCAAACCATTCTGGAAAAATGGAGAAAAACAGCAACATTCCTTAAAAACAGGAAAGATTTGTGGATCAGCCATAGTACAGCACAGCCTAGGAAAAGCTGCAGCTCAGCCACAGGATGGGTTGGGCAGAAAAGGACCTTAAAGACCATTCAGTTTGCCCATTTTGCAATTCAGATAGAAGAGAATCCATCAGGAAAATATTCAGCTGCTTATCGTGAGTGATGGTTTCTCATTTCCACTCAGACCTTGCCACCTGGCCAGTGATCCTCAAAAAGCTGACACTTAGAGAAAGAAACAGCTTTAGGATGGGAAGAAGTATTCACCAGAACAGCTCCAAGGGCTCAAAAACTCTGCATTTTCCATTTATGTGGGGGAAAAAAAAAAAAGAAGTGAAAAAAAAAAAAAATCTCCTCAGATCAGCGTGACCCTGCTGGAGAAAAGGGCTGCTGTGTTTTCCCACCGGTGCCTGGAACAGACAAAAGTGGAAGCTGATGACTAAAGGAACAGCTAAAAATACCCCAAGTAGTCAGGATCTGAGAGTTTTGTGCCCCCATTGCAATTAGCAAATTGTATATTCAGTTTCACTGACACTAATGAGTGCAACCGAGTTCATCTACACCTCAATTAACTTCAAGAGACGCTTCTTTTCCACAAATAATGGCAATTCCTCCTTGCTTTTGCACAGTCCCTCTTTCTGCCTGACCCCTCGGGCAGTAAATCACTGGGTTTGCTTCAAAAAGGGTTTGGAGGGATTAAATGGGTGAAAGAAAAGAGAAAAATGCACTTCCAGCTCAGGGAGGAAAGGAGAAGGAAACTCTTGCACTGGATGGGAGCAGATGGATGCCAGCAGGTTTGGGGATACAGCTGGAATTGTGTGTATTTACAGAAAATCAGGAAGATTCATTGAAGGAAAAGCCCAGCACGGGGAAGAAGGCACCTCTGGTACTGCTTGGGACCTTTCTAGTCTCACCACCACATTGAATCAGAGGTTAAAAATCAGTTTTCCACTGAAGCTGGAAGAGAAATCACCACCTCATTTGCTTCAAAAAGGGTTTGGAGGGATTAAATGGGTGAAAGAAAAGAGAAAAATGCACTTCCAGCTCAGGGAGGAAAGGAGAAGGAAACTCTTGCACTGGATGGGAGCAGATGGATGCCAGCAGGTTTGGGGATACAGCTGGAATTGTGTGTATTTACAGAAAATCAGGAAGATTCATTGAAGGAAAAGCCCACTGGTACTGCTTGGGACCTTTCCAGGTCTGATGGTCACATAGAATCAGAGGTTAAAAATCAGTTTTCAACTCAAACTGGAAGAGAAATCCCAGCCCGTACAAGAATTCTCCACTGCAGGATTGGCAGGTGGGGCCAAAAGGCTGCAGTTTGCCACTGCTAATGCATGAATAAAGTCCTTGTAGATCCTTCTCTATTCCTTTTCTTGGAGGATACAAGAAAAGAGACTGGCAGGGGCTGGACTTTGAACAAAAAATGGCAATGCAGTGTTTAATCAGGTAATTTTAAGCTTTACATTTAAAGCAATGAGGTAAAGGTTGAAGCGTCATTCAGAGGGGAGGAAGAAGACATGGATTTATGGCACCTGGGAAAATAAGACGAGAAATAAGTCAAGAAATGAGATTTCAACCCCAAGCCACCAGTGAGGATGATACTGAGGAAGGATCACCTGGATACCCATGGGAGCAGCAGGCTGGGGGAGGACACGAGGATGGTCCCCAACCCTGCCACCACCAGACCTCACTGCTGGATTTGCTCTTTATCCCATCTGCTCCTGACACACAACCCCAGAATCGTGGAATGTTTTGGGTTGGAAAGGACCTTAAATCCCATCCAGTCCCACCCCTTCCACTGTGTCAGGCTGCTCCAGCCTGGCCTTGGGCACTGCCAGGGATCCAGGGGCAGCCACAGCAAATCTGGGCACCCTGTGCCAGGGTCTCCCCACCCTCACCATCAACTTTCCCTTTTGCTGAGCTCCTGACAGCACTAATTACCAGAGAAGTGTGCAAACAGATGCTAATTTGGAGCAGTATCACTCAAGAGAAGCCGTTTGGCAAGAGGCAGCGGCTGATGGAAAATCCAGCTATTGATTTTCCTATCGGCTGCTGTCATCGCTGCTGCTGCCCGCGAATCAACAACCCAGAGAATATTTGCTTTCCAATGACAGCTGGTGTCAGCATCAGTATGCATTCGCTGTCATGCTTCCTGCAGAATAAACTGATATTTTGCTATTTAATGGGTTTCAAAATCATCGCTGCAATTCCTGATGGCATTGTTGTATCAAATGTACGTGGAGCTTAAAGCCCTGGCAAGGAAAGCACTGAGCATCCACAGCCAGTTCCCATTCAAATCCTTAAAAACTCTCCTCAAGACATGCCATTTAAAAGAATTGCTCCTTTTGAACATATTTACTAAGGAACAGAAGAAAACTCAGTGTGAATAGCAGCACAATAATCACAGCAATAACACAGAAACATCCTCTTGGGAAATATTTAGCACGAGTTGAGTTTTGAGTGCTGCTCGGGGTATTTACAGCTCACAAAAACCTAATTTTGGACTTAGAAGGGATTTCTATAATTATTGATTTCTCCTCCTTACTTTGCAAGTTGGATTTTTGCATAAAGGGTTGAGGTTTTTTTGAGGATAGGGATAAAAAAAAGTCAGAGTGTTTTCCCAGCAGCCCTTGACAGCTGCCTCAAAGGCAGCAGAAAACACAGAGGATGGTTCCACTTGGAACCTCCTTGCAGTGAAACTCGTAACAAAGCTGTGGATTTGACCATCACAGAGATGCTGAAATTCCACCCAAAACTATTTCTGGGTGGAAAATACCCCTTGGTGAAGTGTGGCTTGTTACCATGGGAATAATTCTTTGGACTGAGCTGCATCCTGGACCTAAGATCAAAGCGAATTACATTTCTATTTTGGAAATAAGAAGTGGCTTAAAAATAAAATAGAAATGCAGCATTTGTGCAGGACACGGAGTCCTAAATGTGCAGGTTTTGCTGTCCTAAATAAACCAGCAGCTGAGGCAGGGCAGAGCCCACAGCCTGGTCCTGCCCTGGCTCCTTCTGTGCCAAGCACCAGCAGCATCCACTGAAATCCTGCCCTTGGAAAGGTCCTCCTGTTGGAAAACCAGGCAGGTGTGTTGTTTCAGGCAGCAAGAGCAGGAGGTAACACCCAGTAACCATACTGCTCATCTGAATGATGCATGATGACTTTTCAGTCACACAGAAGAAGTTCTGATTTTCTTTATCACCTCTTTCCAATGAGAAAATATTAGGGTGGATAAACTGAGGAACCCACTGAGAACACCAGAAACTGCAGTGTAGTTTGTACTTCCCTTTGATGTACAGTGCCTGGCACACAGCTGCTGATGACGTGTACTCACAGCCAGAAATGTGGAGGATATCTGCTGAGCACACAGCATCACTCTGGGTGTGCAAAGCAGCTGCTCCCACTTCGTGGGTCCCAAGGAAAAAGCAGAAGCAAGGAAGCAGCTTACAGGGTTTCCAGCTGTTTGCTCACGGAGTGGATTTTTGCTCTTTGTTTCTAATTAAAAACGAGCCCTTTCTCTCGCCCAGTGTTTACTGCAGCATCCTCTGATGGCAGGGAGCTGGCAGGGCTCTGTCCCTGCCCAGGCCATCTGTCTGTGCTCACCGGGACGTGCTGGCAGCCCCAGTGCCATGGAGGAGGTACCAACACCCGGAGCCTGTGCTCCAGACAGGGCTGGCGGCCACTCAGACCCCGCGGTGGCACTTGGGTCACTCACCACATCACACACTGAGGACAAAGCAGCAGCAGGGGGACAAGGGGATGCCAGGTGGAAAGCACATTTCACACCACAGCAGGAGAGCCAGCCAAGATGCTGGAAGCCAAGGCACAAAAAAAAAACCCTTCAAGGCCTTGGGGCTGCTTGCCCCGAGTTCGAAATGTTTGCCGCGTTCCATTTGAAACCGTGGGCAAGACTTCCAACTGTCGTGACCGGTAACAAAGATCGTGGTCTGTAGGTTAAGAAAAAGAGTGTTAAGTTAGATAGTAGAGGGTTTTGCAGTGTGAAGTTTTGATGTAGAAGTAGTTATAAAGTAAAGTAAAAAGTTAAGGGTGTGGTAGTACAGAGTGGAATAATAGAAAACTGTGAGAAAGGGTGAAAAGTGCTGCAATGTGACAGACTTGTAACGCAGGTGTGATTAGCTGTTGGTGTGAAAATGAAAATATATGTACTTAGCAATTACCTACTGGCCAGTTAACCTTTAAGAGACCTTGTAACCTGCAGTCTTGTGACTATTCTTCATGTCACGGCTGACTTCTGCAGAGCTCTGTGAAGGCGTTCCCAAAACTCCTGAGAGACTGTAGCAAGAACTTGAAAGCACAGCAAAGTGAAGGCGTCTCTATCCCAGCCATCCCGAGACCCAGGCAGCACAGGGATCCTGGGGATGGCTCTGTCCCCTGCCAAGGGATTCCAGGGACACTGAGGTGTCCCCAGACACAGCACACAAAAACACGGCCACGGATCCAGCCACCGTCTGCACAGAGCTTGGCTGCTCCCAGGCTTTCTCCAGAGAATATTCTACAGATATTAATATTCTACAGATAATAATATTCTACAGATAATAAATCCTTCCCTGGGAGGGTGGGAGGCTCTGGTTCAGGGTGCCACAGAAGCTGCCCCATCCCTGGAAGTGTCCAAGGCCAGACTGCAGCAACCTGGGATATTGGAAGATGTCCCTGCCCATGGCTGGAGATGGAACTGGCTGAGCTTTAAGGTCCTTCCCAACCAAAACCACACCGAGAAGCTCTGAAATTCCTGAAATTACATTTTTAGCCTCAGAGGATATGAAAGTAAAGCAGCCAACCTGACTTCCTCTGAAGAACCCTTCCAGATGAAACAGCTTTGAAACAGCATCACCAAAATCTCCAGCAGGGTCATTTATAAACACAAACCCCCCCAATATTTTCACTCTTTCTATTTGTTTTCCATTTCCATCTCATGTTTTCACTAACCCTTCCCACACAGTAACAAATGGATTGCTCTCAAACAAGGAAACTTTCAAAGCAAGTCTCTTTCTGTATTTCTTTAAAGATACTTAAAACTCTTATTTCAAGTATTTTTTCCAGCTCATTGTGTTTCCTGCTCCAGGGATCTCGGGAATTTTTCCCCTGGTACATCTGGACCGCAGTCACCAAAGCACAAATACATCCTCACACTCTTAACCACAGTCCCAGTTTCACAGAGATCAGTCACACACAGGTACATTTTAGATTAAATAAATACAGGCCCTGGAGACCAAGGAAGGACATTATCTTTCCCCCAAATTATTCATATTTCGCTGTTCTACAAGTCCTCCTCTAATATTTTTAGTTTTTATTTAATATTCCTGGAGAGTTTATTCCAAATCAATCGACAGACAGCTTATCAAGGTAGTTTTGATTAATTTGCAGTCCTTCAATGTAACTAGCTGAGCTACATTTCAGCAAGACCTGCACATGAGGCAATATTTTTCTTTTCCTTTTATTTACCTCCTTTCCTACTGATGTAGAGATGCCCACGAGCTGCTGCCCCACGGGACCCATTTTTTCAGATCAGCTGAATTCTGCTGCCTGTCAGACTCCTCTTCTCTGAGGATAGATCAGCCCAAAAAAACAGGGAGAGCTTTTTATAGAATAAATTCAGATTGTGCAGTCCCACCCTGAGGATGGAAATCCTGATTGCTGAGTATTTTGCTCGTGGCTTAAACATGTGATAAAAGTTCATCCCACGGATTCAATGGAATAACCTGACAGGCTCTGGCCATGTTATAACACCAAAATTTTCCTCCTGTGACTGGAAAATAAATGTTCAGGGTGATCAATGACTGGCTGAAGCTGCAATAAAGTGAAATCCCCTCTTTTATTCACCAGAGGACCTGGTCATGTATTTGTATCCCAGGAAATATCAGAGAAAATCTACTCGTGGTACAGTTAAATAAAATATTCCATGGACAGCCCATGGCCTCATCACACCCTCCTTGCAAAGACCGGGGGAGGATGGAAGGGGAAGTCACAGGAATTCTTTTTTTTTCTGCAATTTTCCCTCCTCCCTCCAAGTGCTCCATCAGCAGAATCCCATGCCAGCTTCCATGGGAAAACCCAGCCTGGGAAACTGAGGCTCTGTTCCTTCCACCCTCCCCAAAAGTTGCTTTGGACACATTGTTTGCAGCCTATTAAACACAAAATCCCACCTCCACATCCTCATGTGTGTAGGGAAAGGGAGAACAGAAATTCTGTGTTTGGCACAAAGCTGAGACTGCAGGTCCCTGTGGAAAAAGCAACCAGGTTTTCATCTCCCAGGCAGAATAATTTTAATTATTTTTCATTTCCGGGCTCTGCAGAACTATTTCTAGGTGTTTGAAAGGACCAAGATCACGCTCTGAGAGATGGCACAGCTCATTTAAAGCCTTTTGGATGTACAAAAGCAAGGAAATCACATCCCGGGAAGCCACAGCAGCTCATTTTGAGCAGGGATATGGGAAAAGGAAAGGTGAGAGGTCACCCCTGTGCTTTGTGGCTCTAACAACCACAAGGCCTTTTCCTTAGGCAACGGCTAATTGTGGAAAAATTGGGTAAATGGCAGATAAATGTGATGTCTCAGGAAGATTTTTGAACTTGAAGTAGATAGAAGAGCTGAACTGATTTGCTGGCCAGAAATCGTCCTGGCAGCTGCAGAGCCATGCACTGATAGCTCTGATTTTGTGAGCTCCAAGTCAATCTCTTCCCATCAAGAGAGGGAAATGAGGATAATTTGCTCTCACAGCCCTGAGCTCGGCGTGTCTGGCAGAGCTGCCTGCCCCAGTGAGGATTATCCCAGAGAACTCCATCTCAGGAGGCACTGAGGGCTTCTCACACATTTTTCCACAGGAAAAAAATAGAAAATAGAAATAGAAATATCCATCTGCAGGGAGAGAAACAGAACGGAGCTGCATTTCCTCTCAGCTCTGCAGTCTCATCCCTTCCTTGCCCATCACACCAGGAAGGAAAACCTGCCCTGGGGCACACGGATTTGGTGCCTGGGATCTGCTTTTCCAGCTGAAACCATTACTTTCCCAGCAGCTGTCACAAAAAGCTGAGCTCAGCCTTAGCAGGAGCAGCACCCAAACAGTTCTGAACAGAAATCACATCCTCAATTCTATTTATTTATCCTCAAGTCGGAGGTTCAGGGGGAACCCTCTCATTCCACAACTCCCTGACAGGAGGCAGGCAAAGGTCGGGCTCTGCTCCCAGGGAACAGGGACAGGATGAGAGGGAATGGCCTCAGGCTGGGCCAGGAGAGGTTTTTAAATTGGATATTAGAGAAAATTTCTGCATGGAAAAGTTTTCCCAGCGCTGGCACAGCTGCCCAGGGCAGCGGTGGAGTCCCCATCCCTGGAGGGATTTGTGGATGTGGCACCTGGGGACAGTGGGGCAGTGCTGTGGGAATGGCTGGGCTCGATGATCTCACACCTCTTTTCCAACCCTGACAACTCTGGGATTCTTAAAGATTCCAAGGGCACTGTGCTCCTTTCCTGAAAGGCCAAAAAAAAAAAAATCACACTCATATCGCTGAAAAATAAACTGGACAAAATAACGGGATTGTAACTCATTTCTGGCTGATTTTGCACCTATTTCTCTGTTGTTCTGGCCATATCACAGAACTAAGCTGCAGAAAGATATATGGAAATATTATCATATATTTCTGGAAAGCAGAGAGCCAAGTCTAATTATCCCCAAAATTCACAGTCACTAAACTTAGGTCAACACCAAGTCAATCCTACTCTGCAAAAAAAGCACTTTAAAATAAGAGCAAACCCCAAAACCACACAAAATGGAACCTCGCTGGCTCCCAAGGGACCTTCAGCCCACAGGTCAAGTACAAACTATAAAGTGCTTTTGTGGAGTTGAAATTAAATCATAAAAATCCTATGAAATGAACCCCCCTATGCCTAAACAGAAGCTTTCCAACCAACTTTAAATCCTGAGAGACACCTCAAATTTTTTTTTTTTTTCATGGAAAATTCTTTACCATCCACTGATCCTGGAAATTTTGCTTTTCCTCTCATGCACTCTGATTCTTCCAGGGAACCAACTAAAGGCATTAACTAAAAATAAAAAGCAAACGAGATCAGCTTAAGTAGCTTCCTTAAAAAAAACATATCCTATTTCACAGCATGCTAATTAATAGAACAGAAGTGGTATTTTGATATCATGATTAAGAACAGTTCATTTTGAGCATCTTTCTCGCCAGCAGATCAAGGCAATTAACTGGCAATTTGCTCACTAAATGACTTCCCAGGATGTGCTACTGAGATAAGGCAAAGCCCTTTTGAAAGTGCCTTTGAGCCAGAAAAAGATGGACCTGCAGGGAGTGTTTTTATAAACAATGTTCAACTCGATTCTTCAGTTGTAAAGCAAAGCTTCTGTTTCAGGAGTAATGACAAAAAAAATTAATTTATGTGGAACAGCAAGACACCGTGGGGTTTTCTCCTTATTTGCCAAACTGGAATCACTATAAATAATACTGTGATGGAGAGCACACCCAAAACATCAATTTTAGCAAATATAAAGCTGGAGTGTTTTTATAAACAATGTACAACTCAATTCTCCAGTAGTAAAGCAAAGTTTCTGCTTCAGGAGTAGGACAAGAAAATATTCATTTATGTGGAATAGCAAGACACTGGGGTGGGGGGGGGTTTCTCCTTATTTCCCAAGCTGGAACCACTATAAATAATGCTGTGATGGAGAGCACACCCAAAACATCATTTTTAGAAATATAAAGCTGAAGTTCTTGAATTCTTTTTCATCATGGGACATCAGGTGGGGAGCTGAGAGCAGATAAATAAATCCCCTTTCCTGCCCTTTAATCTTTCTGCCCCAACAGTCCCTGGTTTTCAGAGTGAAGCTTCACAAGGAGCTGTGCTGCTCCTGGAAAACAGAAATAAAAGAAATGTCATCCCTTTAGAGGGAAAAGGATAGGCAGGGAGGTTTAAAGATCTCAGTCTGGACAAAATGAACATTCCTGATGAGATTCCAGGGAAGGATCTCACACCCCTCCATCCCAACCAGTACCAACCAGTGAAACAGGTGATGCCTGCAGTGGCTCCCTAGAAAGAGAGACAGGAGTGAGGGAATAAAGGTGGATATTGATTGGAAAGGCCTCCAAAGGCACAGCCTGGGGAGCCAGAGGCTGCTCTCACCATGGAGCCCAGCATGGACCCCGAGCCACGAGTTCTTCACCCCTTTAGAGCTTTGGGCCATTTGCATCTCAGCATCCATTCCCCAATTCAAACTTTAGCTCCTGATGCCATTTCCCCAGCTCAGCCCCCCTTCTCAAGGTGTTGGGTTGCACATTTTGGGCCCAGGACAGTCTGGGTGTCCTTGGAGAGCAGCCTTGGAGAGGCTTTGTTGTGTCCCTGTGACCGTGAGAGAGCAGCAGCTCCCAGGCTGCAGAACCCTGCAGAGTCACACCCTGAGCACTGCAGGGTTGGGAAATAGCAAAGTTAAAATCCAAGGCATCACAGGGCAGGATGCTGCAGAACCGGTCACAGAACCACAGAGTGAACTGGGTTGGAAAAGACCTTTGAGAGCACCAAACGCAACCCAAACTCAGCAGATACAAAGATCCTGAGAAGAATTTGGACAGGATCTCTGCCCTCCCCTCCTGAACCTCCAGAGCCCCAAGCCCTGTGCAAAGGGCAGGCACAGATCAGAGCCAGAGGGGGAGTGAACTGGGGGCTGCCAGAGCAAATTGCAACTAGATTTATGGGGAGGAGAAAATTCCCTGTGAGGGTGGTGTGAGGACCCAAATTCAAGGGTGTGAGGAGGTGAAGAATAACCTGGAGGAGAAGCAGAGGGGCTGAGCTGAGGAGGAAAGTCATGGAGAACATCAAACCGAGCTCTAGCCCAAAGTGCAGAACAAAAAACTGGTTCTATGAGGTCAAATTGCAGCTGGATTTACGTGAGGAGGAAAATTCCCTGTGAGGGTGGTGTGAGGACCCAAATTCAAGGGTGTGAGGAGGTGAAGAATAACCTGGAGGAGAAGGGTGAGGCTTGAGCTGAGGAGCAAAGTCACCAAACCGAGCTCTAGCCCGAAGTACAGAACTAAAAACTGGTTCTGTGAGGGCAAACTGCAGCTGGATTTATGGGGAGGAGAAAATTCCCTGTGAGGGTGGTGTGAGCAGGGGATTTCTGACCCAAAAGCAGCAATTTTGGTGCTCAGCTGAACCACATCCTGCACCCAGGGGAGGGGGCGAATGCTGAGAGCTGAGGTGTCCCCACACCTCCCTGCCATGGCACTGAAGCATTTCTCTAAATCCTGCCCAAAAGAGACCACAGGAGCTTTTCCAGTGATTCACCCATCAGCACTCCCCCAGCAGAACAGAATTTGAAATTAATCTGCGTAACTTCCTGTGTACCTTCCCAACCTTTTCCTTCTAGGAAGATCCAGCCCTAAATACATTTTCTGTCAGTACTTTTGCTCTGCACTTCGGGCTAGAGCTCGGTTTGGTGACTTTTCCTCGCCAGCTTAGCCCCCACCAGGCTGTTCTTCACATCCTCACCTTGACTTTGGTCCTGGGCAGCCCCAGGAGGTCCCTTTGCAGAGCATCCCTGCCCTGCAGCACAGCAACTGCTCCCAAACAGAGCCATCTGCCAAGGTGCTGAGTGAGCCCTGCATCCCCTGGGCCAGAGGTGCTGCTCAGGCTGCTCAGCTCGACAGCATCTGCTGGAAAATGATGTGCAAATGATGCCTTCAGGTTTTTTTTTCCTCTTCTGCTTTAGTGTGCAGCTCTCAGCTCCATATTCAGTGTCACTGAGCTCTCCTCCCAGGGCACTCAGACACAACAATTCTCTCCAGCCCAACATTCCAGGACAATCCTTCCCAGCCTCAGCAAACCCAAAAGCACCAACAACGTCACAAAGAGGAGGCCGAGCAAGGAGGATGGAACTCCATCCCTGGAAGTTCTGAATTGGGCAGTGAAGCTCCAGATGCCAATGGAGCAGAACTTCTCCAAGTGTGAAACCCCGTGCCCAGGCCCCTTTTCTGTGCCCATCTCGAGGCCCATCCTGGCAGGGCTGCAGCCGGGCTCTGCCATTGCCAGGCTGTGCCCTTGGAAGGCCTTGCCATCAATCCCTGCTTTATTCCTCTCCTTCTGTCCGCCCTCTGCTCCAGCTCACACTGGAAGGCATCACAAAGACCTCCCCTCTCCTGTTAGTCTGGATTAAATGAGCAGCAGCTGCTGGGCCAATCTGCCTGCAGAGTTTGCTCCCTGGTGCAGCACAGATTTCGTCTTGACCGCCCTTGTGGGCAGTGATGAGATGGTGTTACCACCCCAAAGTCCTCAATGAGCTCCTGCAGGGTCAGGAAGCTGCAGAACCGTGCCAAGTTTCAGTATCTACCTCACACAAGCTCCCACAGATGTGAGCTTATTTGGTCATCGTCCGCACAACAACAAAAATCAATTTTTACAGGCCCGGGCCAACATAAACAGGAAGAAAACAGAGTGTGCAGAGGTCAGGCTTTGCATGTTTTCCAGGGTTTTGATGTCCTAAGGATGTTTTGGATGCATACAGAATACAAAATCAGGACTGTGTTAACCAACATCCAGCCCTTGTTCAGAATCTTTAAAAAACCCCAACAGAAATTGCTTCTTGATGAATGTAAAAAGCTTTACAAGGCTCAGTTATTCCAGCAGACTGCAGTTGCTGATGGTTTGAGTGTTTGCCTCAAGCACTCGAAGGGGATGAACTTGCAAATGCCACCACACCTCACTGCAGCAGAAATGCAGACAAGCTCAGCCTGGATGCTCCCTGACAGGACTGCAATTATATCCCAAATATGCAAGAAAGGCCTCTCTTCAAAAATGAAATAAATAAATAAATGCTTGGACCCAGTTTATTTGTGCCCCCTAAGGTTTTTTTTAGCCCCTTTTCCACCTGAAATGAATTAATTGCTTCTACCAAAAAGGCTGCACACCCTGCAAGAAATATTCCAAGTGATTTTAAAACTGATCACAGCAAAGCTGAGCCTGGCAACGAGCTCTGGACATCACTCGGGCCAATCTTCCGTGGAAAGCTGGGCTTTAGTGTAGGTTTTCCAGGAACTGTCAAGCAAATTCATCAGTGTTTCATGAGAGCCTTTCAGAACAGTAATTATGAAAATGACTTTTGCTCCGTGCTCATTAAGGAACTTCCTTTCACACAGGAATGAAATGACAACATTGAGGCACTCGCTGCATCTCCAGCTCTGGATGAACTCACAGAGGAGCTCCTGAGGGCACCAAGAGGTGAAGCCACTCCACACCTGAGCTGGGCAAACCCCTCCTGGGCTATCCTGGGAATCTCCTCTCCACGGACCTCCCCCTCACCTCCAAAACTCCAGGGAACACTGGTTTGGGGAAGCCTGGGAAGTTTCTATCAAACCTAGATAATTTACAGGGACTCCTCGTGTCCTGGAGCTGCACACCAGGACAGCAGGATCTGACTCATTACCGGGATCTCCCATGGCATCCATCTGCTGCTGACACCCTCCCCTGGGCAGCAACACACCACAAATCCCATTTTCCTGGAGATCCCAGTTCCCTGTGACACCACAGGGTGGTAGCACCACGACAGGGACGGAGAGCAGAGGGTTCTCACACAGAATTTGGGGTCAGCGGCGAACTTTGATGTTCGACGTTCCTCTAGGAAGCCCATTTCACCCAACCTTCCCAGAGCCAGAACTCGACAAAATCCTCACCTCCACGAGAATAACCATTTGTACTGCAGTTCCAGCTCCTTTCAGTCATTTCCCAACATCTGGGCTGGGATGAAACAATGGAACACAGAGATGCAACGCAGATGGCTTCAGAGTCATTTCAAACACCCAGCTGTTGTGGGTTTTCAGCACAAAGGCATAAACTGCTTCTTAAGAAAGCTGGGTGTGGATGGCTGCTGCCAACTCCATCATCCCAACAGGCTAAAATTCCACCAGAATCACCCTGAGCAGCACCCTGAGCTCCTCGGTCTCAGATGAACACAACCCCAAACCAGTATTTTATTATTATTTACAGAGCAACAGAACACAGTGGTTCCGTAAGATGATTATAACCATCTTTTTAATTTTTACTCAATGTAAGAGTCCGCTAAAATAAGAAAAAAAAAAAAAAGAAATTACAGTCCTGCCCAGCTTTACTTTCTAAATGTCATTAGCACTTTGAATAGACAGTTTTCCTACAGCCCAATGTGTTTCTACAGAGCAGAAATCCATGGGTTCTCAGGCCAGAGTTTGCAAGCAATTTCTCACTGGAAAAAATCCACTCCAGACCTGAAAAAAGATTCAACCATCAGGAATCTGCTCCAGGAGAGGACACAGCAGGGAAGAGGAGGAGGAATACCTGCCCTCAGGAGATCCTCTGATCAGTAATGGTGACTGGACAGGGAGAGGCTGTTTGGGACAACATCAGTGAGACACATAAGGGAGTTTTATCAAAAAAATAACATTGAGATTTCATGGCTTTGGTTGCAGAGCAAGAGATGAGCAACAGGTTTGGGAAACAAGGGTGGAAAAGAAACAAATAAACCCAGAAGCCTCCAATTGAAGCACTCAGGTGTTGCCCCTGGATCTCTGGAAGTGTCCAAGGCCAGGCTGGAGCACCTGGGATAGTGGGAGGTGTCCTTGCCCATGCAAAGATTAGAATATTTCAAAGTTAAATCCCCCAAAACCCCAAAATCTCATGTTCTGCAAGTGCTGAGCACAGCCCTGTGCCCTCCTCCAAGGATGTGAGCAACCTCTGACCTCCTCCTGAGCAGCTCCTCCGCAGGAGCAAACACTGCTGCATTCATTTAGGGAACAAAAGGAGTATTATGGGAAAGTCTGCTGCTCACAGTTCTGGTGTCACATCCTCAAAAAGGGCATTTTGCTTCCCCAAACTTGAACAGGGAAATTTTGGACACTCTGTAAGCAAGCAAAAGTTTCAGATTTCCTTCCTTGAGAGCAGAGGAGCCATTTTTTTCAAGACACAACTTTCTTAGGAAATAACCACCTTTATATTGTGCTTAAGGACTTTGTTCTGGTTTTCCCTCTTAAATACTGGATATTCAATTAAAAACCCATGACATAGTCCCTGAATTTCTATCTGAAAGCACATGGGGAAATTCTGCAAAATTCTTACCAAACGTGCCACCCCCAATTCAGAGCTGTCCAAACTCGCAGAATTATGGAATTGTTCAGGTTGGAAAAACCCTCCAAGATCATCAAGTCCAACCACGGCCCCCAAGGCCAGCACTGCCCCACGTCCCCAAGTGCCACATCCACAGGGCTTTGAAATCCCAGCAATGGGGACTCCACCACTGCCAGGGCTGGAATTCCTTTCCAGAAAGGAGTTTTCCCAAGTTCCAACCTAAACCTCCCCTGGCACAGCTTGAGGTCATTTTCTCTTACCCTGTCCCTTGTTCCTTGGGAGAAGAGACCAACCCCCACCCCACAAGAGCATGAAAAAACCTCAGCATTTTCTCGACTACAGTTTATTCTTCTCCCAAAACAAGAATCAATGTAGCAACTTTTCAAGGCTCTGCAAAAATTCCTTGCTCCTGCAGCCTCCCCCTCTCTGTAGCTCCTCTGTCACCTCAGCTGGGACATGAAATTCATCCCTGAAAGTGCATTATCCATAATATTCCTTGCATTTCCTCAGGTTTCTGTGCTGATCCAGGGTTTAATGCCTCAGCAAATAACCAACAAGGAAGAAACCACCCCAAAAGTCATGTAAAGAAGAAAAAAAAGCCCTATTTCTTATCCTCCTTAGTAGTTATTGTGGAGTGCACAAAGAGATTGTAGTAAAGTCTTTAGGAAAGGATTTTCTTCATTTTTTAGTATTTACGTTGTATTAAGATCAGCTATTTAAAAGAAAACTAACATAACTCTATTTACAATCTATGCAGCACTTTCCATTTTAATGCATTATTTTCTTTGGGAATTTCTGCAATAGGTGCATTTCCTTTTTGAAAAAAAAGAAGAAAGCAAAAGGCATTTACGTGACTTTTTTTTTTTTTTTCTGTCCAACTGAATGAGGCTGCAAAAAAACAAAGCCCCGGCTATTTAAATATAGTATCCAGATAAGCTATTTATGGAAGGGCAGTGTTTACACTTTGGACTACAACTCACTGAGAGCAAACGAGTACAACAACAGTGCTTGAAAAGCTGCTCTGTAATTGGGATCGGAGGCTCTAAAACAACCACAACAAAAAAAAAGAAGGTAAAACTCTCCTTTATCCTCAGCTTCCAGGTGAAATCTCATCACCACATGAATATGCATTTTATATTTCCTATACAGCATCACACGTTTGTGAGGCGCCTCGGGACCTCTGAAGAAGGCCCGGAATAAATGAAAATCATTTTAATTAAAAGCCAATTAAAGGGGCCTCTAATCCAGGCAGCGGCAGCAAATCCGGGGAGAGTTTTTAGAAAGAGGCTCCTTGAAGTCCCATTGCTTTTAACCCTCCCTAATTCCAGCTCCCTTCCCTTGATCCTCCCCGGAGGAGCCTCAGGAACGGCACTAGATCAGGTTTATAATGAAAATTCTGCTCCAGTTGCTAAAAAAAGCTTTTGCTCCAGTTTCTCAGTGGCCAGAGGCACTCGCACCCTCACAGAGCAAATAAAAATAAAGGAATGACAAAGGCAACGTTTCTGCTCACTGCAGGGGGAAAAGAAGAGATAAGAATCCATTTTAGGTTTTTAAGAAGTCATTTCTGCCCTGATTAGGAAAGTTGGGAGTTCTCCTCCCTGACAGGAGGCTTTGGAAATGCAGCTCAAAAAATCAACTAGTAACCACGGAGGGAAATGTTATCACGGGAATGGCTTCGGATTAGAGAAGTCACAAGGAAGGAGAATGTGGACAACTAAAATAACTTTATTTCTGTGCTCTTTTTCATTGCTGTTTCTCCAGAAGGATATTACTGGGAAAATTTCCCTGGTTTTCCCCTGCCTATTCCCAGTTCACCGTTGCCTATCCAATAAATTCCAGAATGAATTTACAAATGCTCCCAAAAATAAACAGGAAGCTAAACCCAGTCCTAGTGTTTATTTCTGTCTAAAAGGCATTTTAATATGTATTTATCTCCTTAAATAACTGAGTTCCTCCGCTATGAGAAAAAAAAAAAAAACCCCACATAAAAATCCCAACCTTGAGGGAAAGAATCCAAACAACTGAACAAGAAGAACAGAAAAAAAAAAAAAATGGGCAAAATGCCTGGAGAAACTCTGCTTTGATTTTGACACATGGGAATAAATGGGAAAAAAATATTCAGCTAACCCTTCTTTTAATCAAAACATCTTCCATCTCGTGTGCAAATTTCAACAGCTGAGAAAGCATCCTACTCAATCTCCCCAAAGTGGTGTCAGCATGTTTTATGTAAATACTGCTTAACAAGGGATGGGTGTTTGCAGCAAACATTTTCGGGTTCTGCTTTAGGAACTCTGGATCCACCCCTGGACAGGAGGAGGAACTGGAATTCTGGAGAGGATAACAGGTGAGCACAGAGGAATTTGGATTTTTTTTTTTTTCCCGCTAAATAGTCAGGATGTATTTGTTAATGAGGAGTTTTAAGGAGTTATTAAATAAATTAACGGGAGGAAAACGTGGTGACTCAGCTCTGCAGCAATCTGTGGCACGAAATATTTTTGAAATGACTTTAAATGTCTGGAAGTAAGGTTGGGGTTTGGTGACATTGTCACTGAAAGGATCCTGAGACCAAGGCAGCTCCCCTGGGACAGTCAGAGAGATGTGACACATGGAGGACAAACAGGACAATCTGCTGCTCCCAAAGGGGATATCCAGGAAAAGCAACGAATTCCTGACAGAATTTGGGGTTTGGGCAACGCCAGTCCCTCTGTCCAAGGGCACCGCCGGTCCTGGCACCGCCTGGCACTGCTCCTTCCCAGCCTTGCTTCCCAGAGCTCTCCTCACCGGGGCCCCAGAGCTCTCCTCCTCACCGGGGTCCCCATGCTCTCCTCCTCATTGGGGTCCCATGCTCTCCTCCTCACCGGGGTCCCCATGCTCTCCTCCTCACCGGGGTCCCAGAGCTCTCCTCCTCATTGGGGTCCCCATGCTCTCCTCTCCTGGGTCCCAGAGCTCTCCTCCTCACCAGGGTCCCCGAGCTCTCCTGGGTCCCCGAGCTCTCCTCCTCATTGGGGTCCCCATGCTCTCCTCCTCACTGGGGTCCCAGAGCTCTCCAGGGTCTCAGAGCTCCCCTCCCCGGGGTCCCCAAGCTCTCCTCCTCTCTGGGGTCTCCGAGCTTTCCTCACTGGGCTCTCAAGAGCTCTCCTCTCCTGGGTCTCAGAGCTCTCCTCTCCTGGGTTCAAAGAGCTCTTCTCAATGGGGTCCCAGGGCTCTCCTCAATGGGGTCCCACAGCTCTTCTGAGTCTCTGAGCTCTCCGGGGTCTCTGAGCTCTCCGGGGTCCCGAGCTCTCCTCACTGTCTCACACTGACTCAGCAATAACGGGGATTTTATTCTTCCTGCTCTGTTTCTGAACTTTTGTCTTCCTGTGGTACCTACACAGACACGGCCACCACTTGTGATGCAGCCACCTAAAGCACCCCATAAGCACCTGAAGTACCCCACAGCCATCTAAACCTCCCCACAGCCACCTAAATCATCTCATGGCAATCCCATAACCACCTAAACCACCCCACAGCCACCTAAATCACCTCATGGCAATCCCATAACCATCTAAACCACCCCACAGCCACCTAAATCACCTCATGGCAATCCCATAACCATCTAAACCACCCCACAGCCACCTAAATCACCTCATGGCAATCCCATAACCATCTAAACCACCCCACAGCCACCTAAATCACCTCATGGCAATCCCATAACCATCTAAACCACCCCACAGGCATCTGAATGCTCCCACGGCCACCTAAAATACACAACAGGCACCTCATAACCATCTAAAATACCCCATAATCACCTAAAACACCCCACAACCACCCTGTAACAATCCAAAACACCCCACAGGCACCCCAAAACCATCTAAACCACCTCATGGCAATCCAGAACACCCAGCAGCCACCTCACAAGGATCTCAAACACCCCACAGCCATCCCAAAGCCATCTAAAGCACCCCAGGGCCATGCTACAGGCATCTGAAACACCCTGTAAAATCCGAAACACCCCATAACCATCTACAAACATGATGCCAGAGCCACACAAAAGCCATTTAAAGCACCCCATAGTCACCCCACACCCACCTAAAACATCCAAGAGCCATCTAAAACACCCCACACCCAACTAAAACACTCCAATGCCACCTAAAAGCCATCTAAAATCCGTCACAGCCACCTAAAACACCCCAATGCCACCTGAAAGCCATTTAAAACACCCCACAGCCACATAAAACACCCTATAACCCCCTCACAGCCCTCTAAAACATCCCATAGCCACCCAAAACACCCCCCAACATCAGGGAAATTTTCTTTTTACCATCACACAAAGCAGGCACAGCTCCCAGCAGTGGAAAAGCCAGCGCGCAGCACGTGCAGGGACACAAACAGCACAGAAACAATCTCCAAGATCAAAGGATTTTTGTTTTCCAAACTTCCTCTCCTGTCCCCTCCCGTCCCTCTGTAGCTGAGAACTCCCTCAGCCACCCCGCACCAGGGTTTGCTGTGCCAGGCCAGGAAAATATCCGGGTTAAAGTAAATAAATTCATTTTAAAGTTAGGATGGCAAAAGCCCTGCAGAAGGAAGCGTTTCCCCGAAGGGATTTACATCCCACAAATAATGTTCGACCTCCTCAGAGAGCAGAAGCTCAGGGCCGTGAATGATTAGCTGAGAGCAGGCAGAAACCTGTGAATTTTTTGCAAGAAAAATTCTTCTGGAAGAAGACATGGACATGACCACAGCAGCCTTTACTCACACAAAAAGACACACTAGCACAGTTCATTTATTTCAGCCCCTGTCTGCCTCCTCGGGTTAGTTTTTAATTTTTCCTGGCCAAAAATCTCTGTGCCATCATGGCTCCCTGGAGAAAAAAGGGAAGATAAATAAACCAGGAATTCTGGGATGGGTGAGGCAGCTCCTGCTGGAGCCAGGGAAGGGCAGGTCCTGCTCCCACCCCACCTGGAGTGCACAGACTTCACAAGAATTTTGCTCAGTGTGATGGGAACAGAAGCTCAAACGCCCTTCCCACCACCCTGCTGCAGCCTGGGATCCACATCAGACCCCTGTTAAGAGTGAATTTCCTTCAATTCCCCCCTCCCACATCCCATATAATGCAACTCTACTTCACCAACACCACGGACTGCGTTCAATAGTATGAAAGGAATACATTTTTCCATCAGCTGCAGCAATAGAAGAGCTGTTCCCAACGTGATAACACCAGGCTGGGGATGGCAATTTTCTATTTTTGCTCTGCTCAGAACGTTACCAGCGTGGAGGAAAGGGAACTTCCAGATAAGCACACACAATCTGTCCTTTCGGAGGCACTGAATTTCATCGCAGGGGGGGTTTCTCCCAATCACACCCCTCAGGAAACGTCTCAGCGTCGCCCTCATCTCCGTCCTGGCAGCCTTTCCTCAGCCCCAGCCATCCCAGGATCCAGCAGGAAGATTCAAGGAGCTGTTTTGTCATTTAATGATGTACAGGAGATGTGGCTTCCCCCCACCAGAATTGTCAATTTTCATTATAAAACTGCTGTGAGGCCAAGTTCACCTACAGCCTTTTCTTCCCTTGTTTTTTAGGATTAACATGATGTGAATAAATTGTTTCTCTGCCTTTCAACTTCACACACCGAGCCAAGTGGAGAGGACTTTTCCTTGGAGAAGCGCACAGGAAGGAGGACAGCATCCTCCAGAGATGCTTCAAGGAGCAGAAATTGCCTCCACTTTTGTTTTCTGTAACACCGAGGAGATAAATTAAAATTTCTTGCCCTCGGGGAGCACTTCTTGTTTGCATTTACATGAAGTTTCCTTCATTTGAAGATTTTGGATGTGTCCTGCAGGGATTTGACCTTTTTGCTTGGATGCTGCTATCCTAAGACGTTCCAGCAGAAGCCAGAACCACTATTTGTCCATTGTGGGAGATGAAAACTCAGATTTGTATGGATTTCTGCTTATTTCAGCCATTCTTCAGTACAATGATCCACAAAGGAATGGTGAACTCCAGTTCCTCCCTAAGCCATTATTCCTGCTGGCTCCAGGAGCACTCAGATGTTCCTGTTCAAAGGCTGGAAAACCAGCCAAAAATCCAGATGCAAAACAAAAACTACCGGTGGGAGGGTGAAACAAAAATAGATCAAACTCCTTACGAAAATACAAGACTCCCACTGTTCTGCAAATTCTGAGGAGGAAGGAGCTGCACAGCTCCAAACTGGAACACAAAATGGATACGGATGAATCTTCACATCTCCAGGAGTTGCTCAGGGCCGAGGATGACAGCCAGGACAGGGATTCTTGTCACCCCCAAGCTGCCAGGACTTGCAGCACGTTCCACATTTCCACAGGAAGCCCGCAGATGCCAGGGATTTAGTGTAGAGGCAGACTGGATTCTCCGCAGGCTCCCACTCCTTACATGGTGGGGAGTTATGCTCCGCTTCTGTTTTTCCACGAAGAAAACACCCTCTGTGACTCGGTTGCTTCCGAAAGGCTCAAATAACAGAGCCTGTCTTTCAGATGAACTTCTCCCCCAAAAACTGGCGGTCAGGTGTGCCCACACAGATGGCTTCAGCTTTCAACACCACGGAGCTGGGAAATCCAGCAGCTCCGAAAGGCCTTGGCTGCTTTTGGGCAGCCACAGCTTCTCTGGGCACTCCCAGCCAAAAATTCCTGCCCAATCTCCCATCCATCCCTGCCCTCTGGCAGTGGGAAGCCATTCCCTGTGTCCTGTCCCTCCATCCCTTGTCCCCAGTCCCTCTCCAGCTCTCCTGGAGCCCCTTTAGCTCCTGGAAGGGGCTCTGAGCTCTCCCTGGAGCCTTCTCCTCTCCAGGTGAGCACATCCAGCCCTCAGAGCGTCTCCATGGCCTCCTCTGGATCACTCCAGCAGCTCCACATCCTTACACACAACCGGTATATCGCCAATTCCATCAGTTATTTCCCAGCAGAGTAAATATTTCGTCCCAAGACCAGCACAAGTCTCACTGCAATGGAGCCTGCACAGCCTCAGCTGGTTCCTGGCAGGTCCTGGTGGGCCACGGGCAACTGAGGTCAGCTCAGAACACACAACACGTTTATTCCATTTGTTCTGCAGAAACGTCAGGACAGGACAGGAAAGGAAAGGAAAATGAAAACCGGCCGAATTTTTCTTTTAAATGCTCCCAGTGAAAATGTTATTGAAGACATCAATGGCCAGGAGGTCTCCCCTGGAGAGATGAGCCAAAAATGAGGCCCAGACAGAGCCCACCCACACAGGAACCTCTGCTCGGCATTCCCAGCAAGAAAGCTGCTCCTTCTCCTGGAAAAACAACCTCGGAAAAACGCCCCAAATCTGCCCAGTTAAAGCCAGGCTGGAGTGAAATTCAAGTGCTTTCCTGGAGGCTGCAGCGAGGGATCCCTGCCTGCTCCAGGGCATCCAGTTAACACCAAACTGCATTCAAAATACAGCTTTGACAGCCGGCAGAACGAATTTCCTAACGTTATTCGAGGGTGAAAGGAGAAATAACTTGGATTTGGATCTCTATTACAAAGCCATGCTATAATTTTAGGCCCCTCTAGGATCCAGGACTTTGAAGATTCCTCGTCCATTCAGATCCAAGTGGGAGATCTGAAAGAGGTTTTAAAGCTTTGATGCTACCTGGCCATAAGCTCAAGGACAGACACCCAAGACAGTCTCAAACAACACCAGCAGAGACATTCCCAAAATAAGGAAAGCTAGTGATCCACTTGGAATTTTCTTATCCTGCTCAGGGTATCAGGTCAGATATATTAAAGCTTATTTCAAAATCAAATGCAGGAGCAGAGTCCCAGAGGCTCAATAAAAATATCCTTCCCCACTGTCTCAGCTTTGTTTGCCTGGAAACAAGGCACACAGATGATTTTAGCATTCCAGAAATTTATAAACATTATAATGCTAATGTTTATAATAATTTATAAATTTACAAACCTTGTTTGCCCGTTCTTCCTACAGAAAGCCAGGTCAGCATAAATGTGTTTAATACCTGCTTGCATGACTTGTGAAAAATGAAATAAAATTTAAAGCTCTCAAGGAATCAAGGAGTAAAATGGACTGTGGGGATTCTGTATGGAGAAATCCCCTTTTTGGGACCCAGCAGCACCAGGGCATTGCTGCCATAAACACTAATCTTGCTCAATTATTTAAATATGGTCGTAATTAAAATAAATTTTAAAAAATCCAAACTAAAGAAACACACCAACACTGCTGCCCCAATAACCCCAAAATTAATTTTACTACAACAATTACCAATTGCCTGATACAACCAGAATTAATTCGATATTTACAATGCCTTTAGGCTTGATGCTGTTATAAGGAGCCACAATTTCCCAAATTCCTATTGCCAAACATCCCGTGTCGCAATTAAACAGGAGTTACAGCTTTTCAAGGCTCTGATCAAAGAGCGGTGATGTGATGCAATTGTTTGGATGTTTCCAGGGAGACTTAAAAAACCAGAAAACACCTGGTGCTTTCAAGAGGTTCTCATGGGAGTTCTTAAACACAGAGCTGGAAATTACACAAATGCCTCTGTGGTTTCTGAGCGTTGTTTCTTTTTTGGCCCTGCAAATTAACAGGATCTCTTTAATACTTCTGATAATTTATTAGCTCCTGCTCAGCTGCTGCAAAGCCCTAAGCAGCAATTCCCTGATGCCACCAATTCTGCAAATGCATTTATGTGCTGCATCGCTCTAATTATCGATTTGAGGTGCTGAAAGCAGCTTGAAAAGTTCCTCCTCTCCCTGAAATCACGATTTTTTGCCACGCTTCCACCCCAGAGAAACAATTCATCAATGCATATAGAATTAATACGTATTTTGAACGTAAAATTATAATAAAAATACCAATACTACAAGGAATTTTTAAGAAAAGCACCACACCCTCCTGACCTAATGAGACGAAGAGAAAAACAAACCTCACACCCATAAATCCAGCCCCAAAACCCAAGAATTTTCCATCACCTGCCTTTGGCTGAGGGAAGAGGGGACTTCCCTACGCTCCTGCCTTGCCCTTCACAGGATGGAACAAATCGCCGCAGAACGGGCTCATTTTCCCCCTCGGGCTTTGTTGCTTCTGTTCCCCGAGGAAAATTCCAGTTTCCCTGCGGGGATAAAGGTTCCTGTGAGCCCAAGGAGGCAGCGCCCGTGAATGGCTGCAGTGTTCGCTGCCAGAGCCAGGCACGCTCCCCAAAACAATTGGCGTTTGTGGCTCCGCCAGGCAGCAGCCCACTGCACATCCACAGAGGCCTTGGCTCACCCCGGGGAGAAAACGCCCAAGAGAAATACAAGGTTTTCTGTAAAAATCCCGCTTTTGTTGTTTCGTATTTTCTGAAAAAAATCCACCGTTTTTGTTTCGTGTTTTCTCGAAATTTCCACTTTTGTTTCGTATTTTCTGAAAAAATCCACCTTTTTTGTTTCGTGTTTTCTCGAAATTTCCACTTTTTTTTGTTTCATGTTTTCTGGAAAAATCCACCTTTTTCGTTTCATGTTTTCTCGAAATTTCCACTTTTGATTCGTATTTTCTGAAAAAATCCACCTTTTTTGTTTCGTGTTTTCTCGAAACTTCCACTTTTTTTTGTTTCGTGTTTTCTCGAAATTTCCACTTTTTTTTGTTTCATGTTTTCCGAAAAAATCCACCTTTTTGTTTCGTATTTTCTCGAAATTTCCACTTTTGTTTCGTATTTTCTGAAAAAATCCACCTTTTTTGTTCCATGTTTTCTTGAAATTGTCGCTTTTTTTTGTTTCGTGTTTTCTCGAAATTTCCACGTTTTTCTGTTTCATGTTTTCCGAAAAAATCCACCTTTTTTGTTTCATGTTTTCTCGAAATTTCCACTTTTTTTTCCCACGTTTTCTGAAAAAATCCCCCTTTGTTGTTTCATGTTTTCTCGAAATTTCCACTTTTTTTTCCCACGTTTTCTGAAAAAATCCCCCTTTGTTGTTTCATGTTTTCTCGAAATTTCCACTTTTTTTTCCCACGTTTTCTGAAAAAATCCCCCTTTGTTGTTTCATGTTTTCTCGAAATTTCCACTTTTTTTTCCCACGTTTTCTGAAAAAATCCCCCTTTGTTGTTTCATGTTTTCTCAAAATTTCCACTTTTTTTTGATTCATGTTTTCTGAAAAAATCCACCTTTGTTGTTTCATGTTTTCTCGAAATTTCCACTTTTTTTTGTTCCATGTTTTCCGAAAAAATCCACCTTTTTTGTTTCGTATTTTCTGAAATTTCCACTTTTGTTTCATATTTTCTGAAATTTCCACTTTTGTTTCGTATTTTCTGAAAAAATCCGCCTTTTTTGTTCCGTGTTTTCTTGAAATTGCCACTTTTTTTTGTTTCATGTTTTCTGAAAAAATCCACCTTTTTTGTTTCATGTTTTCTTGAAATTGCCACCTTTTTTTGTTTCATGTTTTCCAAAAAAATCCACCTTGTTTCGTACTTTCTCGAAAATTCCGCTTTGTTTTGTATTTTCTCTAAAAAACTCCCTTCTTCATTCTGTATTTTCTCAAAAAATCTGCTTTGTTTTGTATTTTCTCTAAAAATCCACCTTTGGTTTCATATTTTCTGAAAAAAATCCACCTTTTTTGTTTCATACCTTCTCTAAAAAAATCCCCCTTTTTTATTTCATATTTTCTCCAAAAACCCACCTTTTTTCTTTCATAGTTTCTCCAAGAACCCACCTTCTTTTGGTTTCATCTTTTCTCTAAAAATCCACCTTTTTTTGTTTCATATTTTCTCTAAAAATCCACTTTTTTTGGTTTCATCTTTTCTCTAAAAACCCACCTTTTATTTGGTTCATATTTTCTCCAAAAATCCCTTTTTCCTTTCATATTTTCTCTAAAAAAATGCCCCTTTCTTGTTCCATATTTTCTCCAAAAATCCACCTTTTTAATTTCATTTTTTTTTCCAAAAATCCACATTTTTGGGTTCATGTTTTCTCCAAAAATCCCCCTTTTTCATTTCATATTTTCTCCAAAAATCCACCTTTTTTTCTTTCATATTTTCTCTAAAACCCCCCTTTTTTTTGTTTCACCCTCGCACCGTCGAATCGACTCTCAACAACCACCACCAAAGCCAGGCGTGTCTGGAAATGAAAAGCAGGTGGGAAATGGAATTAACTAAGGGAAAAGTACAGCTCAGCCACACTCAAGTCATTAAAAAACGAGGGCAGATCTTGCTCTGAAAATCAATTTTTATGACAAAGTCTTTTATGCACAGGAAGTTCCACGTGCAAGGCGTTCTCTGCATTCAGGCTCGGATCGTTCAAAGCAGAAATTCCAAGCCCAGCACCATTACCAGCTCGAAATTCTTCCACAATCCTGCTCTCAGCAGCAATTGGCAAACTTTGTTCTATCAGATTAGCAGAAAGACGGGCTGCAGATCAATTAATATTCTTGAATAATTCAATGTTTTAAGTGACATCGTGCAGCGTGATTGAAGACGTTCACGGAAACCAAATTTAAATTAACCCGACTGAGTCCCTGAGACATCTAAACTTGAAGAACACGGGGTACAAGCATTATTTATGGTTATCCTGGGGAGGTGAAGAGCAGAGATGGGATCCTCCAAACCCTGTCCTTCAGGTGGGATTTTCATCCCCACTCGTCCTGGGCATCCCCCAACCCTCATTTCAATTCTTGGTTCTCTCCATCCTGCCTTTCCCAAAAATTCTGTTTCCCAACTAAGCCACTTCCATGCCTGGGAGCTGAAAATCCACAGGCTGAAGTTTCACTTCCAATCAAATCCCCCAATCTCACCTTGCTTTATTCCCATTTAAACCATGCATGGACATTCTCTAACCATTGTTATTTGTACAGAAACCGCACCTTAAAAATATTTTCCTCTATTTTGGCTTGTTCTCTTGGCTTGGATTCATTTCTTTTGGTGGTGAGAATCAATCTCTTTGTTTAGACATAAATGTGTGAAAAGTACATTACCCGACACTGAAACTCAACGAGTTTAATCTTTCCCTCATCAGAGAGAGGGAATCAAGTATCTTTAAATAATAACATGGTTATTTAAGTTGCTTAAAGGCATCCAAAGCACTGCTGGATGGACACAAAACAGCACAAGACACGATTTATGCTCAGCTTTAGACCAGGAGAGCTGGTGGAAGGCACTGAATTGAAGAGTTTCAAATAGATCTAAATTCAGGAAAAATTAACATTTTTTTTAAAAACATTCACCACGGTTCTGAAAAAATAGTACCCAGCTGTGACTGCATTTCTAGCTGAAAAATTTAACCAGCTTTGCTTTCTCCCTTCCCCCAGGCCCTGCACAGCTGGGCACAGCTCTGCAATTGCTGTCTGGCAGGACAATTCCTTCCTTTCCTCCTTTCCCACGCTCTGGAGCTGGTTCTGGTTACAGCTCCCAGTGCTGGCCTTTGGAATGAGGGGAAAAATCCTCAGGGACAGCCTGGCCATCCTTAAATCCCATCCCAGTAAAACACACACAGCAAAACTGGAAGAACCTGGTCAGCAGCAGCATCCTGCACGGTATTAATTCCTGAAACCAGAAATGTAAAACACTGTTCACGCAGAAAGATTTGAGGGTTCAGCGATTTTCCAAGGAAATTATTCAAGTTGCTTCCTTGGAAAGTTCAGGTAATTGAGGCCAAATTTGAAGGGTAAATAGTTTGACGCAGCGCAGCCGTTTTCGAGCTTCTTCAGGACAAATTACAGCCCGAGTTACAGAGCTTGTAAATAACTTGGGCAGTTCGCCTGTCAAAGATAGCAAAGAACTAAAGGAAGAATAAGAATCGGAGTGCAGAGAGCTCAGCTGCACTCCCTGTGTGTGCCAGGTCATGCTGTGCTCAGGTGAAATCGAGAGGGACTTAAAAACGGAATGAAATCACAGAATCATGGAACAGTTTAGGTTGGAAAGGTTCAAGATCATGGAGTCCAACAATTCCCAGCACTGCCCCATGTCCCCAAGTGCCACATCCATTTTAAATCCCTCCAGGGATGGGGAGTCCATCACTGCAGCTGTGCCAGGGCTGGATAACCCTTTCCATGAAGGAATCTTCCCAAATATCCAACCTGAGCCTCCCCTGGCCCAGCCTGAGGCCGTTCCCTCTCCTCCTGTCCCTGTTCCCTGGGATAAGATCCCAAATCCCCCCGGCTGTCCCCTCCTGGCAGGGAGTTGTGCAGAGCCACAAGGGCCCCCCTGAGCCTCCTTTTCTCCAGGCTGAGCCCCCTTCCCAGCTCCCTCAGGAATTCTCCAGCCCCTTCCCAGCTCCATTCCCTTCCCTGGACATGCTCCAGCCCCTCAAAGTCTCTCCTGTCTTGAGGGTCCCAAAACTGCCCCCAGGATTTGAGGTTCCTCCTTGAAAAATGCCCCCTTATGACAGAACCAATTATCTCAACAGCACAAGCTCCTAAGTCTATTTCTAATAGTTCAAACTATGGAATGCAAATAGGTCATTATTTAAATATAGCTCCCCGTTTCCACCTTTTCCTCTCCTCTCTGCCTTCCCAGAAATATTTAAGTCTCTACAACTTCCTCTCCCCCCACTTCTGCCGGGAACCAGGGCTGGAGTGGGAGGCTGGCCTGTGGAAAACAGATCAGAATTAACTGCTGGATCTGTGGCCTTGAAACGTGCCCTCAGCTGAGTTTTTAATTTGGCCTTTTCAAGATTGATCAGCACACGTGCAATTTGAAAGCAATTTGAAGCAGCAAGGTGGGGAGTTTGACTTAAAATTAATGAGCTTGTGACATCTGCAAACAAAATGATAACACGAACCCATTTCAACTCAGCCCTGTGTTTAACAGGGAAAGCATCTATCACTTTAATGTGGGTACACAAAGGCTTCTCTGCTGCCATCTGAAAGCTGTTCCCCCACAATCCTGCCCTCAGCAGCAACTGGCAAACTTTGTTGTATCAGATTAGTAGAAAGACGGGCTGCAGATTAATTAATATTGTTGAACAATTAAATGTTTTAAGTGACATCGTGCAGCGTGATTGAAGATGTTCATGAAAACCAAATTTAACTTAACCAGATTCGGTACCTGAGACATCTAAACCCGTAGAACGTGAGGTAAAAACATTATTTATGGCTTGTGTAAATCAGGGTTTTACTCCTCTGGCAAAGCCCAGCACTGCAGCTCGAGCAACCCAGAGCATATTCCAGCAGAAACCAAGGCTGGGAATGCAGAGGAAAATACTCATCCAAGGACAACCAAAGATGAGATTAAAAAGGGCAAGAGACAAACAAGACGGAATTTACCAAAAGAAACAGTGCACAGGGGGAGGGAAGGGCTAGGAGTGAAAACTGCTCTGAAGCTGTGGAATGACAGCTCTTGGTAAAGAAACATTTTCAGATCCTTTATCAAATATCCTGCAAACCACAGGGTCTGTAAGCAGGAATTTTCATTGCTGGCTTCAAGTTGTGATCACACTTTAACTGACCAGAGTGAGGTTTTCTTTTGGACAAAAAATTCCATTAAAAGAACCAAGGGAGGTAAAAAACTACAGGAGCAAAGATAAAAGCAGGCACGGTGCGAACGTGATGGAGCGTGCTCCCACCTTTGGGAATTCACCGACTGGGGCACCTGTGGGGTTCAGGATCACAGGCAGGGAAGCACCAACTCCTGAAATCAACCTAGACCCAACCACTCCATCCTCATCCCAACCACATCACCCCACAGCCATGGGCAAAGGGGGGTTTGGAAGCATCGAGTTCCCAGTTCATCCCAGTCTGCCTCGACCAAAATTGCTCTGCTGGCCTTGGAGGGGCACCATGATCAACCACAGCAGCTCCAGTTCAGCCTCCTCCAGAAGTTATTCCAGGTGAAAAGAGATCAGTTTTGGTGAAAGGGAAGAAAGCTCAAACTCCACAGCAATTAAAGGGAGACCCAACCATCAGGAAACCTGGAATCCGTGGAGCTCAGGAGGGCAAGATGTTGCCATACATGTGGAGTCGGGGATTTCCTTCTAAATTATCTTCTCCAGAGCAACCAACCGGAGAAGTAGGAGCTTTGTCCTCCAGCTGACCTGGTTATTTTGTCCTGATCTTTCAGAAGTGACACGAATAACACACTTTTCACTTCCTCCCTTGTAAATCTGTCATTCCCCTTCTCTTTCAAATTCTCTGTCCCACGGAAGCGAAGCCTTTCCAAGCCCTCCTTCTTGCTGGTGATCCTTGCTGCTGCATCCCCGTTTGTGTGTTATCTTCAGGGAACAGCTGCTCCTGGCACAGCTCCTTCCAGCTGCTGGGGCATCCTCACGCTCCTGTGGGAAAGAGCTGCCTCTTCCCAACACAGGAATCCCAAAATTGCCACTTTTATCACTCAGGGATTTTTTTTTTAGTTTCTGTCTCATCTCGCCCCTGCCTGATTTACAGTTTTGTTTTTGGGTTCTGCCTGCTCAGATCTCTCATTTTTACCAAAAAAAAAAAAAAAAAAAAAAAAAACNAAAAAAAAAAAAAAAGAACATTAGAAAAAAGCAAATCTCAGATAAGCCAAGTTTTCAGGACTGAGCACTCTTTCCTTTTTACAGAGGGGATAAAAGTGACAGAAAACCCCACAGCTGAGTTGTTGTACATTTCCCAGTGACAATCCACCATCACTGCGAGCAACAAACTAACGCAGCAAATTTCTTCCCAGTTTTATTCCTCCCCTCAGCCAGGAAACACCTTTGAACACAGACAGATCTCTGTGAGCAGATTTTACTTTGCCATTTCAGCACTGAGTCAGTGCCAGGAGCCAGAGGGAAAAGGGCATTTTTGGGGCAGGAGATGTCACTGGTGAGGCATCCTCTGCAGGAAACACAGAGGATTTGGGCAGGCAAAGGGATAGCAGGGATGAAATTATTATTATACATGCAGTAAGTCCTTAAACGTGCCTTAAAAATACATTCCATTATGGGAATAACTCAAAATTAAATCCTGTACAAACACTTCAACAAAATGCTGCTGCTGCTGAGCTCCTCCTAATCTCTGCCTTACCAGTATCTCATTTCAGCTCTGGCTTACACAAGTATTAAATGTATTTGTACAACAAACCTGAGGAGATATCTACATTTCAGCAAGAAGTTTGGAATAAATACAGGCAGGGGTTTTTTTAATAGCCACACTTAAAGAGTTTGGGGTTTTACAGTGCAGATCAGACAGGGCAAAACCAACACCAGGATGAAACCCAGAGCAGAAAGGCACAACGAGTGAAAAATCAGAGTTTAAAAGGATGCAGAAACCTTGCACAGAGCAGCCACTTCTCACTCGACCCCAATTCTGCTGCATCACATCCCAAATCAGTTCCAGCAGCACCCAAACCATTCCCTGAGACAGCTCCAAGCCCAAAAAACCAGTCACATCCAGGGGGAGCCCAAATCGCTCTGCCGAGACCACAAAATTCCAAACTCCTTGATAATTCATGGATCCAATTCACACCACTTCCCACGGCGGGCACGGAACGATATTGCAGCTTCCAGAGGGGATTCTGCTGCCATGAATATTGCAGCAGCAGATCAGGAACGAAATGCCCATCCAGGAGCTGCTCACTGCGGGCATCCAAAGAGAATCCTTCAGGTCAGGCTGCTCCACTGCTGCTTCCCAACCTGCAGGGATGCTGGAAAACTGCAGCATCCCTGGAAAACTGCAGACTCCTTGGAAAACTGCAGCACCCCTGGGAAAAAGTGCAGCCCCTACCCTGGAAAAAGTGCAAACCCTCTGGCAAAACCGCAGCCTCCACAGAAAAACTGCAGTGATTCCCCCTGGAAAAACTGCAGGGATTCCCCCTAGAAAAACTGCAGCCCCTATGGAAAATTGTGGCCACCCCTTGGAAAAAAATGCAGCCCCCCCAGGAAAAGTTCAGGCCTCTTGGAAAAACTGCAGCCCTCCTAGAAAAAATGCAGCCTCCTTGGAAAAACTGCAGGGAAAAACTGGGAAAAGTACAGCCCCTACGGAAAATTGTGGCCCCCCCCCGGAAAAAAGTGCAGCCCCTCTGGAGGTGCTGGATGAGAAGCAAGTGACAGAGCTGGGGTCTGCAGGGATTCCCCAATCCCACCCCACTGTGCTGTTTATGAAGGAAATGTGCTCCCTTCCTGGCAGCCCCCCTGGAACAACCATGGAACTGCAGCTTCTACCCAAAGCATCTGTTTTCAACCACTGCTCCCGAGAAATTTTCATGGCGCGTCCAAATACAGAATAATTCAATTTATTTTTTATGTAAAAGCGAGGTTTTTTTCCCACCCAAAGGTCATCGTTCACTGCCGATGGCCCGACACCGCTCACAGGATCTCCGCCTGCTCTAAGCCCTGCCGTAAATCCACGGTGAGGAACATTTTGGGAACAGAGACTGAAACACAGCATCGCATTTACGAAATGCCAGCTTCATTCCCACGAGGGGCCAACACAATCCTCGGGTTCTCTGTAACTGAATCGTTTTCCTGCAGAACCTCCCACTCCTCCAGGGTGGGCTCTGTGTGCTCCCAGCGGCACAACAACAAACGATCAGCATTCCTTGGGATCTTCCTGCTTTGCCTCCTCCTCAGCATTCCACACCTGCTCTGTTTATTCAGGATTTCGACTGACCTGCTCCAAAAGCCTTGAACAAATTTCCCTGACGTGACCCAGCACGAAGAACATAAATCATTTTGCTGATAACAAGAAGTGGAGAGGGACTTTTGATAAGGGCATGGAATGACGGGACAAGAGGGAATGGCTTTAACCTGGAGGAAGGGACATTTAGATGGGATGTTGGGAAGGAATTCCTGGCTGTGAGGGTGGGGAGAGGCTGGCACAGAGTGCCCAGAGAAGCTGTGGCTGCCCCTGGAGCCCTGGCAGTGCCCAAGGAGCAGCCTGGGACAGTGGGAGGTGTCCCTGCCCATGGCAGAGGTGGCACTGGGTGGGCTTTGAGGTCTCTTCCAAGCCAAACCCTTCTGTGTTTCTGACCCACGTGGATCTGACTCCCAGAAAACACCAAGGACATCTGGGACAGGGCAGAACTGGGCTGATTTCCTCCAGCTCTATCTCACTTGGCACTTTGTCAAGCCCTGTCCACTCATTTTTCTTCACAAAACCTCTTAAATGAAGAAGGAAAAGGTCACCGAGTAGAGCAGGCAGAGCTCTGCTGGAACACTCTGAAAGCAGCTCAGTTAACAACACAGCTCTGCAGCTTTGGTCATGGCACCAAGAGCTCCAGAAACCCAACAAACTTCAAAATCCTCCTCCCCTGCTGCCACCTCCCAGCTGGGAAGGTGGAGGAGCCCGCCTGCTCACCTGTGCCCTTCTCCTGCAGCTCCACAGGAACCAGCGTGGGACAGGAGGGTTTCACACAGACACTGAACCTGCTGAGTCCCCCAACAATCCTTTTCCAGCTTCCCCTAATTTCAGCGTTCCTGATGCCACCCTGGAGCTGGGAATGCCATGGAGGGGGAGGGAAGAAGAAGAAGACCAAGGAAATTCAGGGATTTAAGACAGCTGTTTTATGGAAAAATCAGAGAAAAACCTCGACTAAGCTTGATAACAGCTAAATATAACCATAAACATGTGAGGTGGAAAGCAGGAGAGAAACCAAGATACAAACTCATACTAGGACCCAAACGTGCCAAACTTCCCCACCATAAACGTGAGGTGACAAGCAGGAGAGAAACCAAGATACAAACTCATACTAGGACCCAAACGTGCCAAACTTCCCCACCATAAACGTGAGGTGACAAGCAGGAGAGAAACCAAGATACAAACGAGGGCCCAAATGTGCCAAAATTCCCCACCATAAACGTGAGAGGTGGAAAGCAGGAGAGAAACCAAGATAAAAACACAAACTAGGACCCAAATGTGCCAAAATTCCCCACCATAAACGTGAGGTGAAAAGCAGGAGAGAAACCAAGATACAAACTAGGACCCAAATGTGCCAAAATTCCCCACCATAAGCACAAGGTGAAAAGCAGGAGAGAAACCAAGATACAAACTCAAACTAGGACCCAAACGTGCCAAAATTCCCCACTTAGCACCTGAGGAGAAATTCCTGCAGCCCAAACAGCTCCAGCACCCTCCTTTAGGTCCATAAAAATTTATTGAAGGTGTCAGAGAAGCTTTCAAAGCAGGAATTCAGTTTTGCTGTGTGCTTGGGAGAGCAGATTCGCAGCATTTCAGGAACACGCGGTCGCAGCCCAGCGAGGACGGCTGGGGGAGCACAGCAATCCCTGTATTCGGGAGCCAAGCAAAAGCAACCAAACACCACGCCCGCACCGGTTTGTTCCTCACATATTGCTTTCTCTCCCTTCTTCTCGCACATTTCGAAGCTCCCGCCACACGTTCCAGCTCCTTCCGGCACTCGAGGAACCAAATGTGTTCAGCTGAATTCCCTCGGCTCGGCGGATCCATCGCCCCGCAGGTGATGCTGGCGCTGCCACCAGCACGGCCCCCTCCTCTTGGGGACATCATCCCGACGGTCTCTGCTCGTCCCACCCCTTTTCTCTCCAGTGCCACCACCACCCCAAGCACAAAGCAGACACGGATTGCCCCATGAACTCCTCCTTACCCCAATTTAGACTCCTCTCAAAGCCCAAATTCCACCTGAGCAAGGCCAAGCCGGTCCCCCCAAAACCACCTGAAACCTCCCACTCCGAGGCTTCATGGTTTCATTCATCCTCCAGCAAAGCCAGCTGGGGAATATCGTCCCTCCAAGATGAGGAAAGCACATTTTATCCACATTTAAATCTTTCCTAAACTACACCCGCTTTCCAGCTGAACGCCATTAGTTTTCATCAGAAGTTACTTATTTTATTTATTTATTTACGAGCCCCAAACACAACATGCACAGAAGGTACGACTGCCACGCACCTAAAATATTTTTTTTTTCCGATTCTCTGCCTCTTTGTTTCTACTTTCCACATATTATAACATCTTAGAGGAAAAAAAATCTCAAAAAAACCCAAAAAAAAAGCTCGATAAGCGCTGTCTTTTCTTTCAACTCAGCAGTGCCTACCCCATCCAAATCAGGCACAGACAGCTACACAGCTGAACGCACAGAAATTCACTTCACGCTATGGAAATGAGCCACAGAGAAGGAACCTCACTGAAAAATTGGGGAAAAAAACAGGAGACAGCCTTTCACAATTAGAAAACACTGTTCCACCCCACAGCAAATACCCATTAACCCTTTCCGCAAAGCCGCGAGTAAAGAGGAAAAATAAAATCCCGCGACGGGAGGCAGCGACAAGTCGCGTGGAAGCAAAGCAATAAATGGAACAAATGGAAATAGAGGGAGTTTAAACAACACCAGCCTTGGCCGTGGGAGAGCAGGAGAGTTCGTCCGCAGCCACCGGCCCCGCTCACCCCAGGAGGGGCTGGACGGGAACCGAAGGGAGAAAATCTCTTTTAAAGGCGCCGCTCAGGCAGCAGCCCCATCCCGGGAGCGGGGCAGAGCCCGGGGCGCGCACACCTGCGCTGGATGCGCGGGGATGCCCAGGGATACCCAGGGATGTCCAGGGAAATCCAGGGATACCCAGGGATGCGCGGGGATGTCCAGGGATATCCAAGGATACCCAGGGATGCCCAGGGATGCGCGGGGATGTCCAGGGATACCCAGAGATGCGCAGGGATGCGCGGGGAGCCGGCCGTGCCCTTGGCGCTGCCGCTGCCGGCGCGTCCCGCATCTCCCGAGCGCCGCGCGGTCCCAGCCCCGCCGAGAGCCGNCTTCCTGATCCAGACTGGACCCCACCTAGAACGCTTCCTTTAGAAAAACAAACAACTAATTATTGAAAATAGACTACAAAAAGGAGAAACAAGAAAAAAAGTTAAAAATGTTTCCTCTGTCAGGTGCTTGAGGAAGGCCCAACCCTTACATGCTAGGGAAAAACCCACCCACGGGTGAGGGAAGCCCATGCTTTCTCCCCTCCCCCCTGCAGTGACCCCTAAAAGTAACAGTGATCCCAAAGCAGACAAGGGGAGTGGAGCAGCCCAAGCCCTTCCTCGCCTGCAAGGCAAAGCAGCCCATGCACAGCTTCTGGAGTCCCACCTCTGCTCCCGCCCTGGGGGTTTGTTTGTGTCGGGCTGGCTGCCCCAGCCCCAGCCCCAGCCCCAGCCCCAGCCCGCCGCGGGCGCGGCGCCGCCTGGCGGACACGGCGCGCACTGCAGCGGGAGCGGTGCGGCCGGGAGGACGCGGCCTTGGGGCTCCGCCAGCGACAGCGACAGCGACAGCGACAGCGACAGCGACAGCGACAGCCCCCTCACGGCTGCCACAGCGACAGCCCCGGCGCTCCCCGGCTGTGCTGCGAGCGCCCAGCTCCCTCCCCGAGCGGCCGGCTCGCTGATGCCGCACCTCCCCGCGTCCCCATCCCCGCGTGTCCCCGGGATGCAGGAGCGGCCCCTGGGGACGCGGCGCCCGCCCCTCGCTGCCCAGCCCGCCCGGGATGTCGCTGCCTGCGCTGGGAAGGACACACCTGAGGCTGGCCGTGCCCGCTGTCCCCTCCGAGGGACGGCCAAGCGGGACGGGAGAGCCGCAATAGAAGCGGCAGGTGGGGAAGTCGGGCAGGGAGGAGGGGATTCCCGGGAATCAGGAGCCGGGGCGGCTCAAGGCACATCTCGCTGCCTCTCGGCTCCAGTCGCTGCTGCACAGCTCTCCCGGAGCCTCCCAGCAGGAGAAATCCCTGCGCCAGGAGGGATCGATGTGAGCTGAAAAGTCTTTCCCCAACGATTCTCTGCATGACTTTCAGAACTCCCCATACCCGTGCACACCGTGTTTACGTTTTCCAAAGGATGTCCCGGAACAAGAAGAGCTGCCCAGCAGGAGAAATCCCTCCTCCAGGAAAGATCTTAAAAGCCTTTCCTAACCTTAATCAAACTCTGGATTATTTCAAGCTCCCCATGCCCATCCACACCATATTTAAGTTTCTTAAAAGATGTCCTAAAACAAGAAGAGCCTCCCAGTAGGAGAAATCCCTGCTCCAGGAAAGATCCGAGTGATCTTAAAAGTCTTTTCCAACCTTCATGTTTCTATATTTTACTCTCAACCCCTCCCATACCCATGCACACCATATTTAAGTTGTCCAAAAGATGTCCCAGAACAAGAAAAGCTGCCCAGCAAAAAAAAAATCCCTCCTCCAGCAAAGATCCAAGTGACCTTATTAAACTTTCCCAACCTTAATGATTCTCCACGTTATTTTCCAAACCCATGCATGCAATATTTAGCTGCTCCAAAGGACGTCAGACCATTAGGGGGGTGTAAAAAAAGACCCATCAGAACAAAAAAAAAAAAAAAAATCAGAGCATCTGTGAATATTTGTGTCTTCTGCAGGAAACTTCATCAGGGCCTAATTGCATCCCCTTGGCATCGTGTTGACAAGGAAACAGCAATTCAGTGAGAGGCTAAAATTCCGTGAGCAGACATGGCAGTGCCAGTGGGCACAGCACCAGGGAGGAGTTGGATTTTAATGAACATTTTTGCAGCTCAAATGACTGCAAGTCAGCGATTTTCTGGCTGGTAACCATTTGCAAAGAACTGGATATTCATTTAAATGAACGCTTATAGCCAGGCAGTAAAATAAATAGAATTATGATGTGTGTTGGACAAAATGACCACGTTTTCTATTAGTGCAGGAATTAAAGGTACTGTGCAGGATAAAGGTATTAGTGCAGGAATTAAAGGTAGGCTGTGTGGTCCCAAAATTAATTAGTCATGAGACAAAAATGGGCAGCCACGTTGTACAATTAAGTTTTTAATGCATTATTTGGTGGGAAGGGATTTGCTGGAGAGAAGGGGAACATGTGAATAAACTGTGCAATTGTGGAATAGAGTTGGAAAAAGAACTTCATCCAGTCTTCCACACTCACGTCCATAACTGATGATTATCTTGATGTTTTAGCCTCATTTCTCCCCAGCTCTGCTTCCTCCCAGTCCCATCCAGGATGCTCCAAGGCCAGCTTTGTGCCATTTGTGTTTCCCAGGATACATTAACGAGCTGGAGCCAACAACCCGAGGCTGCTTTTCTGTTGGCTGCAGAAAAACAACCCAGGGTGATGCTCTCTGATAGAGAGCTTCAGCCAGAAATCCAGATTTAGAGTCCAGGAGTGGGGATCCAAAGGACGAAGTGTCCTGAAAGCCAATTCCAGACCTCTCCAAGAAGATCTGAAGGGAATTTCTGCTGGAGAGAAAAGGGAGAGGATGAGAAGCAAGGCTGCTGTGAGATTTGAAGCCATTTAGGAGCAATTTAATTACCTGGACAGAAGGAACACAGGAGCTGTACCGAAATATAAATTTAAGAAAGAGGAAGGCTGAAATGTTGTGCAAAAATAAGGTAACAACGGGCAGATGTTCCAACATTTATCCCAATACTGGGATAATCCGATATCCAACAGGGACTTTTCTTCCTCCACCACACACTCCACTGCTCACGTGTCTTTTCCTCTCTGTCCATCACAAATCAAAGCCCTCTGAGCAGTGGCAGCTCTTTGGCAGCAGTTCCATCCTGGTTTCCAATTTTCCAGAGATGCTGCAGGGCCTCCCACAGCTCCTGGCTGGCCCCAGCCCCTGCATCCCTCCCTCTGCAGCGTGGAAGGAACAATATTCCAGGAGAATTGGTGGGAGCATCACCTGGAACAATTCCAGGCCCTCTGCTGCTCTCTGGTACAGAGAGGGCTTTGCTTTGCCTTTCAGAAATGCTGTGAAAAGGGAAAAAAAAAAAAAAAAAAAGGTCAGAGCAAAAGGAGAAGTCAGGAGATGGAATTGTGCAAATTCACCCCACAGCAGCACTGGGCAGGGATCCATAAAAATGGTGCTCACACCCCTCTCTTCCAAAGAATTCCAGAGTTTTCCAAAGAAAGAGTTGTTGCAATCATTTTGCAAATCAGTTCGGCTTCACATTTCTCAACCCCAGCTCCAGTAAAAGTTGTGATGCTTTATCCCATTTCCCTCTCCCAGTCCAAAAGGCACAAAAAAATCCCTTTTTCCATCTGAATGCTGGCTGCAAAATGCCAGAGGAAAAAGCCTGGATTTCCTTCTTAATATTCTATAATCTGCTTTAATTCCAATTTATCCATCACAGAAGAGGGAGAAGCAACATTGGTAACACATGGCTAGATCCTGTGTGGAATCCATGGACAGATCCTTGGTAACGCATGGCTTGATCCTGTGTGGAATCCATGGACAGATCCTGCACATCCTGGAAGTTTTTTTGAATCTTTCTGGAGCCAAAACCAGCCGAGGGATGAAGCAGCTGAGCTCCTCTGCAATCAGAGATCAAAAATGGAAATGGAGAAGGATGTCAAGGCTTTGTGGGAGACTCCAGGATGCTCCACGAAGGTCAGGCCCAAGGAAAATCCCAAATACCAGCAGCGCTTCCAGCCTCCCCTGCTGCCAAGTCACCCTGCCAGCAGGTTTTAAATTAAATATTTAAACAGAACACAGCAGTTTAACACCAGCAGCAGTGAAGCACTGCAGCTGTAGCAGAACTGGGAATAATTTGCCGTGCCTTCACCTTGAATTTCCCTGGCTGCTGCTGAGCACAGCTGAGAGCTCCCACCTGGCAGCCAAGCCTTGGATCCCGCCCTGCTGCATCCCTTGGGAGAACATCCCGGAATGGTTTGGGTTGGGAAGGACCTTAAATCCATCCCATCCCACCCCTGCCGTGGGCAGGGACAACTTCCACCATGCCAGGGTGCTCCAGCCTGGGTTTGGATAATTCCAGGGAATTACCCTGGGCACCCTCCCATGGAAGAATTGCTCCCTCATCTCTGATCCATTTGGAGCTGTGACCATCAAACCACCATGGGGTATTTTTTTTTTTCCCATGTAAGAACGTGTTTGCAACATTAAAAAATAGATTTGCGTGAAAAGTCTGCATTTAAAGGCTTTCCTTTTGTATTTTTTGGCTTAAAGCAAACTGACTTAAACAGAAGGGAAATCCTCACATAATCAAAAAACGATGGGTGGTTTTATAGAGCAGAGCATTGCAGCTCTCTCTGCTGCCCCCCTGGCTCATTACAAATTAATCTGATTTTTCTCTGGAATTGCTGTGCAGGGCTGAGTCAGGATCAGTGGGGGCAGAGTTGAGAAGGTGCTGATCAGGAAATATTTCCTCTGAGTCAGAGGAAAGCAATCTCTTCTCCTTTCTCTCTCATGATGAGGTGTGTCCTGTCAAACTACAGCTTTAATTCCAGGGTGTCTGATGTTTTTACAGGTAGCTGTGAGGAGGAAAAAAAAAAAAAAACCAAAACAAAAAAAAAGACAAGGAATTGTAGCTTAGGCAGAGAATAAACCTCAAGGTGACAGGGAAGAAAAAAGCAAATTATGGTCTCATTTACAGAGCAATTCCCTGAGCCACAGGGGAGTTTCGATGATTTGAGCCATAACAATTTGAGCTGAGTCACCAAAAACTAAATATAATTGAGTCAGATCGCAAGGAAAGGAACTCCAGGCTGTTCACCATGCTCTGAGTCTCTGCTATTCAGTATTTTTAAAAGGGCTGGGTGCTCAATTCATCCAAATTGAAGGAGCTGAAAAACAATTCCCTGGCAGTTTTTACCAAGACAAGCATCAGTTCTTAAATATTCTTAAATATTGAATTTTTTAACCATATTTCACAGGGGACAGGTGGCACTGCTGATGGCAGGAGGGCAGATTTGAGCTCAGTTTATTAGAAAATATCCTAGGATGATAAAGGCTTGGACTATGTCCTTTGGAGAACAGAACTGGTGGAATAATGAACCTGGAGAGGTGGATCAGCCTGACAAAGCCTTCCCTTATTTCTGTGGTTAAAGTTTAACTGGGTGCTGGACAGAAAATGAGGCAGGTTTCTTATTACTTTATACAGGATAAGAAATTCCCCTTTATTCCTCGGAGCTTAAATCAAATCCTGACTGATTTCCACTGTGTTAATGAAGCATTTCAATTCTTCAGGAATAAAACTTAAATACTTTAAAAAAACTTTAATTTGTATATTCCTATAAATAATGACCTCAAAAATATCATCAAAGTCTCAAATAATTTGGAAAATAAAATAAAAATCACAAGATTATGTTATAGAAATGACCAGAAATAAAATCTATGGATTTCAAATCTAATTCCTCCTGAAAAGTTTGGGATCAAAAAATCCTAAAACCAGAAAAATCTCAGTACAATAACACCGCTTTGGTATTTTCTCCTCCTGAGAAGTTCTTGGCTATTTCCAAGAATTTCTCCATTAAAAAAAAAAAAAAAATCATAAAAAATTCAGGAATCTCTCCCTGTCATCACAGGACAAAGCAGGGAAGCTTCAGGACAAGAATTCCACAGGTTGACTCAGCAGCACCAGTGAAGTAAATTGTTCCCTAAAGGTTAATTAAAAAGCTCTGGGTGATCCAGGAGCAGGCCTTCAGTATAAAGTGGGATAATGACATTATAATTAATAGAAATAAAAGCTAATGGAATCTCTGTTACTCTATACTGACAATAAATTATTCATTTATGTTGCTGGTTTCAGCCCAAAAAAATGGGGACTGAGTTTATCTCAAATTCCAGAAATTTGGCTTCAATCTTTTCATTAAGCAATGAAGGTTCTGTTTGAAATCATAATTTTATCATAATTTTGTCATTGTTCAGGTCAGCTTGGGTTTAAAACATGAATATATTCCCTTGGTTTATAGTCCAGAATAGATTTTTTCCAGAATTTCTCCCTGTACATATCTGGTACTTCCCCAAAATAAAGCCCTGCTCAAGGTATTTGTTTCCTCCCCGACAAAAAGAAAAAGGGAAGGAGTTATTCTGTGAAAATATGTGGAATTTAATTAGAAATTAGAGCTCTTGCTTAGAAAATAACCCATTGACAGCAGATAGAACCTCCTTACCCCACCAAAACCCAAGACCAACACAACGTTTTCCCAAATTTAAAGAATTTAAAAGGTTTCCCAAAGGCGTGGTCGGGTAGCAAGCTGGGAATTTTAATGAAGAAAGAACATTTTTACAACTCTTTCTTATAATATATTAGATAGAGATTATAGATTGGCAGATTCCAGCCTGGATTTTCAGAGGAGAAAACAAAGAATTCAGAATTGTCCCAGGAGGAGCTGGGAACGTGCCAGGCTCTGGATGGATCCAAAGGTGGGATCTGGGCAGCGACTCTGGCCAGGACCATAAACCATCCACGGCCGATTCCAGCAGCCTTTTCCAGGCTGCTTTGGCTGTCACCATGCCAACACCTTTCCCCCCCTCCAGAGCAAAGTTCAATTATTTTACATTTTTATTGCCACTGCTGCTCGCTTACAGTTTACCGGGACGGCTTCGCGCTCAGGCAGCGCCGCGGAGGAATCAGCCCCACGGTAAACGGGATTAAAGGGAACAAAACCCTCGGAATTCGGGGAGGAGAAAATCCGTGGGAAGATGCCCTCCAGGAAGAAAACAGCGATGTTTGCCTGCGCTTTCTGTACCTGTGTGGGCTCCTTCGTGGTGAGCTGCGTGGTGCTGGCGACGCCGCAGTGGGTGAGCAGCGAGGTTCGGTTCTCCCAGCCCGGCTCCAGCGTCACCATCAGCCTCACCTACGGCCTCTTCAGTGGCACCTGCGAGCAGTTTGTGGATGCAGGGCTCCAGGTGTCCCAAAAAACCTTCCAAGGTGAGTGCTGGCACACCTGGAACGCACCAGAGCATCCCGGAATGCTTTGGGTTTGGAGGGAGCTTTAAGAGCATCCCTGAGGCGGGCAGGGACAGCTTCCACTGTCCCAGGGCGCTCCAAGCGCTGTCCGTGGACACTTCCAGGGATTGGGGCAGCCACAGCTTCTCTGGGAATTCCACTCCAGGGTTTCACCACCCTCAGAGTAGGGAATTCCTTCTCAATATCCAAGCCAAAGATCTTCCTGTTAGTGCTGCTACAGACGTGTCCGTCTTGTGTTCACCTGCAACTGCAATACTTTCCGTGAGAACAAAAATTTAAGTGGGGGGTTGAAGTGGTGTAAAATAAGACCCCTCCCCCCCCCAAAAAAAAAAGCACAGAAATTAAACCATAACAACTTATCACCTCTGATCTTGGCCTGCACCTGGGAACGAGGGAAAAAAAACCCACAAAATGGGAGCTTTCTGTCAAATTGACTTTGATTTTCAGAAGTTCGGTGAGGAACAGGAAAGCAACACTCATCACTTAAGTAAAGGATTTACAGACCTAATTCACCTTCCATGGTTTTACTTTAAATTTAATTATGTTAGTTTATTGTTTGACTTCAAACATTTTGCCACCTACTACTGAATTAGCACCTTTTTGATAGAGAAAGGTTTTATGGCTGCTGCAGGAAAAAGAACAAAATACACAAAACAACACCCAAGGGTAGATAAACCTGAGAGCTGCTGCAGGGATCAAGGGTTTGTGCTTATTTTATCTGCCTTGCTGCCTCATCAAGTTCAGAGCAATAATGCTGGTGACACCCAGGAAAGGGAGAAAAGCCACCCAAAGCTAACAAAAAAATGAGCAGGTCAAGTAAAATTTGAGATATGGATTTAAATTAGATACAAGGACTGGCACAGGGTGCCCAGATTTGCTGTGGCTGCCCCTGGAGCCCTGGCAGTGCCCAAGGCCAGGTTGGACATTGGGGCTTGGAGCAGCCTGGGACAGTGGGAGGTGTCCCTGCCCATGGCTGGGGTGGCACGGGATGGAATTCCAGGAATGGACGGAATTTCCAGGTCCCTTCCCACCCAAACCAGTCTGGGATTTCAAGCTACTTTGAGAAATAATTTCATTTTTCGGTAGGCTGTTGTGAGATGCCCCGACACAACAGAGCTAAACCTCCAGCTGGTTCCCAGCTTCATTTATTCCTGAAATTGCACCTGCAGGAACACCTGAGTTCCCACAGCAGCAGAGCTGTGTTACACAAACCAGTCCCCAAGCTGAACTGGATCCCATTTGTGTTCTCACGAAACCCTGAGCACAGCAGCATTCCCAGCACGAGGTGGAGCACGGACTGGGATTGTTACATAACAGGTGCAAAGTCCCAAATCGTCCAGTCTTATTTAATTACGGTGACAGCAGAATAACGAAAGTGATTTTTTAGGAGAGTAAATAATAAATAAATAAATAAATAAATAATTTCTATGTGGTTGTAGCTGACTGAAGCCCCAGACCTTGAGCCATGTGGGCAGCTCTGTCTGGTTTTGGTTGGGCTCCGTGGGAAAGGTGGAATCCTGCCCCGGAGAGCTGATGGCAGAGGAGGATCCAGGCTGGCTGCAATCCAGGGACTGTGCCCTGCCTTTGTCTGCACAGCAGTTCCCACAGCCCAGAGCCAGGGCCTGGGTGTTGCCACTGGATCGATTTTAATTAGAATTCATTAAATTACCTCCCAGCACTCTGGTATCAGTGAAGGGTTTCAGTTCTCTGCATGGTCTGCATTGGTGGTGTTGGGTTTTCCCTCACCAGATTTGGAGTTTTGTTCCTATCACTTATCAAATGTGGAGAGAACGTTTACAAAAAGTGATCTCAACTCTCCCCATCAGTTATTTAGGGATGAACAGGGTGAATTGCAGGATTTGAGAGTTTCTTTCCACAGCTGCTGAAGGAAAGCGATGCTTTATCAATAATCTAAATATGGGTTTGCCCATATCCCTCACTGGTTCTGTCAGGCAGATATCCAGAATAAGAAAAAACGATTTTAAATTAATTCTTAGGCTCTATACTAGGCATGATAATCATGTTTTATATTAAATATTATTTACTGAAGGAATCCTTCCTTGTGAGGGTGGGGAGGCCCTGGCACAGGGTGCCCAGAGAAGCTGTGGCTGCCCCTGGATCCCTGGCAGTGTCCAAGGCCAAGCTGGACAACCTGGAATGCTGGAAGGTGTCCCTGCCCATGGCAGGGGTGGCACTGGATGTTCTTTAATGTCCCTCCCCACCCAAACCAGGCTGTTCCATCCTTCTATTCCATATATACTTGAAATGGGAAAAATTCTTCCTCGAACTCCATACATTCTATCTCTGTATTCGTATTCATTTATATTGCTCTCCTCCTAAGCGAGGAGATGCATTTCCTTTGCTGATACCCTTCAATAAATGGATTTCCAGTGCTGTGGAGGAGCAGAGTGCTGAGCTTTCTCCACTCCAGCGTTTCAGACAGCAGCAAGAGGAGCTCCAAACATCCCTTTAAATCCCAGCATGATTTAAAAGCGGCTGTGCCCTGCCCGGGGGTTTCTGCTGTGCCCCCCATCTGCATTTCTCAAGTGGCATTGTCATATTTGGGTGTGGGAAAAGAAGGACAATCCCTGAAGGGTAAATCAAAAGCCAGAGCTTGGGGATTATTTTTTGCAACAGCCTAGGTTGGCTTTTATCAATGATTATTCAACAGCAGATTATTCAACCAAAAAAAAAAAAAAATCAACTTATTTCTCTAGAAACCACAGCATTAAAAGAAATTTCCAGGCATAAAGATGAAAGACAGAGGGAGATAATTTCTGCCAGTGCCCTGTGCATGGAGTGCCCAGCCAAGGTGGCTTTTTCCCAGCGTTAAGAGAGCAATAAACCACTGCAGCCACTTCCCAGGCTCTGGGGATGAAAGGACTGGCAGAATGCAAAAGTTATTTAATACCAGAGTCCTCAGAGCCTTCCTGAGCTGTTCGATTTGCCGTAGAGAGGAACCACCTATGAAGAAAATGTCTGGCAGAGGGTTTGGTCACAGCTTTGACTGGTCCAAGCCAAACACGTGGAGTTTGAGCCAGGAAGAGCCACACCCACAGAGCCTGGAATGTCAGGATTTATCCAACTGCTGGCAGCCAGCAGGGCCAAGAACACCCAAGGAAGTCTCTCCAAATTTACCACAGCACAGAGGAGTCATTTCACTTTCTAACTTTTTAAAATACATGACAAAAGCTCGGAAATTGGTGGGATTCATTCGTCTTCTCATCAGTTTCCAGGGATCTCCTGAAAAGTGGGAAGCTCTGTTGAGCTCTCCTTGGGATTTCTTGTTTGTTTGGGCTTTTTGCAGTGATTAATTCCTGATGTGTCATGGGTTATTGCAGGGCTGTAAAAAGCTGCTGGGAAAGCTGACTAAGCTCAGTGACAGTCTGGGAAATTCTACCCAAACTTGTAAGAATTAAGGACAGAAAACAAAAGAAGACACAGGAAATTAGGGAGAGATCAGACCAAACCCTGTTTTCATTCCAGAATTGTTGTTTTACACAGAACCAGAGGTTATCCAGCTGCAGGTTACCACGCAAAAAATTTAAGTTTCATCCCACTCAAACAGATCAGCTGCTGGAGACTCCGTCTGTTTGCTCAGACTGCTTTATTTAGGGATTTTAAAAAAAATCAGCTGCCATGAAAAGAGCCTTTTCTTTCAAGCTCTCAGCCTTGTGCTGTTGCAGACAGCTGGAGGCCGCCAAAATGCCCTCCCCTAAACTGCAGCTCAGTGTCAGAGATAAACAAGATCAATTAGGGGGTGCAGGAGGTGTAGCCAGGCAGATCTGAAGATGTTCTGAGAGATAAAATTAAGTGAGGCTGCCGGAGGGAAATTACACGAGCCCGTCTGGTTGGGCTCCAGACTTATTTCTTCTGCAGGAAATAGATCACAGGTGATGGCCAGGCTGCCTCAGCCTGAGCGCAGGGTACGACCTGCTCGCTTCCATTTCGTGCAGTGATAGCCCCTGGATGCCCTCCTTTCCTTTCCTTCCAGGAAAATTGCTGAAATTCGCAGCTGATTTCCATAACACATCCATCCCTGCCAGTGCCTCAAGCAGAAATTAACTTGTACTGCAGTATTAGATAAAATGTGAGAGGAATTCTCCTTTTCATCCCTTGCCAACAGCTCTTTTTATTATGTTTATTCCTCTTTATGGGGTTTTTATTATTTTTTTCTGCTGTGATTTCTCCCATTTACGCACTACCGGAATATTTTGCAATAATGGCTCTGTGTCAAGAGCAGCACAGAAAGGGAATTTTCCTTCAGAACTCTGTCTCTCACAAGACCTATTTGAACAGAGCTCCGAAACGTTGTCACAGTATTTGTTACAGCATAAAGCAGCCACAGGCACATTAGAGTTGCCTTTTAAATCTTTAAATTGAGAGGAGGAAAAGAATTCACTAAAATACACTTTGAAAAAAATTACCCTTTGAGGATATTGCGTTCGGGTTGAGTCTCTTGTCATCAGCAACTTATGGAGGAACTGGAAGGATTTAGGCAAAAATTGGTGACAGTCCTGAAGGGTTTGAAGACAAGAGCCATGGAATTACAGCAGGGAATGATCTGGGAATAACCTGGGAAAAAGGAGAGGGAGCAGGATGTGGGATCAGGGCCATGTGCCCACAAAGCCCAGCCCTGTGGGAGCCAAACTCTCCAGCAACCCAGTCCTGTCCTGGAGGAAAAAAGCAGGAGCTGCTCCTTTGTTTTAAAAGAAGGGAGCCAGTCCTGTCTGCACCAAGATTTTCCTGCAGGGCACGGAGACAGATCCAGTCAGGAGATGAGCTCAGCCATCCTCCTCTGCCCATGGATGACCACACTCAGATTTATTGGCCCTGCAAATGCACCTGACGCAGCCAGGCAGCAGCTTTAGGGGAATTTGGGAATGTTTTCCCTGTCAAATTTATTGCATGTGAAGGACTGCTGCTATTTTGAAAGGAAATACAACTGGAGCAGAGATTTAAACTGGAGCAGAGTTTTAAATAGGCATTTGAGGAGGTGACCAGGCACTGGCAGAGGAACACCTAGATTTCTGATCCAGTTTAGGCAGAAAATTCCTGTCTGGCCTCATCCAGAGGAAATTTTAACAGAAGTATTAAGGACAGAAGTTTGCTACCCACTAAACAGCAGGATTAGCAGACAAGAATTTAGTTCAGCCCAGGTACCTTCACCCCACGTGGGATTTGGGTTCATGGCTGTGTCCAAACCTCCTGCTCTTTCTCCATCCTGATCCAACAGATCAGCCAAACCTCTGCTCATTAGCTTTTAATTACAGCCCTGGCAGGAAGTCATAAGATTTTCCAAGCTCACCAGACTGGGCAGGGCTAATTATCACAGAATCACGGAATATGAGTGTTGGAACAGCTCTCCAAGATAATTTAACCACAGCCCCAAGTGCCACAGCCACGCACCTTTAGAACCCTTCCAGGGATGGTGACTCCCTGTTCCAATGCTTGACCACCCTTTTTCTGTGAGTAAACTTACCCAAATCTCCAATCCAACTCGCTCTGGCACAAGCTGGGGCAGTGTCCTTGATGCCTTTTTTGGGCTTATTTAAAAACAGACAAGATTAAGGGAATAAAAGCAGATATATTTAATGAAGGGGTATCAGGTACATTAAGGGCAGGCAAAGCTTATCCTCACACAAAATGGACAATGGTCATGAGTTTTTCAGACAATTATAAGTTTGGTCCATTTATGTATTAGGTGTTAATCTTCTAATTACAGCTTCTGGTAATGCAGTCATTTACCCCCAGTTTGCTCCCTTCCAACTCGTTTTTCTTTATACTCTTTGGGGCCTGAGGCAGTGAGGTATCCTTGAATTTCAGGCCTAGAGGGATGGTTTCGTCTGACCAAAATGTGAAGACAGTAACTCACACTCTATACAGAATTCAGAGTTATACACTAAAAAATTACAGGGTTTGAAAAATATAAAAGCTGGAATCCTAAGGCATCACCCTCTGCTTCTGTTGCTGTGCCCTGACCCTGATGCCTGATCAGTTTGAGCTGGAGCAGAGGGCGGACAGAAGGAGAGGAATAAAGCAGGGATTGATGGCAAGGCCTTCCAAGGGCACAGCCTGGCAATGCCAGAGCCCGGCTGCAGCCCTGCCAGGATGGGCCTCGAGACGGGCACAGAAAAGGGGCCTGGCCACGGGGTTTCACACTTGGAGAAGTTCTGCTCCATTGGCATCTGGAGCTTCAGTGCCCAATTCAGAACTTCCAGGGATGGAGTTCCACCCTCCTTGCTCGGCCTCCTCTTTGTGACGTTGTTGGTGCTTTTGGGTTTGCTGAGGTTGGGAAGGATTGTCCTGGAATGTTGGGCTGGAGAGAATTGTTGTGTCTGAGTGCCCTGGGAGGAGAGCTCAGTGACACTGAATATGTAGCTCAGAGTTCCACACTAAAGCAGAACAGAAAAAACCCCTTAAAACTGAAGGCACCAACCGTGCTGTGTTGCAGTTTCTGATGCCCTGAGCAGCACCGGGAGCAGGAGCCTGAACGTTGCCACCATCGTGGTGCTGGTGCTGGCTCTGCTGAGCTCCCTGCTCAGCTCCGGCTTCACCTGCACCAACGCTGTCAGCAACCCCTACCAGACATTCCTGGGACCCGTTGGAGTCTACACCTGGAATTCCATTTGTGGTGAGTGGTGCTACGTTCCTTAAATTCCAACATTAAGCAGCGTAGAGCATGAATAGAGTATGCGTTCTGTTCTGTGCGCTTGCTTTCCGACTCTGCTTGCTGGCACACCCGAAAAGAATCTTTTAAATGGTATTAAAATATATCATATAACAATAAAATAATATTTATATGGTAGGATTTACAGGGAGGCAGCGGTTTGGAGGTGTGAGCCATGGCAGAAATTCTTTCCCTCTTTAGAAAAAAAAAAAATATATTTCATGGGTGAAAATAAGTTTAAGTGTTCCCTAGGCATAAAAAAAGGGTCGAGATGCTGAGTCAGAGATGTGACCCTGTCCAAGAGCTTCTGGATGTGCAAGCCCACATTCCTGCCTGGATTGAGCCTGGCTGCTCCCAACCCTCCCTGTCCTGCTCTGGCCACGACTGCAGCTCTCACACCCAATTAGTCTGGAGGGGATTAGGTGTTAATTATTTATTTAATTAGGTTTGCACGTGAATAATTTCCTTTTAAGAAATCTGATTACAGAGAGCTTCAGCACAGGTAATCTGGCCTTCAAAAGCTCTTCATGTCCAGGGAAGAAATGTCCCCAGCAGCATCACCCTGTCCTGGGGATAAAACCAGACCTTGGTGGAAAGGGAGTGGAGCAGATAACCTTAATTATTCCAATTACAGGTGGAGGTGTGAAAATCACCCATTTTTTAACACAGATGCTGAAACAGCTGTGAAATGCAGTAAGAAAAGTGAACAAAAGCTTAATTAGACAATTATTTACTTCTGAGACAAACAGATCATTGTCTCATCCCATGGGAAGGTTCCTCCTGAGCCCAGCACCCTGAACCTGCAAGCTCTGAAATTAAATTAAAGGATCACAGGCCGTCCAAAATAAATATTGGGGAGAAAATAAACTCTCATGTTGAGGGTCATAGTTACTTTTAACAGCCCTGCTGTGGCCTGGAAGTTGATTTTGCTGTGGGTGTATTTTTATGGGAAATCATGCATCATTTATTGTGGGAGGTCATCCTGGAGGCTCCTAATTCTCCTACCAGTGCCCTGCTGGAAAAAAAATGAAGCAGTTTCAGCGTGAGCTGGGGTGGAACGAGGTGCCTGGAGAGAAGGAATGGAATTGTTCCACCAAAATTCAGAAATTACAGCTCTGTTGGCGCGAGGAAAGCAGAGCTGTAACAGCAATATTGAGTTAAATGTCAAAGCAACTGAACTTTTACATTTGGGAGGCTGCAAGAAATAGACCCAGATCTAATAAGACATCACAGTTTGGCTCATCCCAGCATCATCCAATCATTCACGTTGTGAAGAACAGGAGGTCTCCAAGTCTAAGCTCTTGGACCAACCCTGAGCACAGAGCAGGCTGCTCAGGGCTTTATCCAGCTGTGAGGTTTTATCCACTTGTCATATTTATCCAGTTGTGATATTTAATCCAGTTGTGAGATTTTATCCAGTTGTGAGATTTTATCCAATTGTGATTTTATCCAGTTGCAATATTTATCCAGTTGTGATATTTTATCCAGCTGTGATATTTTATCCACTTGTGATATTTATCCAGTTGTGATATTTAATCCAGTTGTGATATTTAATCCAGTTGTGAGATTTTATCCAATTGTGATTTTATCCAATTGCAATATTTATCAAGTTGTAATGTTTTATCCAGCTGTGATATTTTATCCACTTGTGATATTTATCCAGTTGTGATATTTAATCCAGCTGTGAGATTTTATCCACTTGTGATATTTATCCAGTTGTGATATTTAATCCAGTTGTGAGATTTTATCCAATTGTGATTTTATCCAACTGTGATATTTATCCAGTTGTGATTCCAGCTGTGATATTTTATCCAATTGTGATATTTTATCCACTTGTGAGATTTATCCAGTTGTGATATTTTATCCAGCTGTGATATTTTATCCACTTGTGATATTTATCCAGTTGTGATATTTAATCCAGTTGTGAGATTTTATCCAATTGTGATTTTATCCAATTGCAATATTTATCAAGTTGTAATATTTTATCCAGCTGTGAGATTTTATCCAATTGTGATATTTATCCACTTGTGATATTTATCCAGTTGTGATATTTTATCCAGTTGTGAGACTGCCCATCCATGGATTGGGCTCGTGTCAAACAAGCATTTTACAAATCACCAAAGGGGTGAATACACAGTACTCATCAGCACTAAATTCAGTGAAAAAAAGTTGAATTAAATGGCCTTTTCCAAGAATAATCAGTAAGAATCAAATAATTTTAGATTATATCATTGCCTATACCAAAACACCTGGCAGATCCCATTGGGTCGGGCAAAAATTCTTTAAATGCCCACAGAGCTTACTAATTACTAATATTAGATAAATCGATTAAAACACCTGAACTAGGACAAGGATTAAAGTAGACTACAAGTCACTACATAAATAGCACTACAGTTTCTCCTCTAAAATTTTATATTTTGTATAAAAAATATGATTTTATATTTCTATTTCCCAGGAGTGCTCATCCTCATCGCCATGATCCTTTTCCCTGTGAACGTAGAAGGGAACAGGCTGTCTGAAGAGCTGGCCTATGGATGTTCCACCTCCCAGCTGAAGCACATTGGATCCAAGCACAGCTATGGATATTCCTACTGGATCATGCTGCTCATCATTTTCCTGAACGTTGCTTCTCTCATCATCATCTATTTCTATGACCACGCCAGATATTCCAAGAAGAAAGAGCAGGAGAGACCCATTGAAAATGCACCGAAGGATGTAATTCTCTTTTAGGGACACCTTGGGAAAGGGGCTGTGAAGGGAGATGACTTCAATGGTGACAGCGAATTTCCCTTTGCTCTGAACTGTGTGCACACTTCAGCTCCCAAACCGTTTTGGGGACACAAAAGCCAGTTTTGGTTTGAGCTGCCTTCTGAGCAGGAAGATCAAAGACTTTGCTTTAGTTGTGTGGCATTTGGGATCTCGAGGCACAGGAAGTCTGCAAGCACCAGGATCCCCAGGGATGAGGAGAAATGGTCACTGAGGTGCTGCTGCTCCATTTCCTCCTTGCTCTGCTCAGGGATTTCCTGCAGCTCTGGAGGCTCCTGGTCGTGGAGGACTTGTGGCCAAAATCCACAGAACACAGGGGTGAAGCGCCTGTGCCTGGAGGGATTTCACAGCCCTGTGCAGGTGGCACTTGGGGACACGGGGCAGTGGTGGCCTTGGCAGTGCTGGGGATGATTGGACTCCATGGATTTTCCAACCAAAAAAATTCTACAATTCCACGACAGCAGAGCAGCCTGGTATCTCCAGGTTGTTTATTAACGTTAGAAACGTGAGGAAAATCCTGTTTGATCTTTGATCCCTGCCAGGAGCAAAGGCACAGCCACACCCCGGGCAGCTGTGCCCAGCCCCTCTGCACACCTCTCTGCTGGCACAAACCCCCCCAGCGGGATTAGCAGAGAGAATTTCTGGCCAGGGCCGTCCCTTTGCCCACTTTAAGGAGGTTTTTAATGTGCTCACAAGGACACACGGCTGCAGAACTGCCCAGGAGTGGGGGAGATCCCTTCTCATTGCTCCCAGGGAAGGGAGCAGTGGGACCCTGGGACAGATCCAAAGTGCAAAATCCTGCTCAGGGCACGTGTTCACTTCTGCTTCTTTGTCCCTCACCTCTGCAGCCAGGAGAGACTTTTTCTTTTTCCCTTTAAAAAGGGAAAAAAAGCCTCATTTTCCTTTCCAGCGTGATTTTCAGTCGTGCTCTGTATCTGTCTTGTGATACAAGAGGTGCTGATGGAGATAAAAGAACATTTTGAAGAGGGGATGAGGAGATGCAAGAGGTGAATCCTCAGTATTTATGTCAGAAAAATAAAATTTTGGAGATGAAAGCAGCCAGCACTTTGTGTTCTTTCAAAGGAACCAAAGCAGAGGGATTTTCCATCCTGCTTTAAAAGAGTGATGAGGCCAGAGTGGGGAATAAAATAAAAATGCAAGTGGGTTTCTAAGATTGGAGGGTGGCACAGGTCAATAAAATCAGGGCTGATCTCTGCTCTGCCTGCCTGGAAGTGCCGGGGAGGGCTGAAAACTTTACAGTGGAGCCAAACATTTGCCAGTTTTGCTTTGGCTGCAAATTTTTTTCACAGAGTGTCAGCCTTCATCTGTCACTGTTGGGCCCAGCCAGAATCCATCACACACCACAGAGTGGCCTGGAGGAGGAGTGGAGTCAGAATAATGCAGGAGGAGCAAGAATTCCAGCTCTGGAAAAGAGGAGCTCCCCATTGCCTGGGAGTTTCTGCTGCATCTGAGTGCTGATTTGGGAAATAAAATGAATCCTGCTTTTGGATGCCTGTTGGGAGCACGTGGCTCTGTTAAAAATCAGGCTGGAGGTGTCTCTTGTCTGTCTGCAGACAGCAGAAAATCACTGTACAGCAAGGATTCACCTGCTTCGATGTGAGCACAGATCAAAGTCACTGCAGCACTGAAAGAAAACCTCATTTAAACAGGAGTTCAGGTTGCAGGTGACTAACAAGGCTACCCCAGGATTCATCCTCTGGATGTTTTATTTCAAATGAAGGGCAGGAATTCCCTTCCCAGGCACCAAGAGCTGGCAGATGCTGCTGTGGGGATGGAGCAGGAGGGATGAGGCTGAGGAGCAGCAGCTCCTGAGAGCCCCAAGGAGCATCCACAGATCCCTGCGTGGATGAACTCCCCCAGGCCCAGTGAGGCACGGGAGGAGTGAGCACACAGAGCTTTGAACCCTAAAATTCCATGAAATGTTTCCCTAAAACTCCGTGCCAGTGCTGGGAAGTGGCAGCAAAGTTCTGTGTGCAGTGGGGGTTATGATTTATAGAGTACCTGGAGAAGCTGTGGCTTCCCCTGGATCCCTGGAAGCGTCCAAAGCCAGCTTGGAGCACCCTGGAATAATGGGAGAATCCCTGCCTGTGGAACTGGATGAGTTTAGGGTCCCATCCAACCCCCAAACCATTCAGTGATTCCATGAATTATTTGATCCTGGTGGTGCCTGATCAGTGTGAGCTGGAGCAGAGGGCGGACAGAAGGAGAGGAATAAAGCAGGGATTGATGGCAAGGCCTTCCAAGGGCACAGCCTGGCAATGCCAGAGCCCGGCTGCAGCCCTGCCAGGATGGGCCTCGAGATGGGCACAGAAAAGGGGCCTGGCCACGGGGTTTCACACTTGGAGAAGTTCTGCTCCATTGGCATCTGGAGCTTCAGTGCCCAATTCAGAACTTCCAGAGACGGAGTTCCATCCTCCTTGCTCGGCCTCCTCTTTGTGACGTTGTTGGTGCTTTTGGGTTTGCTGAGGTTGGGAAGGATTGTCCTTGAATCTTTAGCTGGAGAGAATTGTTGTGTCTGAGTGCCCTGGGAGGAGAGCTCAGTGACACTGAATATGGAGCTGAGAGCTGCACACTAAAGCAGAACAGGAAAAGAAACCTTCAAACTGAAGGCATCACTGGATTCAGGCTCCCCTTCTTTTCACCCCCCACCCAAACCTGCCCCAGGGCAGCCAGAGGAATATTTCTTTCCAACTCTCTGATACCCCTCTAACAAAAATCATTAACTGTGTCTGTGATCCCGTACTTGATTTAGAACATGGATTGTTAATTCCAGCAGCTCTCCCACCACAGAGATTTTTAAGCAGCAGGAGCTGCCTGGCTCTTTAGTGGAATTGCTCCTGGGGGACAGGGATTGCTTTTATTGACTGAGTCTCTTTGCCTCTGGCTCGCAGCAAAGCTGCACTGGCTCTTTTTTTTTGTTTTTCTATAATTGTGAATTAACCAGCTCTGCTTTACTATCCAGAAGCTGTGCCCACATCAGAAATTATTACTTTTGCCTGCCTGGAGCTTTGCAATGTGTCTTATTAAATGTTTTCAGCTGCTGCTAAACATTAGAGTGACTCTTAATTTACCAGGTATTGAGGATCCTCTGTGGTTTCAAGGAAAATCTGCGTTTATTCAGCATTTCTGCTGTGTGGTTTAACTTCTGTCCAGTGTGAAACTTTTAGAGTGAACTGTAAAGGTAAAATAGAAATAGAATCACAGAATTAGAGGATGGTTGGGTTGGAAAGGACCTTAAAATTCATCTCATTCCATGGGCAGGGACAACTTCCACTGTCCCAGGCTGCTCCATCCTGGCCTTGGGATCCAGGGGCAGCCACAGCAAATCTGGGCACCCTCACCTCCCTCAGAGGGAAAGATTTCTTCCCAATATACAACTTAAATCTCTCCTGTTTAATCTAAAGCCATTCCTCCTACAGCCCTATGGAAAGCAAGGTGAGGATGTATTACCCAGTTAATGTTATTTATGGTTATTTTAAGCCCTGCAGCTCCATCAGGATCACTTTAGTAGAACCATCCAAGTGATTTATTCAGCCAGGGCAAAAATAAGTCAATTATTGAGTCACAGCAGCCATTATGGACAGCTCAGCGTGGACTGGGAATGCCTTGGATTTCTCCTTTGGGGAGTGAAAGGAGGAAGAGAAGGGAGCAGATGGAAGCTGGGGGTGCTCCCTAATAATCCCTCTTGTTCCTCTCCATCCAAGCTCAGCGTTCAGCATTTCTGACCCGGGGCACGAGGTGAGGAGCAGTTGGCACTGGGATGCTGGAGGGGGAATCATTTTTGAGCCAGTCCGAGGCAGGATCCTTCCCCTGGAATCATTTTCAGCCAGTTTGGGGCAAGATCCTTCCCATGGAATCATTTTTTAGCCAATTTGGGGCAGAATTCTTCCCCTGGAATAATTTTTCAGCCAGTTCAAGGCAGGATCCTTGCCGTGGAATCATTTTTCAGGCAGAATGAGGCAGGATCCTTCCCCTGGAATCATTTTCAGCCAGTTTGGAGCACGATCCTCCCCCTGGAATCATTTTCAGCCAGAGTGAGGAAGGGTCTTTCCCCTGGAATAAATTTTTATCCAGATTGAGGCAGGATTCTTCCCCTGGAACCATTTTTTGTCCAGTTTGAGGCAGGATCCTTCCCCTGGAATCATTTTCAGCCAGTCTGAGGCAGGATCCTTGCCTGGAATCATTTTTCAGCCAGTTTGGGGCAGGATCCTTGCCTGGAATCATTTTTCCTTTGCACCTGAGGGGGAACTGCTGGGATTTGTGCTCATGAGGAGGAGGAGGAGGAGGCTGAGCTCCATTCATTCCCAGGCTTGGCAGGAGCCAGGACAATTCCCTTCTGAGCTCCTAAAAACTAATGCAAGCTTGGATTAGGTTGTATCCTTTTTTTTTTTCCTCCTTTTTAACCTTTTTTCACCTTATCTTTTTTCCCCTTTTACCTCTTTTTTACCTTTCCTTCAACCTGGAATGAGGATGCACAATCCCTTCTTCCGCTGAGCTTTTGGTTCAGCAGATTCCTGGACTGTTTAAATTCCTGGTTTTTATCTCTGTCCTGGCTCCTGAGCAGCCTTTTCTCTTCCAGGACACGGGGAATTCCAGAGTTTTCTTGTTTTGTAATTTAATTTAGAACAGGAGCTTCCAAATCCAGGCAGTTCCTGATAACTGACCTTTGTTATCTCGTTATCCAACCCAACCTTGGACACTTCCAGGCACGGGGCACATAAATCCTGAATCACCCAATTATCCCAGGAATTCATTTCCAGGAATTAACAAGTTTTCTGCTGCAGGAGCAGCGGTGCCCAAATCACATCAAAACAACCTCCTGGAAGAAAATGAGCTGAAAAATCAGGAGATAAAATCCCACTGAGCAGCGTTCCCTGGAATAATTCAGGACGTGGAGTTCTCCCTTCCTGCTCAGCCTGTTCTGGGTTCTGCTCCAGTGCCTGGAACGGGAATTTTGCTGGAAAAGGAGGATCCTCCCGACTTTTTATTCCCATTTTTCTCCCGGCTGTTTGCTGCGGGAGCCATGAGAGGGCAGCAGGCTCCTTCCTAGGATTCCTTGGCTTTGCGTTCCTGGTTTATTTTCATGGAAAGGGAACGGCGAGAAAGGCAGGGAGGGACAGGGAGAACTTTCCTAACTCTACGAGCAAAGAAATATTTTATTTCACTTCCTTAAGACTCACAAAAAGAAAAAGAATTTCCCAAATTACCTCAATTTTAAGGGTTTAATTGACATCCCAACTCTGGGAATGAGCACAGGGGGATGGAATGGAGTCGTGGGTTCCTGGGAAAAGCTTTTTGGCTAATTCCCAATATTATTTTATATATAATAATAGTAAGAGGAAAATTGCCCCCCAAAAAAGCCCAGAGGAAAGTGAAAATACAATATTTGTAAAAAATTTAATCAAAGTTGCCAGAGTTCTTGGTTAATAATGGTCAGAAATAGAGATTCAAAGAGAAAATGGGATTTTATACAGCACAAATCTGCCAAATAAGGATAAAAATACTGAGTTTTGCAGAGGTAACCAAGGCAACATTCACTTATATTTCCTGATCAATACAAATGCGAGCAAAACCATCATCTCAAATAAGAATAGAACTGTATCACTCAAAAAATATTTCCTAAACATGATGATTTCTTCCCTTTCTTCTAAGGAAGAGAGAATATATCAGGGGTAGACCCCATCAATTTTGTGCTGCCTTGGTTAAATCTCCAAGAAAATCCAACAGAACCCACCCAAGTCCCCAGAAGGAGGAAGCTGCTGCTCGCTGGGGATGCCCGAGAGCCAAAATTTCATTTCTGAAGAGGTTTCTCAGCACATGAATGGTTATTTTCCAGGCTCGGCACGTGGGCTGCAACAGAGGGAGGAAAGCTGAGCATCCCTCCCCATCCATCTCCGTTTCTCCTTCCTGGCTGAGAGAGCAGCAGGGCCCCATTGGCAGCACCTGATTTTGCTCTCTGATTCCATCTCAGGATTCTGCCATCCCCTCCCTCTGCCTTGACTCTGCTCCCTCTGTCCTGCCCTCCCACGCTGAGATTTGCTCGGCTCCTGCGTTTTGAAATAAATTGGTTTTCTTTGTCCAGCGCCTTGCTGGAAATGAAGCTTTGCACAGGTGAGAAAAAAACCACAGCAATATCGTTGGAAGGCACGTGGAAATGGCCGCAGCGATGACGTTTTAAATGTCCTTTTCAGCCTCTTGTGGTACAACTGTCACAGAGCTCCCTGCAGGTCTGAAATTGTACTGGATTTTAATAACACCTCTGGGTTTCGTAGGAGCTAATGAATGAAACGTGCCCACGGATGGGAATGGATCCCGCCAGCCAGGGGGAATTCAAATTCTTTCTCTGCAGCCAGAGGGTGACTCCTCTTCGACTGGAAATAACTTCAATTATTGAAACGAAAGAAAAGGAGCTGCAGCTTCTGGTTAATTCTGGGGGGACCGTTCAGCTATTTTTTTTTTAATGAAATGCAGGTTGAAATCACTTTTTAGGCAGTTTATTGCACAGGTAAGGCTGAGGGGAAGCTACAGGATGCGGGAGAAAATCCAAGTCCTGTATCAAAGAGGGTGCAGCAGGAAAACAGAGTCAGGTGTCAGAAAGGACTTTAAAAGGGCAGCAAATTCTGGTTCTCCTCAAAAAATATTTTAAAAGGAGAGCCAGGGAACGGAGCACTGACCTTTTCTGTAGATAATTCACTTCATCCCTCTTTTCTCTAAGGAAGATGTCAGCACTTATTCCAAGAAATGTTCCCTGGCATGGACTTGCAGGAGTAAAGCCCAGAGGTTGATTCCATCATTTATATTGATTTATTTCACCTGTCCAGAACGATTTCAAGAGGAAATTTTTACTCTGGAAAGCTCTGAAGTCCCAACCATGCTCTGGCAAGGCTGCAGAAAGCTCTTGATCACACAGAAAATATCCCCTGGCAATTCTGAAACCCAAAAAAAGGAGACACAAACACATTTTTTTGTACCTGGACCGCTGGCCAAGATGAATTTTGAGGCAAATCTGTTCATCTGAGAGCCATGAAGCAGCTTGAAGAAGGGTTTAGCCTGGGAGATTTTCCTCTCCTGGAAATCAGGAGCAGCTGGAGCTGCTTGTTAGTGTTCATTCAGGCTGAGAGCACTGGGGTCTTATTTCCCCAGGTTGAAAAGACCCCTCAGCTGCGATAAAAAAAGTGGATAAAATCATTCCAGTGATTTAATGACAGCTGGCAAGAAGAAACCCCTGCATTTTCAACACCTAAAAGTTCATTGCCGTGGCTCGCCAGGCTAAAACTTCCATAAATAAATGGGGGATAGATCTCGGAATATGAATTTGGAATAGAAATGTTTAACTGGTGCTTTTGTCCAGGGCTGAGCCTCCTCCTCCTCGTCCCCCCGTGGCAGGGGCTTGGCTGGGCAGGGATGGGGAATTTGCCTGCAGGGATTCTGCTTCCTCCAAATCCCTTTTTTAGAGGGAAATATTGAACATTCCTCCCTGGGCAAGGCAGGCAGGTTTCTCTTGCTGTCCAGCAAATAAAAAGGCTCAATTTATCAGTGTCAGGGTGGGGCAGGGATCTTTTTCTCCTTCAGGCAGCAAAAACCTCCCAGCACCCAATGGTGCTGAAATCCAAGATGGGAGCAGATGGGGAAGAGTTTCTCCATCAATTGGAAATGGATCCACTGTCAAAGGAGAGAGGGATTAGGGTAAGATAGGAAAGTGTATTCTGAATAATGTTATAGATACTATTTATATTATTATTATTATTTGAATAATTATTATTTATATAATTATTATTTAAATAATTATTATTTAAATAATTATTGTTCAAATATTCCCAATGGGTTAATGAACTCCTAAATGGCAAAAGAACTCCAATAAAATATGCCCGAGCCCAATGGAATGGTTTGGGTTTAATTGTGTTTTCCCAAAAATTCCAAGCCTAAAAGAGGTAAAATTGGGATTGTTTGGCCTGGAGAGGAGAAGGCTCCAGGGAGAGCTCAGAGCCCCTGGCAGGGCCTAAAGGGGCTCCAGGAGAGCTGGAGAGGGACTGGGGACAAGGGATGGAGGGACAGGAAAAGGGGGAATGGCTTTAAGCTGAAAGGGAGGAGATTTAGATGGGATTTTGGGAAGGAATTCCTGGCTGGGAATGTGGGGAGGGGCTGGGAGAGAATTCCCAGCTTTGCTGTGGGTGCCCCTGGATCCCTGGCAGTGCCCAAGGCCAGGCTGGAGCAGCCTGGGACAGTGGGAGCTGTCCCTGCCATGGCAGGGCTGGAATGGGATGATTTTAAGGTCCTCCCAACCCCATCCCCTGGTAAATCAGCAGGAATTCCCGTTCTCCTGGAATAACTCACCCCAGGTGTCACCTCTGGGTTGTTGGGTCTGTGGGGAGGTTCTGTTCTCTGTCCTGCTGGCTTTGAGCACATCCAGGTCCTCCCAAGCTGACTCTTATTTCCCATCCCAGTGACCTGAGGACGCTCGGGTTTCTCTGTGATTGCCAGCAATGAACAGTTGGTTTTTACAAGCCCAGTGCTGCCTTTTATCCCACTTCTCTGGTTCCTGTGGATGGGCATGGAAAAATAGAGAAAGCTCCTGCTGCTCTTCCCGTCCTGGATGTCTTGTTAGGAGATCCCAAATCTCCTTCAGCTTTGTTATAAAGCTGACTCAGAAGAGTTGTTCTGGAGTTCCCAGGTCAATGTTCCCAACAAAACCCACGCACAATTTATCAGCTCAGCTCTCAATCGGCTGAGACGAGGCGCAAACCCCAAATTCTCATCTCAAACACAAAACCCAGACTATTAAAGGCACTCAAAAAGACACTTTTAGGGTTAGAAAAACCTCATTCCACTTCCCAGGCACCCTGTCCAGAATTCCCAGAGGAATCGAAAGCTTCTGGAAATCCTCCACAAAGTTTTTAAGGGCACGAAGGGGTTCTCATATTGATCCCCAAAAAGCTCAGCCTGCTTTGGAGCAGCCCTTCAGGGATCAGGAACATTTCAGGGCAGTAAAGTGGAGCTGTTGAAGACTTCAGAAAAAAGCTGCGACTGAATTTTGTAAAAAAGTCTCCAGAGTGTTTAAAAATTTATAATAATGGCTTTACCCCTGGGCATGGGGTTCAGGTAAATGTGAGAAGAAGAGGGGTTAAAAGGAATTCTCTGCCCTCAGGAGCCTCTGATGAACACAAGGGTGTGGAATGAGGAATGAAGACCTTGCAGAGGTCACTGAGGTGCAGGGAAGGGGTGAAAGAGCACAGGAAATTCTGGAAGGGAGCAGGAGCAGCCAGGAATGTTGTAGGGTCAGGATTTGGGGATCAAATCCTCAAGCTCAGCCCAGCAGAGCTCCCAAACCCTGCACTGCCAGAGTCTGGAACAGGGAATTAAAAATTCATTAACACATGGTTTGTACTTCTCCTTAAAAATCTCTGTGCTGCACAACCCCAAAACTCTCCAGCTGGTCTGGGAACAAAGAATCCTACAAGGAAATCAGGGTTTGATGGGGAACCAAAGCTGGGTTTGGTGCAGGAAAATGCACCCTGGGGTTGCCTAAATTAACACTTAATGAATGTAAATGCACAGACCTGTGCAGGGAATGGGAAAATGCACCCAATATTCCCAGGGATGGGAAAATGCAGCTGAAATTCCCAGGGGATGGGAAAAAACTCCTAAATTTCCCAGGGAATGGGAAAACACATCTGACATTCCCTTTATTCCATTCAGGGAATGGGATAAAGCTCCTAAAATTCCTAGGGATGGGAAAATGCACCTTATATTCCCAGGGAATGGGAAAAATGCCCCTAAAATTCCCAGGGAATGGGAAAAATGCACCTAAAATTCCCAAGGATGGGAAAAGGTACCTGATATTCCCAGGGATGGGAAAATGTACCTGACAGGTCCAGGGAATGGGGAAGTGCAGCTAAAATTCCCAGGGAATGGGAAAAAAACTCCTAAAATTCCCAGGGATGAGAAAATGCAGCTAAAATTCCCAGGGAATGGGAAAAAAACTCCTGAAATTCCCAGGGGATGGGAAAATGCACCTGACATTTCCAGGGATGGGAAAATGCACCTGATATTCCCAGGGATGAGAAAATGCAGCTAAAATTCCCAGGCGATGGGAAAATGCACCTGACATTCCCAGGGAATGGGAAAACGCACCTGACATTCCCAGTCAGAATTTGTTAGTCCCAAAGATCACCACAGGTCGTAAATGTAGAAAACCACTTTGCTTTTCCTGCTGCTGCGGGATAAAACCTGTCCAAATTACAGTGAGAAGAAATGAAAATAAATAAAGGTTTCATCGCAGCAGCAGTTTGGTTGGAAAGCTCTTTTTCCCTGAGATTGGCACGTCTGAGGTTTCTGCAGTGACAAAAATACCTCTGCGGGCTGAAATAGGTGGAAAGGCACTTCAACAAAGAGGAAAACAAGTAAATAAAGGTTCTTAAAAACACTTCTCACTGGAGCATAAAGTCAGAATATCCTGAGCTAAACCACAGGGATTTATAGGTTCAAGTCCCTCCTCCTGCCCATCTCCAAAATGTGTTTTACCCTCTGGTGCCGGGGATGAAATTGTCCCTCTGTCTGTTAAAAAAAAAAAAAAAAGAGAATTTCAGCCCACGAGGGAACCGTTTGTACAATTCTCCTTTCTGCGAGCGAAAGAAAACATTTTAAGCCCCACAAGTATTTTGCCTGGGGGAATTTCCTCTTCATCTTGGCCCTGACGCCTCTCTCAGACACTCGGAACCACGCAAGGGGCCAGCAGCTGCTATTCCCCAGGTGTTTGCTTTCTCCCCACAGGTTTTTGCAGGGATTAAATGACCTCCAGATCTGCAGGCTGCTCTTCCCCTGGAGCGACAGGTAACTGAACAGCAATGCAGGAGAGGTTTCCTCCACAGCAGCTCCTCTTCCCTGCCAAAGAAAACATTTTCAGGCCCGAAAAGGGGGCACAATTCTCCGATAATATTCTGTTGTAGTGTTTCATAGTGCAATATAATTGCAGGGTTGCATTAGGCTTCATTAAGAGGCACAGCAAAGGTGGTTTGGGGCATTTTGTGAGCAAGTGTGTTAAAATGGAGCAGCAAGGAGGTAAATCATGGCTTTTGGGGACTGCTGGGCTGCGGCCCCTGGCACAGGGTGATACCCAGAAGAAAGGGGGGTATCCCTGGGGGAATTCCTGGAAAAACAAAGCCTGCCCTTGCTGTCAGTCCCTCTGCCAGGGAAACACTTCCAGGTGTTGCATTTGCACATCCCTGAGGCAGAAACTCCTTTCCTGTCATCTGCTCACAGAAATGTCTGTTTATGGAGACGGAAAAAAAGCCAAGTGGCTCAAAAACCTTTTTGTGATGGAAATGACAAAGCAGCCCCCAAGGTTCTTTACGAAAATCCCTGCTGGGAAGCAGGAGCTGGGCCAGGGGGGTTCTCTCATGCCAGGATTTTTTGTTCCGTTCCAGGCAGTCCCAGGTCAGGTCTGTCTTTTCCTCCCTCCTGCAGTCACGGAATGATTTAATTTGGAAAAGCCCTCTCAGATCACAGATTCCAACCATTCCCATGTCCCCAGGTGCCACCTCCACAGGGCTTTAAATCCCTCCAGGGATGGGGACTCCACCCTGGGACCCTGTTCCAGTGCCTGACCACCCTCTCCACGAAGGAATTTTCCTTCATATCCAACCTGACCCTCCCTGGCACAGCTCGAGGCCGTTCCCTCTTTCCTTCCCAGTGGATTCTCTGTTGCTGGAGACACTTCCAGATTCTGGGGATGAAATTTGGATTTGGAATCCCAAGGCTGGGAAATCCCTGCCTGGATCCTGTCCTCACTGCCAGGGTTCCTGGAGGGCAGGGCAGACCCAGGAGCTGGGAACAGCACCCAGAACTGAAGCAGGGCAGGATTTATCCCAGCACTGCTGAGAAATCTGCACAGAAATTCCTGCTCTCACAGGAGCTGGATGGAATTTGATAACAGGCTGGGAATATATTGGGAATTTCAATGAACTTGCTTTAATCCCGGAGCCATTTAAAAGCTTTGCGCATTCTCATTCACTCCGGCTTTAAATTATTCAGCTTTTTATTCAGCTATTTCAGTATTTTCACAGGTGACACATGGGAAGGACACTGCTGCCACAATCCTGACAAGGACAGGTTCTACTTGCTCCCAGCTTCCCACCTAGGAAATAAAACAAATTCTGGGAACGTGGAAAATCTGGAGAGAATTACCCTGACTTGGCAGTTTTATAAAATAAAAACTATCCCATTTATATCACCATTTTTAAGAAGGAACTCTTTTCAGCTTGATTTCTCAGCCCCCTAAAAGAGATTTCCTTCTTTACCAATATAGAAATTATCTCTCCCTGTCTTAAATTACTTCAGCACCTGAGCTAACAGACCAAACAAGTGATTTTTTGAGCACTGCAATATTTGTGATGGAATCATCATGGTCCTGAGCTCAATATCAGTGCATTGAGCTCAGTTCTGTTGGGCCAAACGTTGCTGTCTGACATATAATCCAATTTATCCAGGCTGTCAGGAATGCAGCCAGGGAGAAAGGAGGTGCTGTAGGATGCAAAGGAAACGCTCAGGTTTGGGAGGACATTGGCTGAAATGCCACCAGGCTGAGCCCACGCACGGATTTCCAACACATCTGGGCTGAGGCAAAGCAAAGCAACCCAAATTCTCCCTCCTGATGCCTTCGGTTTTAAGGGTTTTTTTCTGTTCTGCTTTAGTGTGCAGCTCTCAGCTCCATATTCAGTGTCACTGAGCTCTCCTCCCAGGGCAGTCAGACACAACAATTCTCTCCAGCTCAACATTCCAGGACAATCCTTCCCAACCTCAGCAAACCCAAAAGCAGCAACAACGTCACAAAGAGGAGGCCGAGCAAGGAGGATGGAACTCCATCACTGGAAGTTCTGAATTGGGCAGTGAAGCTCCAGATGCCAATGGAGCAGAACTTCTCCAAGTGTGAAACCCCGTGCCCAGGCCCCTGTTCTGTGCCCATCTCGAGGCCCATCCTGGCAGGGCTGCAGCCGGGCTCTGGCATTGCCAGGCTGTGCCCTTGGAAGGCCTTGCCATCAATCCCTGCTTTATTCCTCTCATTCTGTCTGCCCGCTGCTCCAGCTCACACTGATCAGGCGTCATCCAAAGGGTCCCCGGGCAAAGAGTGGGATGGGGGTCTGGGCTTGGCAAATTTGGGTCCCCAAATCCCAGGATGGGTTAAAATCCACCCCATCCCAGCCCTGCCATGAGCAGGGACACCTTCCACCATCCCAGGCTGCTCCAAGCTGGCTTTGGACGCTTCCAGGGATGGAGCAGCCACGGATTTTCTGGGCAGGAAGAAATCCCAGAGCTGAGTGTTGGGAATGGGATGAAAATCCCAAATTCTCATGGGGTGTTGTTGTCTGGCACCACTTCAGCAGGAAAAACCAGTTCCATCCCAAAACAACAAATCCAGCTCCTCACCAGGAGCTGCCCAGAGCCTGGATATCCCTGGGAGAGAGGGAGAGGAGCAGGAATTCTGCAGGAGCAGGGTTTGGTCCCTGGATGCTCCCAGAACTTCCAGGGATGGAGCAGCCATGGATTTTCTGGGCAGGAAGAAATCCCAGAGCTGAGTGTTGGGAATGGGATAAAAATCCCAAATTCTCATGGGGTGTTGTTGTCTGGCACCACTTCAGCAGGAAAAACCAGTTCCATCCCAAAACAACAAATCCAGCTCCTCACCAGGAGCTGCCCAGAGCCTGGATATCCCTGGGAGAGAGGGAGAGGAGCAGGAATTCTGCAGGAGCAGGATTTGGTCCCCAGGACTCCCAGGGAATGCCACAATCCCAAAAAACCCAGACACCACAAAGAGCTGGGTTCTGCAGGTTCCGAGACCAATCATTCACATCCAACCTGCTCCCAGCGTGTGTTTTCCCAATTATTTTCCTCCAGGACTTGAATTTCCATCTCCTGCAGCATGGAATTCTAGACAACCCATAGGAAAGGATGAGCTTCCTGATATTTTTATGTAAAAAAAAACTACTTACAACTTCCTTTCCCTTCAGCCCTGATCACTCCCAAGAATATGGAAACTCAGTTTTGTATTGCTTTTCCTCCCACAATATCAAATTTAATATTTCCTGTTCTGTTTTCCAACAAAAAATAATCCTAGGAAGCTGTGTTATCCCACAGTCAAGCACGGGGAAATCCTAGTGCTTAACAAGGATTTATCACAGGCAAGTGCTGGAGCAGCGGGAAAACTGAAAAGAAAAAAGGAGAAATAAATCTGATTTATCACATCCTGTTTGCATTTGTGATGGGCTCCTCCTGAGTGATAATCACGCTGAAAATAGAGATTTATTGCTTCTGCAACTGGATTAAAATAGAACTGAGACTAAAATAACAGCAATCAAAGCCAGGAAAATAATTCACAAGCTCGTTTCTGAAGAAGTGAAACCTCCAGCTCTGCTCTCCAGCTGCTGCCTGCCTTGCCCTGCCCAGCCAGGGGGCATTCCCTGTGGTTTTTTTTGGGAATTTTCCACTCCTCCAGGTTAATCCAGAGGACACCCCACAGGCACTGCTTGCACACAACCAAAATCCCCGTGAGTCTGCACTGCCAAGCTCTGTCCAGCCCTTTTTTTGGGAGGAGAAGCTGCCAGGGATGAGGAGGGATGGGGTTGATTTTTGGGAAGCTCCAGCCCTGAGCTGGGCTCAAAGCACAGCCCCAAAATTAAATGTTCAAATGTGCAAACTCTCGTGCCCTGCACTGCTGCCTGCTCCCCAAAATCCTGATTGAGGAGGCTTGCAGAGCCCCTTCCCTTCCTTCTTTAGGCCAACACGTTGTTCCAGAGCTCAGAAATCCTGGATATTTCTCCTGGTGGATAAAGGAGGAGCCCAGATCCCCATTTCCGTGGGTTTATCCTTGAATAATGAGCCAAGCTTGTTGTTTCCTTGCCTTCCCCTGTGAAAAGCACAGCACAAAGTGGAGCTCCCAGAACTCTGTCATTTCCCAAGCTTTTCCGTAATTTACGGATGTGATTCCAATTCTCCAGTGCACGTTGGCTGAAATAAACCGTGGAGTTCTGGCTCTTTGTTTGGGTGTTCCCTCAAGCAGCGAAACCTTTTCCATCCTGTTTAGTTTATTTTGGGGGAAATGGTGCAAATGCTGCTGCCTTGGTGCCAAACCCATTCCTGACAGCACAGGAGGCACAAATTTCTCTAAATTCCTGCAGGAGTTATGGGATAGAATCACAGAAAATCCATCAGGATTATTGGTTCCAACTCCTGGCCCTGCACAGAAACTAATCGCACCACTGGATTTCTGATATTTCCAGCTTCTGCCTGAAACATTTTAAATTCCATTCCAGAAATGTCCTTTCCCCTTTTGGTGTAAATTTTCTTGAGCAAGGCTTTTTTCAAATAGGGAATTAAGAAAAAACAAATTTATCCACAGAGACCCTCACAGGGTGTTGGCTGACAAGTTGAGTTTGCTCTTTCCTCCACTCCAGATTTACTCAAGTTGGATATTTGTAAACCAGATATTTTTTAACCCAATTTACTACATTTTACGACAAGAAAAACTGACTTTGTACAGCTGATTCTTCCCTCTCACCAGCAACTCGAATCCCTGACATTTTTTAGGTTCTCACGCAGTTTTTGTGGGGGTTTTTTTGGTACAATTTTGCTTTATAGCCCCATTATGAGACACAAAAAAAAAAAAAAAAAAAAAAAATTAAATAATCACCTTTTTGGTTNAAAAAAAAAAAAAAATTGAATCATCAGCTTTTTGGTTTGGATGCTCGATTAAATCTGAAATTCCTCGTGCAAGTTCAGGAGAAATGGCATCAAGAACATCCTGGGATTCTTACCCGTGTTAGACGCCTTTGGCTGCTTTTTAGAAGCGGGGACAAAGTGGGGACAAAGTGGGGACAAAGCGGTGGCAGCAGGAGGGGGCACAGGGTGCACCCCCACCCAGAGTCTGACACCTGCAGCCCCCCCTCCCCAGCCCTTCTCCCAGTGTGGAATCCCTCTGGAGCCTCATCCCAGCTCCTGATCTCATTCCCAGGTGCCCTCCTGGAGCAACCACCTCCGTTATTTCTGGATTTCCGAGGGAATCTGGCCCAATCCCACGGCACCCCACCCATCCCGGTTTCCCACCACCTTTCCCACAAAAGCCTGCAGCTGTAATTAGCCCCGAGCCTCGTTACCTGCTGCAGCTTCTCCTTCAGGCGCTGCTTTTGCTCCCACGGATTGCAACTTCCCTGCTCCAATGATTTATTATTATTATTTTTTTTTTTTAAATCTCCTTTTCTTTCCCGTACACAAAAAAAAACGCATCCGAGCCCAACAGAAGCACAGAGAAATACAAACGGTGCCCTCCTTGTACACGGTGAATCAGCAGCTAAAATTGTCCCTGGGAAAAAGTTCTCTTTAAATTGAGTTATCCATGGATTTTCCTGCCCCACAAAAACCACCCTGGGGAAGTTTGAAGCACCTGCAGCTTCCCGGGTTCTGTTTTCCTGCATTTCCAGGCTCCTGCAGCAGCATTTTGTCCCCGGGGAAAACAATGCCAAGGGGAAAATCAGGAATTCAGCCCTGACAGTTGGATCTGGAACTTTGTATCCTGCAGCAGAAGGAAATGTGGGATCAGGGAAATCATTTCTTGCCCAGCTCTGAGGTTCAGGGTCTTCACTGGGTCTTGGGAAGGGTCCTCCAGCTGTGCCAGGCAGGAGTTTCTCCATCCTTCCCAGGAAAAATGTGTGCCCATTCCTTAGGGAATGAATATCCCACTCCAGACACACCTTGGACAGGATCCCACCCACTTGGAAGAGGAAACAGAGGTTATTTAAATGTCTTCTTCCTTGAAAACCCTGGAAAAATAATAATGAGAACAAAGAGATTCTGTCTGAAGCATTTTAAATTCCATTCCAGAAATTTCCTTTCCCCTTTTTGTGTAAATTTTCTTGAGCGAGGCTTTTTTCAAATAGGGAATTAAGAAAAAAATTAATTTATCTATAGAGACCCTCACAGGGTATTGGCTGACAAGTTCAATTTGCTCTTTCCTTCACTCTAGATCTACTTAAGCCAGATATTTGTAAACCAGATATTTTTTTAATCCAATTTATTCCATTTTAGGTCAGGAAAAACTTACTTTGTACAGCTGATTCTTCCCTCTCACCAGCAACTCGAATCCCTGACATTTTTTAGGTTCTCAGACAGTTTTTGTGGGGTTTTTTTGGTACAATTTTGCTTTATAGCTGCATTATAATACACGAAAATATTTGAATTATCAGCTTTTTGTTTTGGATACTCGATTAAATCTGAAATTCCTCGTGCAAGTTCTGGTCAGCTCCACGGGCTGGCACGGAGAAGGGATTGTATTTGGGGGAAAATCAAGGGGTTTGGTAAGAAATGCTGGGTGACCTCTGTGCCAGCCTAGTGTTCCCTGGGAACAAATCCTGGGAGGGAGGGCAAATCCCTCTGGCTTTCCCACAGAATCGATGGTTTGGGTTGGAATGGACCTTAAATCCCACCCAGTGCCACCCCTGCCATGGCAGGGACACCTCCCACTGTCCCAGGCTGCTCCAGCCTGGCCTTGGGCACTGCCAGGGATCCAGGGGCAGCCACAGCACATCTGGGAATTCCAGCCCAGCCCCTCCCGACCCTCTGAGCGAAGAATTTCTTCCTCAGATCGAAATCTCCCCTTTTTAAAATTCAAACCACTGCCCCTTGGTGTAAGAATTCATTCTCCCTCTTTTTATAAGCTTTAAATACTGGAAAGGGCTCCCTGGAGCCTTCTCCTCTTCTCCAGGAGAAGTCTCCCCGGTGAACCCGGAGCATCTCGGGGACACCAAACCCTTCGTCGCCTCCCCAGACACACCCAGGAGGGCTGGAGGGAGCTCTGCTCTGCTCCTGCCCATGGGAAGCCGCCCAGGCCACCCGCGTGGCAGGAGATGAAAGCCTTTCCTCCGGTTTGGTGGCACGGGACAGGGACACAAGCGGGGAGAGCAGCACCCGCGGCCATCCCTGGGGACACCGCGCGGCGCTCAGCCCCAGCCCCTGCCCCTGCAATTACCAGTTCGGCATAAAAGTCACACTTCCGCCGCACAAACACATCCCCCTCTCTCTCCAGCCTCGATTATTCCTCGTTCCCAGCCAATCCAAGACCCCACAAATCCTGAAAATATCCAATCTAAGGATTTCTCCCCTAAAATCCAATCTAAGGGTTTCTCCCTAATATCCAGTCTAAGGATTTCTCCCTAAAATCCAATCTAAGGTTTTCTCCCTAAAATCCAATCTGAGGTTTTCTCCCTAATATCCAATCTAAGGATTTTCCCCTAATATCCCACGTCTCTGTCACTTTGAAGCCATTCCCGCTTGTCCCTGTGGAAAGTTTCCCTCCAACTTCCAATTCTTTCTCTCCAGCCTCGATTATTTATTTCTCATTCCCAGCCAATCCAAGACCCCACAAATCCTGAAAATATCCAATCTAAGGTTTTCTCCCTAAAATCCAATCTAAGGATTTTCCCCTAATATCCAATCTAAGGGTTTCTCCCTAATACCCAATCTAAGGATTTTCCCCTAAAATCCAATCTAAGGATTTCTCCCCTAAAATCCAATCTAAGGATTTCTCCCCTAAAATCCAGTCTAAGGATTTTCCCCTAATATCCCATCTCGCTGTCACTTTGAAGCCATTCCCGCTGGTCCCTGTGGAAAGTTTCCCTCCAACTTCCAATTCTTTCTCTCCAGCCTCGATTATTTCTCATTCCCAGCCAATCCAAGACCCCACAGATCCTGAAAATATTCTGGCAAAGCTCAGGATTTTGAGGCAGCACAATTTCTCCCCCGTGGCATTCTCCGCGATCCTACAGATTGTGTTGCTGGAAGTGAAAATCAGCTCCCCTGCGTGGAGTGGGAATAAATCCTGTTTATTCCTACTCAGAACACAGCAAACCTGGAGGAGGGGAGTGAACAGAGGGAGGTTGGGAGATATAAATTCAGTCAGGGAGATACAAATTCAGTCAGGGCTGGCCCGCGGCGTGGCCGCAGCGGGCGGTGACCTCGGGCGGGGGTGGCCGTGCCACTCGCGGGTCCCCAGCGCTGTCCCCCGCTCCCTCCGCCGCTCCGGCCGCTTCCGCTCGCCGCCTCCTCCTCCTCCTGAAATTCCCGTTGTCGAACATCTTCTCGCAGCCGGGGTCCAGCGTCCAGTAGCTGCCTTTTCCTGCGGACAGAAGAAGCGCGGTGGGCGGCCCGGCCGTGCGCGCATCGCTGCGCGCATCGCTCCGCGCCTTACCCGGATCGTCCTCCCCGCGCGGCACCTTCCTGAAGCACTCGTTGAGGGACAGGTTGTGGCGGATGGAGTTCTGCCAGCCGGCCCTGCCGCTCCTGTAGAAGGGGAAGTTCTCGGCCACGAACTGGTAGATCTGGCGGAGCGTGCGGCGGCGGCCGGGCGCGCTGTGGATGGCCATGGCGATCAGCGCCGAGTACGAGTAGGGAGGCCGGGCTGGCGACAACGGCGACATCCCCGGCCACCCCCGCTCCGCCCCCGCGGCCAGCACGGCCCCCGAGGGCAGGCACGGAGCGGCGGGGCCGCCCAGCCACAGGTACGGGTTGGGTGCGGGCGGTTGTGGCGCCGGGAAGGGAGCGGAGCATCCCGCGGCATCCCGGGGGTCCCGGGCGGGCGGGGAGGGCCCGAAGGGGTGCATGGTCCCGGGGAGCTCCGAGCCCACCTCCTTAAATACCGGGGGACCCCCGGGAGCCCACAGAGATCTCTCTGTCTCCGCCCCCGAGGGTCCCGCCCCGCCCGGCGCCGCCCCGCAGGTGAGCGGGGAGAGGGTCCGGGACAAGCGGGGGGAATTTGGGAATGGCAGGGGGGACGTGGAGCTGTTGAAGAGAATCCGGAGGATGAGCAGAGGATGGAGCAGCTCTGCTGGGAGATCTGGGGTTGTTCGGACTGGAGAGGAGAAGCTCCGGCCTGACCTCGTTGTCCTTTCCAGTGCCTGAAGGAGCCACAGGAAAAATGAGAGACTTTGGACAGGGGATGGAGAAACAGGACACAGGGAATGGCTTTAAGCTGAAGGAGGGGAGATGTAGATGGGATATTGGGAAGGAGTTGTTCCCTGGGAGGGTGGGGAGGGGCTGGGCTGGAATTCCCAGATTTGCTGTGGCTGCCCCTGGATCCCTGGCAGTGCCCAAGGCCAAGCTGGAGCAGCCTGGGACAGTGGGAGGGGTCCCTGCCCATGGCAGGGGGTGGGGATGAGATGTTTGTTCAGTTCCCTCCCAACCCAAAGCGCTCTGGGATTCCATCATTCTACAAATTCGGGAAAACCAGCCCTGGCTGATCCCACATTCTGTGTCCTTCCAATAAAGGGAGCGAAATCTCACAGCCACAAGAGCCTCTTGTAGTCAGGAAATTACCAGGAAGTCAGGAAAAGGCATAAAGATGGGCAAGCACATCGCAAAATTAGAATTATCACGAGGTTTATCTGAATATCAGGCACTTCAGGCATAATTTTTGAAGATCGGCCTTAAATCTCAAAAGTGTGAGGGGAGATATTCCTTCCATTTCAGTGAAACGAGTTCAGGAAATGATTTGACCCCAAATATTATTATTTAACTATAGAATATTAACTCTTATATTATATATTATAAATATATAAAATATTTATATATTTAAC
>WEKY01060647.1:91705-105468 GCA_013390045.1 Picathartes gymnocephalus | reverse complement strand
TTCCAGAGATGGGGCATCCATAAAGCCTCAGGGCAACCTGTTCCAGTGTCTTATTAAAAAAAAAAAAAAAAAAAGAAAGAAAGAAAAAAGAAAAAAGTGAGTTTCTCATATATGCCAAAGTATCTAGAGGAGCTGAAATTAGCCATAATGAGCAGGAACCCACTTGCTCACATTTATCTGCCTGAAGGCTCAATATGGCATTCAACCAGGTTCTTGGTACAGTTTCTGATAGAAATGACATAAGTGAGATTAGCAGTTATCTCTCTTTCTTAACTACAAAGGCAGCCCAAGATCCCATCATGGTTTAAGAAACTGTTTGACATAGAAGTCAAGCAGACAGCTCCCATTCTAGATGCTTCCTTTTGCACATTAGTCCCCTGGGCTTTTCTAATCATTCCGATAAATGGCTTTAAAAATACAGATTAAGTTTTCTTACAAAAAAGTTATTGGGTTTTGTGGAAGGAAAAGAGTCACATGGAAATTTAGCTTTTCATGTTGTCTCCTGGCTCTAGAAGTCATGGATGAACTATACCCCCTACAGAAAACTACTATGCTTGAACCTGTAGGACTCTATTTGTGTTAATAAATTAAGGTAGAGGCATATGCCTGACCACTGGATTTTCTAGAGCGGCTACATTAGTGGAATAATCCATGGCACAATTTTGTCCCAGGCCAACTAGCACTTTCCTATATAAGCCTCAGGTACAGTTTTGGAGTTAATGTAAACCAGGGATTTTTGGAGTTAATGCAATCCAGGGATCAGTCAATATGCACACAACATTTTTCAGAAGATAAAGAGTTCCATAGTGTGGTAATGGTCAGATGAGGCCAATTGACTTCAAGGCCAAAAAGGGCTCCAGGTTTTCCTGAGTTTACCACTGGCAGTATAACTGCAATATATTAATAGCCCAAAGCAATGAAACCAAAAGATCCATATTGTCCCCTTAACCATTCTGCTGAAATTGCATTGAACTTAATTCATTTGGTGGTAAAAGGAGGAAAACTGGCATTACACGTTTAAGGCTAAAAATATAACATAAAACTAACCATAAATTAATCCCCTTTGTGAAATCTAGACTCTGGATTTTGTGCTCACTGTTGGTGTCACTGTTTCCACATGCAGCAGTATAAGGAAATTCTGTGGGGTTTTTGAGGGGTTTAACTGAAATAATCTGGGCTTATTGTGATAGCAAAGAGTTGGGGTATAACACCAGAGCTGCACAGGCTCAGAGGTTTGATCACAGGTTCTAACAATAGTGATACTTGCCCAAATTATACCCTGCCTCCTGATAATGTGTACTTGCACACTAATCACACTACCATGTGTGGCCAGCTGGTATGATCATACTGTTCCACCAGAGAGCACCTCCAGAGGCTAAAGACATTAATTTGAAATGTGGATGGTATAAGACAGGCCTTTAAATACACCTGATCTGTCTACTGTATTGCTTCCCTCTCAGTGTGATTTCAAAAGCCTTAGCAATGCAAGAGCTGTGAAAAACAGGTTTTTGCTCAGTGTATTGTAGCCTTAACATCTAAGCCACCCCAATTCAAGCACAGTAGATTTTTTGGCACCTAAAATCAGAGTCAGACTTTTCTCCTCTGCCCTGCTGAAGGACAGTATACTGGTGGCTCCTCACCTGAGAGCCCAACATAGTAACTGCGAAGTCCTATGAAGCCCAAAGGTGAATATGTACCAATAAACACAGAATCAGCATTTCGTGAGCAACTGTGGCATGCAGGTCTCAAGTTGTGAAATGTTCTGTAGGTTTTCTTCAAGACTGTGCTTCCATCAGTATTGGAAAAAGTCAACAAAGTCTTTACATCTCACCCAAGCAACTTGTAAGCAACAAAGAATGTTGTGGTCCTAAACTTCACATTTCACAAGAGGAATACAGACCAATTTTGATCATTTCATATACATGAACCTTCAACTACTCAGTGTTGAGTCCTCCTTCTGAACCTCTGGGCATCCATTCAGGACCCTGCTCATTAAACAAATGTCCTTCAACATTGAAGAAGCCATTTGTTCTAATTTTAGCAATGTAGCAAGGACATATTTTTGCATTTCCCTTCATTACCATATTGTCAGCCTCCTAAATTAACACTCAAGATTCTATTTCCATGTCATAGACAGAGCTGACAGGAGAATTTATGGGGTTTAATTTGAAATATTGCCCTGTTCCCTGCAATTAAGTTTATTTCTCTAAGTTGGATGAGAAGAAAAATCTCTTACTCCGCTACACCCATTTCTGTTATACCTTGTGACTCTGCACTATCATTTGCCTCATTAAATAGAATGTCCCTATATGACACTGATGATGTTAATATTTGAAACAGAAACTTTAGGATCAGTCCCAGTAGAGAAAGAAGATAAATGTCTTGCTGTGGATGCACCATAATGCATGGAAGAAGTGGCGTGTAAGAATGGCATGTGTTGGCGCCTAGATTAGCTCATTATCAAGTTCATAGCATATCTACCAACAGTTTCTGCATGTCTCACACCCGGGCTGGGTTAAAAAAGGGGAGCCTAAAATAAAGAATATCCTAAATCAAGACTAAAACAAAGATTCAAAACATTACAAGATGGTGGTAAGAAAATGAAGAACAGGACATCCCATTTAAACATAAAAAATTTTTTACCTGAAGGGGTGATCAAAAATGGTAGTTGTGAAGCCTTCACTCTTGGAAATATTCAAAACCAAACCTGGCATGGTCTTAAGCAAACTGCTTTCGTTAACCCTGCCTTGAGTAGGGGTAGTGGACTAGATAATCTTCAGAGGTCCCTTCCAACCTCCTCCATTCTGTGATTCTAACAGGGCTGGATCCTTTAAACCTCTTCTTGAGGTGAAAAATAACCATGAGAAAATTCTCTGAATGAGATGCAACAGGATAGTGAGACAAGGGATCAAGGTCACCATCAGCTTCCGTGGGTGCAAAAATGCTTATCCAAAACTATCAAACAGTCATCCAACTGTGGAGAACCCAGGAAATTTGATGAGTACTCAGTAATCAGAGTCCTTTGTACATTTTTCCTCCACAATACATATGGACCAGACTACTTTGTCTACCTGATCAACTTGATCACCTCAGATGCCTGAATGGTGGGCATGTGACTTGGACACACATGTCTTAGTGCTTAAGATCATTCAGGTATGAGGATGGGAGAAAATGAGATAACCTTTTCTTCCACATAACATATGCCTTTGAGCTTTATAATATTGTTTCTACAGTGGTGCGGCATTATTTCCTACAATGATGTGAGGCAATCTGTGGCAGTGTGAGCATTTCTTCCACAGAAACACTGTAAAATTCAGTGCACAAAATTTAATGTAACATTTCCTCAGATAAGATAAATTAATACTGACCCAACTCTTGACCTTTGTTCATTTTTTAAACTGCAGTTGTCTCCTTGTCTAAAAGACATGGGCTAGTTCAGATAGGGGAAGCCCAAGGGCTTTTGTTTTAACCCAGATCAGCCCAGACTATCAGAATGAATCCTTCTTGCCCTAGAGTTGACAGCTATATTAACTTATGAGTACTCAGTTAAAAATTACAGCACATTATGTCTCATTTTGCACATATGTTTTTCCATTTTAATGCTAGCAAACAATCCAAATTGTCGTGTTAATGCAGTGGCTCAAACTAATCTTACTTCTGTTAGCTTCCATCAAAATCTTAAGGACTGTAAGACTCACTCCTGTTCAACTCTTTTTACTCTTCTCCTCCCTTGATCTCCAATCTCCAGCACACAACACTTTTATGATCAGACTGTTTCGACAGTACCAACAGTACAACGATGAAATATGCTGCATGTCAAAGGCAAGCAGCACCATCTGCCAGCTCTTTCAGAGCACTGCAAGGAGCAGCAAGCTTGCACTGAACTTGGGCAATCCTGCAGTAGAAGTGGGTGAGAAAATGAAAGATGATATTTCTCACACATTCCCCAGTTCTCTATAAAATTCTAGAGTAAAGATATCTGTTATGTGCCATTGCATCAGTTCATGACTCAAACTAATCAAGATTTTTTGAAATACCAAACTACAACATATTTTTCTGAACATTTTGATTTGTTGCAATAAAAAAGCATTCAAAGTAATATGCTAGGTTAATTTAAAGGCTTTGGGGAAAAGGTTTCCTAAGGTCCAAGATGGATATCTGGAGACCTGACCACAGGCATTCATATATAACCAATATTTTCTTGTCTCAGATGATCCTCTAATTTCTCCCCCAGAGAATCTCTAAAATAGAGTGTATGGGCTGTCTCTAGTCCACCCATTTCTATTCTTTCACTCCTTCCATTCGCTCTCCATCCCCTTTCCAGATGTGTGAGTACCTGAATGAATATGTCTCCCTGCACAGGGACAATTGGCTGGAGACTTTCCAAATATTCTTTTTCAAGACACTTTTGGGAAACAATGCTTTTTCTGGCAGTATGCAAGCAGGTTAGTTATGAAAACAGCCTCCTTCTCTGAGGAGGAGTTGATCCAAGCCATTCCCCCTGATAAAAGAAAAAAGAATTGAAAAAGTAAAAACAAGATAATTCTCCAGACCTCTAGCTTCCAAACAATAAACACATGCCACAGCTCTGACCTCCTAGAAATACCCTTTCCTCAGACTGCTCTTCTGTACTGTAGTGGGAATTAGCTTTCTGATGGATAACATGTTTTAATTAGTGACAATAGCAGACTGAGTGAGGGGAAAGGAAGATAAGTTAGTCTGCAGATTTGCAAATTCTGGAACAGAAAACATGGCACAGCAAGAGCTAAAATCCAACAGGATCCAAACACATGGCAAACACATGCCTTTTCAGATGCTTAATACAGACTTCACATACTTCTAAAAGCCATCAGTTGAGTCCAGACAGAGTACCAGCTGGTGTTTAGAGATAAGGTGTTTTGACTTCTAGCTTGTCACTCATTCGTCACTCAAATGAAAAACTACAGAACTCACACGATGACTAAACCAATATTTGAAAAATAAAGGGCATCACTCCAGAGAGAGCCAATATTCCACATGTTAAACCAACAAGTGTAGGCAGAGGATCAGCACTGCGTTAGTAGCTGGTTCTACTCATACAGTACAAATCAAGCTTGTGTAATACTACATAAAACAGAGTAGAAAAAAATATACATATGCACCTGGGATGACCAGCTTCTGGCTCACCTGTCTGGCCAGGCTGGCCAGTGGCAAGACAAAAGGGACCCCCTGCGGCTTTCAATGGTGGTTCTGTGTTCTTTTGCAACCTTGCTCATGCTCAATCTCTCTTTCCATGGGAATTCTGCAAATTGCAATGTTATTAATACACAATTTACTATATTTAAATGTTTTTGTACTAGAAGGACTCAAGTGAAACTGGCAGTTGTTACATTTTAGCATCTTTCCTGATAAGTTCTGTGTCTTTCACATCTTTGTCACATGCACAGGGCTGCCATACAGACATGTGCCTGCACTGTAACCTTCACCATCCATACACTCACAAACATGAGCATGTAGCAAATAAGGCTAAATGCAAAATGGAATGTGCATAGGTGAAAGTCACAAGACTCTACATGAGAAAAGCATTTTTTTTCTGTTTTACAATGTATAACATGTACATACTCTCAACTTCTTGATACTCATTAGCTTGATAATGAGTATCCTACACTATTGGCTTCTGGAGTTGTTTTGTTTATTTAGCAAGTTCACCAAATTTTGCACATTCTCTGGAATTCAACACATGTGCACACTCACAGAAGTCTATTACAAATTCTTCTTGTCAGAGATCCACTAGCTAAAGCGAATTAGAGATGCTGATTTCATCCCCATAGCTAAATGGTCTCTGGCTAGTGGCTTAACCTAGTGTTGGGTGCTAAGATATCAAGACATCCCAGAGATGCAGCTGGGGTGGAGCTGGAAAGGGGCCGCCAAAGAAAGCTTGGAGCTGCAGAAAGATCTGTCCCATGGGGACTGTATAGCTGGAGGAAAGGCTTGGGCACTTTGCCTAAGGTCCAGCCAAGGATTACAGTTCAGTACAGAGACAAAAGATAACGCTACATCTGTTAAAAGGTTGGGAGGTGTCTTTCCAAGTAAACTAAAGGCTGATGCCAGAAGCTACTTGGGAAGAGTGCCATCAGCCCTGCTCCTGGAGCTCTGGGCTTTCTCTCAACCCAACACTGAAGTGAAGCAGTGGCATTACCAGAGCTTGTATCCAAAGAATTCTGATTGGGAAGGATCGCTGGCCATGGCTTAGCTTATTGCTTGGGTCAGGACTAGATCTGAGAGACACAGACCACAGTAGGAGCAGGGCTGGAAGATGACAGAAAGGACTGTTGAAAGTATCTTCTTTGGACATGGTGTAACTGGGAGAAGGTTTGGGCAACCCTGTCCAAGGGACACTCTAGGATTAGGTTTAGGGCCAGTTCAAGAGAAAAAGCCAGCACAAAACTACAGCTGTAGAGACCCAGGAAAATATATTCCAAAGCAAACTAAGGGCCACTGCCCTAAATCTTCTCTAGGGAATATTCGGCCCAGAGGAAGCTCTTAGCTTAGGGGTAGTATGGTTTATTCTCACCAGAACTTTCTAAATCACTAACATTTTTTTATTTAGGAGTGTTTAAAGAGGTTGCATAAAACAGCACTGGTAACATCACTCGGAGATAATGTCACAAAGGAAGCAACATGAAGCAACGTTGATTAGATGACAATTTGTTACAACACAGTGGAGGGTGTCATCTATAGGGGATTTTGTTTTAATAATGTTTAGGTGCATTACAAAGCTCTTGGACTATATTCACACAAAGCCACTCACACACATCTCCAAGTGTTATGCTGAGATCCCCATGAGCTAAAGGCATCAGAGCTGCCACTGAAAGGAACATACTTTGCTCAGGTCTGCATAGGGCATGCAGTCTTACACAGAGAAATGGCACAGTGGCATCTAGTGGTTATCACTGCCTTAGCTGATATCTGACAGCAATAATTCTTGATTCATTAGGGCCATGCCCTGGACCCATGCTGAGACGGAGAAGTATAAAAACTGTAGGGCTATAAAAGCTAAACTATAAACTATAAAATACAAAAGCTAAAGGGCAAGGGAGTTCCAGAGGTCTGTCTTTTTGCCTCTCTCCCCTGCAGAGAAGCCTCCTGGTATGAGGGGCCACCCCCAGGTTTGGCCATTCTTGGTAGCTCTTCCAGCTTTCATGAACTCATCCTTAATTTCTTCCCACTTTTCTTTCATCTGCTTCCACATATTCCACAAAAAACCCCTTCTTGATCACATGGATATTTGTACTATACAGGTATTTGTCATCTATTTTCATTGTTTCCTCATTACTAGGAAACAGGTCATTCCAGTTCTTTCTAAACCTGTCGCTTTGATGCCCTTCTCTAAAATAATTTCAGTTTATTGTTGGGCTTTTTTTTTAACAAAGCAGTTCCAATTTTTTGTCACAGTGCAAATAGAGGCAAGCTTATGTATTATTCAGCTAATGAGGGAATTTATGTTGTCCGTTAGCAACTCAGGCTAAGAAACTCCAGAAAAGCAAACAAGGTTGGTGGTAACTGCCTTACACAAGCTTTTTTCCAATCCCATCCCCAAAATAATCAATTCCTTAATGAAAGCTAGATAAGCATTTGAAAAAATAAAACAGCAATATGAAATCAGGCGGAAGAATTGCCCAGAATGCACCTTGGAAGAAAAATAGTGCCTGCCATTGTGTACAAATACTCCAGTGAAGTGCACTGCCATCCCAGACTGACCAAGCTGAAAGGAAAGGAGCAGGACAGGGCTGCAGAACCCTGTAGAACCCAGTAGAGCTGGCTGGATATGCACGCTCCCTCTTCCAACCAGACTTGCTTCCACCAACCTGACACAAACAAACTAGTAGAGATCTACATCTATAACACCTTATAAATACACCGCTTCACTGCTACTCTTGGTATTTTTCCCTTCTTTTTCCAGTTTGCCTTGGTGTACATACACTGCTGTACTTTTCAACTCCCTCAATATCTGCTCTCTTAGTCTTTTTCCACCACTTCTCAAATAACCTTTAAAATCAACACTTCTGAAAGCTTCACTAAAACACAGGCAAAGCCAGGCTGGCCTTATAAGATGTGTTTATTGGAGTTTAGGGCAAACGCTCCTGTTCAGGGGTAGAAGAGAACCAGTACAGCCCAGAGCAGCTAAATGAGGAAGGTTTCTATATTCAATGATTTAGTAAAGCAAGACACCAAGAGGGAAAGCTGAGGTGGACTCGCGAGCTATACATGAGATGTCTGACAACACTGATTTCTGCAGAAATACGTATTTGTAACAAGATCATACAACTTCAGCCTTTCAGGATCAACTAGAAATCATTTGACTGGTTTTAAACTTACTTACAGTCCCTCTAACACAATCTGACAGGAATATTAGGTCTGTGGCGCTAGCTCGTAGATTTTCAATTGGCTGATGCTTTGACTTTCTTCAGCAGAGATGTTAAGTGGCCATACAGATGCCGCAAACACCTGCAGTGTTTGTCTAGCAGAGTTACAGTGATTTGATGTGTAGAACTACACAGAGCTATTAAGCTTGTGTGGTAAAAGCTGACCTCAGCAGAAAGCCTTGCACAGAAATAGCTTTTCATGCAAAAAAAAAGCATTAACTATGCTAGCAATGCTGTGTTCACTGTATGGGTGGGTGGGCAGAGATGGACCTTTGTAGAGTCAGTCAGGACCACTGAAGGTGATCTTCAGAGCCAAAGTTAAGTCTGGGTTCTCAGGGTCATATTCAGAGTTTTAATATCTCTAGGGATGAAGGTTGCAAAATCTTTGTGTGCCAATGCTCAGTCACTCTCAAAGTGAAAAATGTTTTCCCCATCATGTACCCAGAATTTCCTTTGCTGGAATTTTCCTTAGCTGAAACATTTCCCCCGGTCCTTTCTTAAGACATAGTGGGAACTCAGACTGAGGAGGCTCTGAGGGAGGCTCTCCTCACCAAAGAGAACAATCTGTGCTCATGGGCATTCAGAGTGACTTCCAAGGTTTCCTATACAACAGGTCAGCCTATATGTCATACATTCAAGTCAAACCTATTTTTCCTAATGAAAGACAGCTATTCCTACTTTATTACAACAGATTTTTCTCCTTGGCACAAATGGTCAAATAAAACAAGGCAGTCATTACACTGAAAAATGTCAACACTTACTGCACTTCCATAACATTAGGTATCCACTCTACTTGTCTTTTCTTGACAATCCAGGGTGACTTCCAAAGTGACAGATAGTGTGGCCTGCCATACAACTACACATGACCTAGTCAGCCCTGAGATTCATCAAGAGACTGTAATTCTATGTTTACCACAGAAGTGAGGCTCAACTGGAGATACTCCTAAAGCATCCTCTGAACTGCAATACAGTCCTCTGCACCAAGCATCATGTTATGTTCTGAAAATCTTATTGCTTTAGTTGAAATGGTTTTGTGTAACCTTTTCTTTTAAAGCAGAATATTCTGGTAGATCTGTTAGAAGAGGCAAAGGATTTTATTTAGCTGCTGAAAATGCTGTGTCTGTGCTGTCAAGCATTGTTAGATACTTCAAGCTAGAAGGTTTGAGACTTGCTGTGCTTGCAAGTTGCTTGATCAAGTTGAAGAAAACAGGGAAATGGACCCAGAGGCAACTCCTTTTTTTCAGCAAAACAGGAATTTATTTTTCCATTCTGTTCCTATTTCTTCTTTAAAAATGTAGGCACAGGAAGCATTGTCATTATGTACTCTTTGGGACAAATTTTGGGAACTCCTCTCTCATTTAACAAACGGAATGTGAAAGGTTTTCATGCTTCTAAACTGGATGCTCATGCGTGCACCGTGATATTTCAGTATCTGAGACATCTCCTCCTGCATCATGCATTCCCTTGCTGCTCACAAGTTCCGATTAGCACAGAGGCACCCTTAATAAACCAGATCCTTATTGACTGTTTTCCTTTTGCCACTGAAATCTGAGGGTTCAGTCTATGCTAACTTAAACTATTAGAAGTCAGAACTATTGGGGTCCTGCCAGACTCTTGCCTCTGAACCTGTCCCTTCCCTTGTGCAGATGTTTCAGGGAATATAGATAGATGAAATTTAAGTGCTGAATACAAAGCCATGAGCTGTCAGCTGGGTGTCCCCACATTCCTGCTGTCACTGCTTCCAGCAGCACCAGAATGAAATGGGGTCACACTAGTAATACCTCCATCAGCAATGGCCACTCCTCCCAAACTTCTTCATGGGCAACAGTAAAACTGGTCTGGCAGCTATTAATGTTAGAAGTACTAAAAAAATAGTACTTGCAGCTATTTTGAAGGAGTGGGTGCATCCTCAGATCCCAGAAGAGCAGAGGCTTCATAGCTCAAGGGAGGGGCCTCTGACAGGTATCCTGCATCAAACAATATTCTAGAAAATGCCACTAGAAATCCTTCTGACTCACGTTCCAATCTTGCTATCTCACATGGCCCAGATGAATGGCAGGTGACTTTCTGTGTCAAGGTGTCTCACTGTTACCTATCTCGTTTGCTATCAGGATATAACCTAGAGAGGAGGCATCTGGGAAACGTGATGCCTTCTGTTGTCATGCATAAAGAATAAACCTAATACTGTAGCAGTCTGAGCTGTGGCTCCCTCTAAAACTACTGGGTTTTCAATGCCATTTTGAGAGTCCAGAAGTGATGACAAAATGGCTGTGAAAGAGGTTAATCCCAAATAAATGATGATAAAAAGAAGTGGAATGACAGGTTCCCCTGGGAAACTGAATGACCACAATAGTAAAGAATTGGGAGAGCAAGGCCTGGATTTGAATAGGTGAATGCTCCATTTAAACAACAGAAGAGGGCAGATGGCTGATTCCAGCCTTTTGGTAACTCCAAGTGACTAAAATTAAATGCATGTTAATAACACAAATGAAAAATGTTCCTTCAGGCAAAGCATGTTTTACTGTGCACTGCACTACAGAAATACTCAGCGCCATCTCAGTTTAGAAGTCAGAAAGCAACAGGAACTTGTAAAGTCAGAATGCCTGTGTTACACTCCTTATACTCATCTGCCAAGGCAGGAACTAGGCAAGACCCCTGGAATACAAGATTATTTCTTACATTTATAATATTGATTATCCTGCTGTCCTCAACAAGTGTTCTTCAAAAACAGCGTTTCCTTTGTCTGGTAACCTGTCGGAGACATAGAAAAATACAAAGCTTTAGCTTTGAGTTATTAGCAAACAGAAAATGCCTTAAAGTGCCTTAAAGCATATAAGAAGCTGTGTTAGTCAGTCACCAAAGTGTCCTTTTCTCCAGTTCAAAGTTTAATGATATAGTTATCTGTAGAATGATATAATTATCCATAGTTTGATTACCCCTTACTCAAAACACAGACATAGTATAACGCAGTTAGATAGAAAAATGGAACATGATAAATTGAAGGATAGAACACATAATCACATGCGTAAGTTTTACGTAAAAAATGCGCATATTTGTTCTAAGAGAGGATAGGTGCAAAACTATCACTATAGAACCGTGTTTGTAGTTGATTAGACAATAAGCAAATATAATGTCTTAGAATTCTTAGAGAATTTTAGAATGCAGCAAGCAATACCAAAGGATCCACAGAAGAGTGAAGAAAGAAGAGCGCTCTTAAATGCTACTTTTAGATGCTTAAGCTGCTATTCATGCTGCCTCTGCCTTATGCCTTTACGAACTGTTATTTTTCACCCTTGCGAGATTGATCATGCTGCCTTACAATAAACACCTTTTTGCAACAAATTAAGGACTCTTTTATCTCTCTCAAGTTAAGAAGCTAGGAAGCAAAGGGAAGTCTCTTCGCAGTAACCCATTTCAGGTTTGGTGTCAGCTGGCTCCCCTGCACAGATCCATGAGGTGTCACAGGCTCATACATGGAGCGATGTATCCTCATCAGCCACTGAGCTCGGAAATCTGCAAAGTCCCTTCTAATCCTGTCCCTGCAAGTATCTATGTATCTTTAAATGTACACTCAATAACATCTCTCATCAACCTGTGCAGACAAAATAGCTTTTCTTTATTCCCCTTTGTATGTAGCCATGAGTCACACGAGACTTTTTGGCACTAATACGTCAAAGTTCGTGCTGCCATGGAGAAACAGCATCTAAGTCTCTGTCGAGACTCCATTCAAGCACTGTCTTCACTGAGATAGTAAAACCCTCAATGCGTTTTGTCTGAAGGCAACTCACTTGTCACATAGCCTCTATCGTTTCCCTGCTTCCATCGTTATTTATCACTCTACTAATACTCGTCATGGTGCAGGTTTTATCGGCACTATCTCATGTGTATTTCCAGAACACACATAAAAACGTTGAACTGTTCCTGCAGAAACTCACCACGAATTTGATGAGGCAGTGAAAATCTGTCTTAAAAGGTTCTTATTCGGCAATAAGTACTTCAACACATGCTTCTTGGTGCTATAGAAATGTTAAATACAACCATTCAACTTACTGTAGCAGACACCCCTGGAAAAGGAATCACTCTTATCCTTATGCAGATCCTTCTATTAGGCATTCTCTCCCCTCGCCCCCAATTCTCAATTTTCTCCACTAATTTACACGCCATGAAATGATTCTTTTATGATTTCTGGGTTTGAGGATTTTACCTGGAGCTAACGTCATGCTAATTGCTCAGTAATGCCCTGACGTCCCATGTTTAGTTTTTTCACCATACTAGTGGAATGTACAAGACACCTTCGAGAACTACTCATTGACGGTCTGGAAGCTCCCGTTTGCTTCAGGAATCAGTAAAATAATAGACATGTTTTGTCTTAAAATCTAGGAAGTGCCACAAACCTGTAGGTACAGGCCTGCTCAGCAGTCTGCCCTTTTACGGATGGAAATGCCAAGATGTCAGTATTTTGTAGCCATTCTGATTAAAATGTTTATTTCATGTATCTCTGTGTCCCCATTTCTGAAAAAAACTTGAGGGTGAAAACGGCTGTCTGCTCTTACCGTGCTAACAATTCCATTCCCTCAAAAAGCAGGACTGAACTTTACTGAAAAGTGCCATTTGTGAGCACTTTCAGATCCAACTGCTGAAAAAATCTATTTCAATGGTACGTTAAATTCAGCTGCTACTACACTACAAAATTCACAGCTCACTTAATCGTGTAATCCTAGCTCTGCAAAAGCTTTGTCTGGATCTCTGCCCCACATATAGCCCCAAGACCTACAATTTGCAATCTTTGGGGGAAGGTGGAGGTGGAATAACAGCCTTTTTAATCAGTTGTTTCCAGTGTTTTTGAACTGGGATGCTAATTTTTCATACTAAAGAGCCACCTACATGCTGTGCTGCTGAACCCAAACTTTCCAAGCGTCTGTCGGACGCAGGCAGGTTACCCGGGGTTTAACAGCCCTTTTACCAGCATGCACCAGCCCCCTCCCCCTGCTTGTATTTCCCCGGACTGCAGCAGCCTCAGCCGGGCTAATTTCTACAGGCGAGCTTGCGACTTTAACACAGGGGTTTTTTTTCAGATCTAGATGCCTGGCTGAGTTTTCACACAGGCTGTAGCAAAGCAGCTCGGCCACCTAACAGGATAAATCCTTGGCCTGCCTTGCATCTCCCTGAAGGCCTGCGCGAGTTCTGGCCCAGGCCCGGGCACCCGCCAGCGCTGAGGTGGGAGCGGCTGGGGGCGCTCTGGACAGGGCAGGATCCTCGGAAACTGCTGGAAGCAGACTGAGGGTACTTTCCCCGGGGCTCGCCAGAGCTCGCCAGGGACACTCACATCACGACCGTGCCCTCAGCAGCCCAGAGACT
>WEKY01060647.1:62452-91395 GCA_013390045.1 Picathartes gymnocephalus | reverse complement strand
GAGGGAGCGGGGCCTGGGGCCGTGCGGCAGCTCTGCGGGGCGGCGGGCGGAGCGGATAGCCTCCTGAAACGAGGTTGTAGCCAGGTGGAGATCGATCTCTTCTCCCAGGCAGCCTGCAGTAGGACTAGAGGATATAGTCTTAAGCTGCGCCAGGGGAGGTTTAGATTGGACATTAGGAGGAATATCCTCACAAAAAGGGTGATTAGCTGTTAGAACGGGCTGCCCGGGGCGTGGTGGTCACCGTCTCTGAAACTATTAAGGAAAGACGGACGCGACACTCAGTGCCGTGGTCAGTTTGATACAGGGGTGATCGCTCATGAGCTGGACTTGATCTCAGAGGTCTTTCCCACCCCACTGATTCTGTGGGGGCAGCACTCGCCGTCGCGCTCCGGTTGTGGCGGGCCTGTGCCGCGGGGGCGGGGGTTGCTCGGTGGGTTAGCACAGCAAACGTAGAGAGATCCTAAAAATCCCAACAGAAAAGAACAAACAAACAAACAAAAAAAAAACCCCACGATGGTTATCTCTCACTCTAATCAAAGACCTTCTTTGATTTGAGCGATTTGAGTGATTTGAGTAAGCGTCGGTGTTGTGCGTTCCTGGCTGTCCTGCCTTGCGATCTGGTGCTTTGAGGGCAGCAAGAGAGCAATGACCGACATCAAACGGAGGAGTCCGAGGTGTTTCCCGTCCCCTGCCCCTGCTGCCGCCTCTTGTGTGCCGGAGGAATCGGTAAACGATTCCCACTGGGGCCCTTCGATGGAAACGCCGAAGGTGCCGGGAGCTCTGCCCCACGCTGTAGCTCGCCGAGCGCACGTGTGCAGGCATGTGTGGGCCTCGGCACACCGAGCACTGCTGCGAGACGGGGCAATTGTAGGAGGAAGTTCACAGAATCATTATCATCATCCCGTGACAAAAGCTTTTTTTTAATGGATCTCCAGTCTTGCAACTTTGCGGTTCAATTAGGACTAGTAATACCAGCATGGAGCTGCCTTAGCTGGTTTATTTATACTTCTGTCTGTGTGATTTAATTACATTAGAAAACAACTTTTGTAATCGGATTATCTATTTCTTTTTTCCTTAATAACAAGGACAGATTTGCATTTATCTGGCTTGATGTATATAAGAATATGGTCCTTGTCTTTGCTGAAGTTGAATTAAACCTTGACTGTTTCCCTATAGAAAGGAAAGTTATGCCTCTAGTTCGTGACTCATAGTTTAAAAAAAATGCAGTGATAGGGGACTAGGTGAATTTCACCATGTATTTTCTTTTGTGACTTCTCTTTAGCAGGTATATATGCATAAGCTAGAACTTCTGTCTTTGAAGGGACAGAAATGACTGAATGAATTTTGTTTTCTGAATGTATTCTGCCAGAGATCACCTAAAAGGTGAAGTGAGAATATGCTGATTTCAATTTAATGGTCTCATTCTGTCTAGAGGAGGTTTTTTCTCTTGAGAGTGACTGTAATATTCAAGGAGCTTTTTCCATCCTTATTTTCATACTCTACCCCAGCAGCAGCTGTTGCTGTAGGTCACTGTAACATGCTGTGACAGCCACAGATTGCCTTGGAGTTCAGTTGGTCAATGCTGACGAAGTGCTGCTTGTGTATGGGCATACTGAAGAGACAGAGCCAATCTGACACGTATATCTGGTGGTGGAAACTGATTTTGATCACCCCAGAAGAAAAGGGTTGGGTCCTCGTGCTAGAAGAAACCATTAGGATGGGGTAGTGGTGCAATGGATAGGGCACTGGTCTGTAGTGTGGCAATTCAGTCCTGATCTCTGCGTGAGTAACCTGGAAGATGTTACTTCTGTCAGCTAACTTCACTGTCCTGCAGAATAGGGGTAATAAAACTGCCTTTTATTGTGTGGGGCTGATGAAGTGCAGGTGATGCTGTGCAGTCTGTATACCATGTGCTGTAGAGTTTCTGCATCATGGACCTGTTTTTCTCTCATGTTATCTTGAGAGAGAACGTGCAGCTTCCCATTCAAGTTGTTAACCAGTCTGGTTCTAACTTGGGTGTCTGAGCTCTTACTCCCTCCAGTCTTTAGTGGATTAAGAAAAGTCTTTTGCTGGGTGGATTTTGTTACAGAGATGCTTGTCATCTCTTACCAAGTTATCTCTCAATCTCCCTAACTAGGTGGAAGGGAGAATTATGAGGTTTTATGTACAAAGTCTCAAGCAGTAATAAGTTCCAGAAATAATGAGAAATACAAAGCCATAAGAAAAAGCAATTTCCTTCTATTTTTTAATGTTATTTTTTTAGCATTTTCAGGGTGCTTGAGTTGTTAACCAGAGAGATTTAGCTGTTGTTCTCCAGACTGTTGCTAAAGACATAAATCAATGGTAGACTAAGTTCCTCATGAGCAAGAATGATGTACTGCCAGTGCATCAAGTGTTGGTCCTAAAATCAGTGTAACTGTGCCAAGCCTAGTTGGGACAGTCCTGCATGATGTGATCCTATAAAAGATGTGTTTGAGTGCCTGCTGCATAAGAGGTTTGAACAGTTGGCTTAGGAGTTCCTATAAGAACTGAAAGAAAACATAGCTGATGGTCAGGATCCCTGCAGAAGTTCTGGTGGTCTGGTACCAGCAGGAGTTAGGGTAGGAGCTTTGACACAAGTCTATCTAGAGAGCCGTAGCGGGAGTGGCATAACTCCAGCTAGCTTTAGGCACAGACCTATTTTACATGATCCTATGGAATTACGTTTTAAGCAAGGAGGGAGAGCATATATCTTGCCTTAACTTCCTTTTTTATCTGGTCTAACTGGAATCCCTTCCTACCACTGCTGATTTGCAAAGAGTAGGGAAATGATTTAGCCATGGCAACAGAAGAGTTGTAAATGTTCAACAGGAGTGCTGATGTCTTTGCTTTTCGTTGTAGGCACAGTGAGCTGCACTTTGTTCCTGGCAGTTAACGGTTTATATTCGGCCAGTGATGATGTGATAGAGCTCACACCAACTAACTTCAACAAGGAGGTCATTCAGAGCGAGAGCCTGTGGCTCGTGGAGTTCTATGCCCCATGGTAAGAACTGCAGCTGTGTACTTGCTTGCTCTTATGACAGAGGAGCAGCACAGGAATCTGCTGCTGATCAGCTCAAGGTTTCATTCAGTTGTTGGCAGCACAGCTGTCAGTTTGTTGGCCTCATGACTAGCAAAATAGCTGTACTTGGGATTCCTGTTCTAAATATTTTCATGAGGAAAAAAGGCAGGAATTGTCATTTCAAGTTGGCAAACAGAGTCTGATAGCAGAACCTTCTATGCCGTTTTTCTACTTGAATTTTTCTGGTTAAATTAGTATTAAAAATGACTGATTAAAGTGCAGTAGGTAACTGAGAAAGTCCCTCACTTCCATGTTTCTGAGCCTAATTCTGATGTGAAAGCACAGATCTGAATTCACACTTAAAATTTCCAATTGCCGTTGAAAAATACTGGCTTTGTGCATTAAAGCATTAATTTAGCATCTCTCTTTGTCTCCTGTTCTGCTCAGGTCCAGGGTATGGAGTCTGTTCCATTTTAAATTCTGGTGATATATATATTCCATCTTTGTACAAATCCTCTGTGATATTGCCATCCAAAGCTCCACATTCTGGAGAAAGTGGCTTTTTTTGCAACGGCTTGACTTTGTCTGGACTGAGAGGTTTAGGGGAAGCCTTGCTGCGCCCCTGCTAGTGTTGCTGCAGTCTTTATCATGTGGAGGGTTTTCTTCAGAAGACTAAGTGATGGTATGATCTTGTGGCATAGCCTCTTCTCTTCATGAGTAAATCCTCAATCTCCTACAGTTTACTGTAAGTGACTGTGAAATAGTTGTCAGATCTGAATGACAATTACCATTTTTTGTTGGTGTTTTTTTTTTCCTAAAAGGTGTGGTCATTGTCAAAGGCTAACCCCTGAGTGGAAGAAAGCAGCAACAGCTTTAAAAGTAAGTTTAGCTTCTCAAATGTGCTTGTCAAAGTGGATTGAAGAGTTTGGCTGTTTGACATCTGGATTGGGAACAGGGAGGGGTTTTGTCCTTAAAACCATTATCACTTTAAAGTGTTAATCAGGCACCTAAAAGCTCAGTATTTTTGTTTGGTTTGTTGTATCCTTTTTACAAGAAGCCATTGAATTGTAGAGGAAGAAAGCCAGTTCTGTCCCTGCGAATTCCCATTACAATTCTCTAGGACTGAAAACAGCTTTATAAGCCATTGGTGTTGACTGTTTTTTAATTACAGAAAAATTAGTCATGTCGTGATTAGCTGAACTCTTACCCATGTAATATATATATATATATATAGTCCTTGTTGGAAAACTAAACAAAAAAACCCAACTAAATAATGGCCCAAACAATTTAAAATTTATTTTGTCGCACTGAAGAAAGAAGTGGACATTTAAAGTGTTCTGTAGTTTAATGCTTGTGGGGTAAAATACCTCTGTTGTGTTGCAGTCCTAGTAACTGCCCCTCTCTCTTCCCCCCTTCCCCTGTGCCCGCAGCAGAGAGTATAAAAGGTGTTAAGTTGCTGTAGAACTCTTAGGTGTCATTTTTTGTTTTGTTTCTGCAGGGTGTAGTGAAAGTGGGTGCAGTAGATGCAGATAAACATCAGTCCTTGGGTGGACAGTATGGAGTCAGAGGGTTTCCAACCATCAAGATATTTGGAGCCAACAAAAACAAAGCAGAGGATTATCAGGGTAAATGTGATGAATTTTTAAATGCTGCATGCCTAAAAACTTCCTTGAATGCCACAATGTAATTGTGGTAACTGTTAATACTGTGTTTTGTGGTATTTCCTTCCTGTCCTGTGCTTGTAGTAATGGAGAGACAGATGGGTGTGAGTGGTTTGACCAAATTGTGTGTCTTAGCATTGTCTAACAGTCCCACCTGCAGCTCATAGTTGTTGGACCTTGATAGGGACTTTCAAGGAATTATTCCTTTCTTCCTGTTTATTTGGAGCTTGCCAGAGTCACCCCTCATCAGAAAAGCCAGGTAATGAAAAGGCGTAGTGAAGTCAGTCCTGCTGCTTGTGTTTAAGCCAGATGTCCCACCACTACTACCGTATGACTCATAGCCCAGTCCTGCTTTTCCTGAAAGATCATTAGGGTGAGGGAGGATTAAGTTTGTAATTAAGTTAGGAGGATACCTTAAACTGGCCTTTTGATGGTTTGATCACTTATTTTGCTGCACTGCAGGTGGCAGGACAAGTGATGCCATTGTCGATGCTGCTCTAAGTGCTCTTCGGTCCCTGGTGAAAGAACGTCTTAGTGGCAGAAGCGGAGGATACAGTTCTGGAAAACAGGTATTTGAGGGAATGTGTGTTTATTTTTCAGCTGGAGACTGTCTTGTACAGGAGATCAAAGCTCCCAGCTCAGTCACAGAATTGGAAGGGATGACTGGAGTTTTATCTAGTGCAAGTGCCCTGCCTAGGGCAGGGCCAGCTGGAGCAGATTGCTCACGGCTGTGTCCCTTAAAGTTGTGAGTATCTCCAAGATCTGAAACTCCAAATGGACTGCATTCTCCAGGCAACCTGTTCTAGTGTTTGACCATGTTCACAATAGAAATCTTTCCTCTTGTGTTTTAGGTTATAGAATCATTGAATGGTATTTCTTGTATTTCAACTTAGTCCCTTTTGTCTCTTGTTGCAGCAAAGAGCCTGCCTTTGTTTTCTTTACTGTTCTTCACCGTCTCATCACATGTCAGGTGCTCAAAGCCCTTAATCAGCCCTGACTATTAGCTGGACTTGCTCCAGTGTGTGCATGCCTGTTCTGTGGGGGAGCCCAGAATTCAACTCAGCACTCCAGGTGTTTCACATTGTGCTGAGCAGAGGAAAAGATTGCCTCCTCAGACCTTTTCTACCTAGTGCAGCTCAGGAGGCTGTTGGCCACCTTTGCCACAGGATTGCAGTGCTGGCTCATGTTCAGCTTTTCCACCAGGACACTCATGTTCCTCTTTGAAAAGTTGCCTTCCAGCTAGTCAGTTCTCTGTATGTACAGGTATATGGGGCTGTTACTCTCCAGGTGCATTTCCATTTGAACTTTGCCGTTCCTGTTAGCCTCATTCACCAGGTGGTTTAGGTACCATTTGCCTAATCCTAATCTAAATTACACAGATTAAGGTTTTTTAATTTGGTAGTGTTTTTCTGAAGTTGGCTTGCTGGATTTCTCTCTCAAGGTAAATTGAAAAACTTCTGGCTCCTATTTCTAAATCATGGGGCAAGTACATTCTGATATCCTCAGGGGAGCCAGATAGAAGATCTGGGTGGACTGTACACTGTAGTGTGTATTGCACTCCGACATGTTTGTTTTGCCTGGAAACCAGGACTTGGTTCCACATGGAGGTGGGGATTGGAGAGCACTTTGTTCACAGAGAGATCTGAAGAACTGAAAAAGTGTACCCACATTTTTTGGTAGTCAGTTTGACCTGATTTCTCTTTTTTCAAGAGAACATTCATTTGCTGTGTCTTGAAAATGATGTGGGGAGTAGGCTGTGGGTACTGACAGTTTTAAAAAGGGAACGTTGTATGACCTGACACTGCTTGTTTTGTATCTTGCTCAAATAAGGATCATTTGGTTCAATGTGACACACACAGGAGTTGTCCTGTGTGGGAGACCAGTTTTGATTACTTCTTATGTGAGGGTCTGTTTGTTTCTTACAGAGCCGAGAGAGCGGAGGTGGAGATAAGAAGGATGTGATTGAACTGACTGATGACAGCTTTGATAAGAATGTCATAAATAGTGACGATGTGTGGATGGTGGAGTTTTATGCCCCATGGTGTGGGCACTGCAAAAAGTAAATCAGGTTTTACTTTAACAATTCCGTTCCTGTTAGTGCCTGTTTTGTGTAATACTCTTAATCCCCTGAAAGAGACCTTGCATCTCTGGTATACCAGAAGTGAATTTTTTGTAAGGTGATCTAACAAAAATTTGTGGGCTTCTGCTCAGGGTCCCTTGGTGCTGCTCTAGCTGCACTCTTCCTTAGCAGTAGTAATTCCCAATTATCAGTAGAAGTAAGATCTGGAAGTTATATTAAACTTTTCATTCCTTCAGATGCAGGACACCAGTCTTGTTTGGATAACCCTCTTAGCTGTCATTCTCAGCAAGAGACGTTTTTCTTGAGTAAAATGTGCTACATAATGTTGAAGTGTGGTATACTTTTGCTAGCTGTGAGAGAGCTTAGGGTACTTGTACTCTGTTTTTCAGCCTGGAGCCAGAATGGGCAGCTGCTGCCACTGAGGTGAAGGAACAAACAAAAGGAAAAGTAAAGCTAGCTGCAGTAGATGCAACAGTCAATCAGATGCTGGCAAGCCGATATGGGGTGAGGGTGCTCTGCAATGGTTACAATTTCCTTTCCATTTCTACCAAGTGAGATTTCTGTTCAATCCTTACTGAACTGTTCCTCAATCTGGTACTACTTCAATGTTTTGTGCTAAAAATAAGTGACACATTCAACTTGTTTCCCACAAACACTTAATGTCAATAACAACATAAATAAATGGAAAGAGAGGAAAATAGTTATTCTGGATGTTGCTGAGGAGAAGGGCTGTTCATTTCCATAACTTCTTGTATACCTTTATCATCTGGACTGAGAAGTCTCTTTCTTGACACTGTAGGCTGTTTGGGCATCTCTGGAACCCTTGGAGCTAGTTATCAGGGATCATTCTGACAATATCAGCTGCCCAGATCAGGTGTGTTTCTTGCCAAAAGAGAATAGATACTCTTGAAGTTTTAGTATAGTTCACGGAGCTTACAGTGTGCTGCGTAGTTTCCCTCTAAGTGCACATGACTGACAATGCAGAGGGAGCACTGAGCAAGATTTACTGGAAGTGGAGCAGAAGGAGTTTAAGGTCCTCTTGTTCCCATGCAGGCACAGTGTTGTCACCCCGCAGACAAATCAGGAAATTACTGTTTAATAAATATCAAGGGTAAAGATAGTCCTCACGGTGCTTAAACCTGCAGTGCTTGGTGCATCTAAATTGAGATTAAACCATTGCTGGTTCATCAGGCCAAAACCCCAAAGCAGCATTTTAGTGTATGTTAACCTTTTTTTGAATTGTTGCAAAGGTAGGAAGATACAAAATTCAAGTTGAGTTGGAACATATGAGACTTGATACATGAAGATGTTGAATCTCCTCCCTTCCTCTTAGTATAGAGCACATCAGACAAGCAGATAATTTCCACCATAAATATTCAAGTTTATTTGAGCTGATGGTTTAAACTTGTCTTACAGATTCGTGGATTTCCCACCATTAAAATCTTCCAGAAAGGAGAAGACCCTGTTGATTATGATGGTGGGAGAACAAGATCTGATATCATTGCTCGTGCTCTGGATCTGTTTTCTGATAATGCACCACCACCTGAGCTCCTGGAGGTACCTATACATCATTTTCTGAAATTGCTTTTCTATCGTACTCTTGGCAGCAGTTTTTACAGGTCTATATGAACTCTAAATAAAACTGCCTAAATGTGGTGCTTGTCCGCTAGTTTACCCTAGAAAGTAAAGGATGACAAGCCTTGAATAATAAAAATCTGAATGCTCATTTCTACCATCAATTTGTTGTTGTCTAGAAGATGATCAGAATTGGTACAGTGAAGGCATTGACAGGATGGTGCCAGGGTGTCTGAATCTGCTCTTGAGGAATGAGTGAAAAAGTTGGGTTCTTTGCCCTGTCTCTTTTCTTACAATAAGAGGGCAGGGCCTTGTCATTTGCAAGCCATCCGTTAGGAGATGCATGATGAGTAGTTTTGCTTATCGTCCAAAAAATTCCACCCTGTGTAAGGAGACTTCTTTTTTCATCTTGCTGTTGGTAGATTTGAAATGGCGATCACTTGTCTCCAAAGTGAGATGCACACAAGACAGTTCATTGGGATGTAGGAAGGAAAAAACCAAACATCTGTACTATTAATAAACGTAAAGATATTTTTATATGGTGCTTATTTCATCCTTCTCATCCTTCTAAATGTTTTATTTTGTATGCTTTCTAATATAAATAGAGCAGTACATGTTGATGTATGTGTATATGCATATAATTGATTTTTATGTATCAAAGGCTACATGCTTAGAGATTTATTTACTGGTGGGATGCACAGTCAAAGGTTGGAGACCCCTAGCGTAAGTCAGTGGATCAATTCCTTCTTGAGACGGATCCCAGAAAACCAGTGTTGCTGTTACTGTTGTTTGAATGTCCTCATCCACAGCAAAGGCTGTCTCTGCTGCCTCTCCTGTGCTTGCAGGCATTCGCATAGGCCTGGGGGTGCTCTTTCCAGCCCTGGGCAAGAACAGTGATTTTGAGCAAGAAGTGACATCTGACTGTGCTTTCTGGAAGCCTTATTTGGTACTGCTTAGTTTCCTGTTGCTGCAAGTCTCAACAGAAGACTTCAGGAATTCTTTGTAAATTACTGTTGTACTGAAGGACCAGTGAAGTAGAAGAGAGTTGTAAGCTTTTGTGTCAAATTGTTTCAGTGCTTCCTACCTTGTAGGATGGCTTTATTAGGCTGTTGGAGGGAAGTACAGTCACAACTGAAGACCCAGGTCTTACTGTCATTGACTTTCTGCTGCTTTCTTCTAGATAATTAGTGAGGATGTTCTGAAGAGTACCTGTGATGCTCATCAGCTCTGCATCATTTCTGTACTGCCTCATATTCTTGACACAGGTACACATACAAGCAAGCAGACTTCTGTATGACTTTGTCACTTAAAGCATGTAGTTGTGTTTTTTAACTTGTCCAATTCTGTTTAACAAACAGGAGCTTCAGGGAGAAATTCTTACTTAGATGTCATGTTAAAAATGGCTGAAAAATACAAAAAGAAAATGTGGGGGTAAGTGTTATTGTCCACTGGTTGTCTTGGAAAACATGTGAGCATTTCTGGGGGTAATGGGATAAAATTTGTATGATACCTGTTTAGCTACAGAAAGAGTTGTTCCTTGTTCAGGGTAGCATATCTTGGTATTTCACTAATTACTGGAGAAGGGAATGCTGTGACTTTAAAATAACCCTTTTTTTTTTTGTTTTATTTTCATCCACCTCTCAAATTCTGCATCTAAGCATTATGAGATCAGTGCTATCTAAGCATTAATGAGATTAAGCATCTTTTACTCTTGTCCTGAATACTAAAGTGTTTCAGGGAGGTTTCTTTTGCCATCTTTTGCTGGTCAGTGAGTCTGCGAGTGTGACTGTTGAATTCTCAAAAAAACAAGTAAATAGCAGTTTATTAACAAGTTTCATGCTCTCAAAGAAACAGGCCAGCAGGATGTGCCTTTACTCCTCCTTCTCTCCAGATCTAGGTTAGGATCTCTGGGACTTCTCAGGAAAGTGAGAGCTGTTCTGTCACACTGACTGCTGTGAAAGGGAGCAAAATGGTGTGAAAGCCTGGGAGAAAATGCTGAGATTGGTTCATTCCAGAGGTTCCTTAGGGGACTTGATAAGCATGAGAGGAACTGAGACTGAGTGTCATTAGCTAGAAATCCTCCATAGTGATATTTGGGCAGGACTTTGTAATCTTTAGATCAGTGACTGGAGTACTTTTAAACCTTCCCCTTAATACTGGCTGAAGTGTAGCAGTGTGTTCACCTTGCTAACACAGTTCTTCCCCTGCGCTGTGTTTAGTGGCTGTTCTTACCCAGCTTTTGGTGCCTGTGTGGGTGGGACTGGCCTAAAGGTGCTGCTGAGAGGGGTCTTTCTTCTGTTGTAAGGTTCAAGATCAGGGCGCTCCTATTCCCTGCTGACTTCGAAAGTGTCAAGGGCAGTACAGAGACCTGCTTGAGCTCTGCAGGGTTGCAGGATATGTGATTTGAAAATTATTGTAGTGCTTATGCTCATTATTAATTTTCTATTTCATGGTTTCCTCAAGGTGGCTGTGGACAGAAGCAGGTGCTCAGTCAGATCTTGAGAGCTCTCTGGGGATTGGAGGTTTTGGGTATCCAGCGATGGCAGCTGTTAATGCTCGGAAGATGAAGTTTGCCCTTCTGAAAGGATCATTCAGTGAGCAAGGGATTAATGAGTTTCTCAGGTATGAAATCTTTAAGTGAGTTAAATCTTTCTGTATCTGGGGCTATGACTCTTCAGACCACTAGCAGACTCTCCTGCATCAGACAAGACTTGCACAGTTAAGAGAATTAAGATGATGAGAATTCAGTGGAGTAAGCGAATGGTTTTAATGGGGATTGCAATAAAGTAGTCATTACCTCTTTGTGGTGTGCAGAATCAAGTTGACCATTTAGACTTAGGTAGTTTTAGTACAATTTTTGAAAACAGAAATGGGCTTTGATGTTGAAAAATTCTGTTTCTATGGTAACTTAAGAAATAACTTAGCAATGATTCCATTTAATTCAAATGGTGCATTCTGACTAGTCATTAGTAATTGGAAAGTTCCCAGTTTGGGAATCGTAATGGATACTGTTGAAGTTCTTGAGGTCGTGTATGTTGCTGTTGATCTTTCTGATTCAGTCTGGTCCTGTCTTCCCCCTCCCACCTCTCCATTCTCCTGGCACTTGATAAATTGTTTGAGAGAGTTGAAACAATCCATCCAAAAAGTCAATAGCTCACTGCTCAGGGCAAGTTCTGTGAAACTGCCTCTTGTGTAGCTGGGCGAGAGGCAGTGCTGAGAAGAATGGAATCGGGAAAGGAAATGGAGAAGGGGACAGAAGGTGGCAGCAGCACTGAAACAGAGCGGCTGAACTTAAACTGTTGCTTTAGTGTGGTCAAAGGGAAGTGGGAACTCTGCTTCCACGTAAAGTACCAGCTGCCATAAGCTATGCAAGAGCCCTTGAGACCTTACATTAGAAGTGTTATTTCCATGTCTGTCCTTGGAGAATGGCAGAGACCAGACAGAATTGCAAAATCAAATGCAACAGCCTCTCTCCACCTTGCTATAAGAAGCACATTAATTGGATGCAGTTCCTGCTGGATTAATGGAATCAGTGCTATATTCTTACCAGTGAAAGTGATCAGACTTTCTTCATAATGCAAAAAAGAAACATTCTTAGGGCATCAAGTAAAATTCAGGATTCAGATACAAGAAGAGAAATACGAGACAGTTTGTACTAATGCACGTGAAAGTGTTTGCCTTCGTCAGACACAGCAAATTTTCTTAGTCTATAAAATGCATCTTCATGAAGCCTCTCCTGGGTGAGGCTGGATGGTGCTTCCAGGACACAGCAGCCAATTTAACAGCTTATATTGCATTAGGTAATTGGTTTGGTACTACTTGCTAGAATAATCTCTTCCTTGACACTTTGGCTCAGCTGTGCTGCCTAGAGAAAACAGTATAATCACAGCTGGTGTGGCTGGCCATTCACTCAGCTGCTGTAGGCAGCTTCTGCAATCTAATAGGCAATCTCAGCAGTGTTGACTACAAGTAAGGAAATTAGCACTGTGAAGAGCATAAAAATTGTGAACTCCACTTGGGGAGGAATGCTAATTCAGTTTTATTTGCCTCTGAAAGATGCAAAGGGATTAGCTCCTCAGGATTTTAATGTTGGGCTTTTTGAGCAAGCCTAACTAGCAAGTGTGGGATGGAGTGTCTCAAACGAAGCTGGTTACCTTGTACCCTTTGGAATCCATGGAGGCTAAGTCTCCACTAAAGAAGATCACTGGTGCTTTCAACTAACACTTGCAGGTGACTTCCAGAACTAGAATTACAGGCTCCCCTTGGAGTTGTCTTAAGTGATAAACTGTTAAAGAGGCTGCACTTATCTGTGATTTTTATACTGCTGAAATACAAAATAGTGTTTATCACAGATGTCTTTGAATCCAATTGCAAATTTTCAATGCTGCTTTAAGGGCTCTATAATTTTCTGCTTCTTGATGGTTTTGCATCCAGACAGTTTAGATTTACTTAAAGAGATGAAATCTTGAACTTGTCTTCCTTTTATCTGAAGCAGGCTCTGTTCCAGGTGGATGGAGGTTAGAGGTATTTCTTAAAATTAACTTTTACTTGTTTTTTCTCAGGGAACTCTCCGTTGGTCGTGGTTCTACAGCACCAGTGGGTGGTGGAGCTTTCCCCAAAATTCATTCAGTTGAACCTTGGGATGGCAAAGATGGTGAGGTAAGAGGTGCTCCGTTTCTGAAAGTGCTGAAGAATCGCTGTGTTCAGAAGCGACAGGATAGCGTAACTGACACCTGTCAGTGTGAAAGTTCTTGTTTTTACAAGATTGTGGCAAATTGTTTTGATGGTCTCCTATTATCTACATCCTGCCAGCAGACCAAATGGCACATTGATTGTCTGACATTGTGGGCCAGATGTTCCTGCTTAACTGTTAAGATGTGATCTGAAAGCTGGATCTCTTGAGGCAGAAATGTATTACCAGTGCTGACTAAGGGAGGTGGTAGTGCGTGCATTCAGGACCCCACTGTTGTAGAGAATTGGGTTCTGCAATATGCTCACCTTGCCATCAAGGTCTTAACTCCAGAAAGCTTTTCAGGTAAAGCCTGTGTAATAAATAACATGGTGACCAAGTCTACCTCCTTAAGGTTCAACATTGCTGTCAAAACCAAAGTGACTGCAGTCCTTTGATCTACTTCAGATAGATAAAAACACGGAATATGGTAGTAGTTTTGATACATAGTTTATCTGTATAGCCTTCATCTGGAGTATTTTGATTAGTAAAAAACAACCTCCTAGTCTAAACTCAGATCACTTGTCCTGTGCTTAGTGCACTTGTGAGTTTTGTGAACGAAAGAGATGACAGAAGAGAGCTCTACTCTCAGGATGAAGTAAGAATCTTTCCAACTCAGGGATCTCACATTAAGCGCTTCTAAACACATACTCAAAACCTTCCCTTTTTCACAGCTTCCAGTTGAAGATGACATTGATCTCAGTGATGTGGATCTGGATGACTGGGATAAAGATGAGCTGTGAGATCTTCAGGAAACTTCTTTTCTTGGGAGAGCCTGTGCAGCAGTTTGCAGCCTGGATCACGATCAGATACTTCAGTGGCCTTTTTATGAAGAAGTAGCACATGGCACACTGCTATTGGATGCACTGCAGCAGTGGACTGTACGCATCTCAAGAAAACATTGCAGAAATTCTATGAATTGTCATAACCAGTAAACTTGATTGTATTCTGTGTAACAAATATTTTGAGGACAACATGGATATTTCTTTGGAACATCCTGGGTTTTATTTTGTTGATAATGTGCTGTTTGAGTGTTACTGGAGGCTGTTAGTGTAACCAATTTTAACTGTCATTTTTTTCATGGAGGTGGAACCTGCTAAGCTTCTGTTTCAGTTAAAGAATAAAATATTTTTTGACACACAGTGTTAGTCTTGTATAGAGTGAGAAAGGTGCACATAATACAAGCAGTCCCATTTTGGATTACTCTTGAAAGTGAACTGTAGAATAGAGAGGCTTGTGCAGAGGGGAGTCCTAAACCACCTCCTTGAGATCTTGACAGTTTGGCCTAAAGCCTGATAAGATGGACAATCTTAGTTTAAATGCTTTTCTGTCTTCCTATTCCTTCTCAGGGGCTTTCTCTTTCTTTGTGCCAGACTTAATAAGATCATTGATACAATGGAAGTGGGGTTGCTGCTGCAATGAGAGATGCTGGGAGCTGTTGGTCTTTCCCCTGGATTAGTGATGAAGCTAAACTGTGTTTTAGAGCATAAGGATTTCCAGGTGCTAAAAGAAAACCACCCTGGTGCTGTCTCCAGCAAATTGGGTAATACTTCTTCACTTCCCATCTGGCATTGTTTGATCTGGAATTGCTATTTCCTTGGAAGGGGAATCAGGACTAGGAATAGGGATGTTTACTGCTGCTTTTTTAAATAAGAATACTATTTGTTTAATGCTCTCCATGTCTTATATATTGGTGTCTAGTGAAGTGACCCTGATGTGATCAGCTTGTTTATAAATAAGGAATGAAAGAGCTGAAAGGTTCCCCTTCTTTCAAGGAAATAACATAATATGGATATTTGTCATTGGTGTCTGTAAGAGATTGCCCGGAGCTCATTCCCGTGAAAGGCAGTGTCGGAACCACGGGCAGCCAGCAGTAACTGCTGATTCTGTGCAGGAGATGTGGTCCAACTCTTAAATCATCCCAGAAGATGAGCTCTAATAGAACTGTTCTAACTCAAATATCTTTGCAAAAACTAACCTCATGAGTACTTGGGACTGTAAGTCATATTATGGTAAGTTCCACAGAACTTTTGAGGATCTTTCCTCTTAAACTTTTGGGGTTTTTTGTTAAATTAAAGGAACTTTGGGCTTTGCTCTCATGCTTTCCACTTTTTCTGTTTGGATTTTTTTAAGTTTGCTTTGTTAGAGAAAGAGGACTGTGTACACCTAGTAGATCCATTAGCCACCACACTTTTTAAATTGTTTTATTTCAAGTCCAGTAGATATTCCATCTTTGTAATTTACCAAAAAAAAAAAAAATAAATACTACCATAGTACCTCTGCCTCTGAAATATGTTTTTGTAAAACTATGAGTAAGAGATAACTTCCATTGTAGTCACTGTAAAAATTACTAGAAGTGGTAGGAAGATCATCCTGCTACAGCATCTGCATTTTAATTTGACTTTCAGCAGCTAAAGATTGTTTTATGGTAACATTAGAGTCTTGAAAATTAATAGATGAAGCTTGAGCAATTCTTCTTTAACTGCAGTCAAGAAGACTGAGGTCAATCTTGAAATAGACATAAGGATAGTATTCTTGATTACTCAGTTGCAACCCAGGGATGTCCATGCCAGGCTGCAAAAGGAAGTAACAGCTTTAGTACCAGTAAACCTGTGCAGTTCTAAGCTACAGGGAATTGCTTTTGTGTTCCTCTCCCACAGGTGCAATGGAGCTTTGTATGTGCCATGCTTAAAGTGGGGAATTCACTGCTGAGAATCTGCTCTGCTTTTTGTTTCAGGTTACCTAATATAATTAGCATTGAGAATTCATGCTTGTGCTACGTTATGAACTCGTAGCATTTTTGTGTGCCCTCAGCTCTACAGCAACCTATCTCTGTCCTCCCTTCATGCAGTGGACCTGTGCTTGCTGGTTTTAGGCTGTTTTCAAGGCCTGCTAGCTCATTTATTGCTTCAGCCTACATTGTTTTGAATTGTAATTTAAGATATGGGAAAGGAGAAAGCAAGTACTGCTGCTTGCATAAGGCCTAGGTTATTTATGAATGACAGCCTTTTACAGGGGACAGAAATGTCGCTCCTAGGATTTAGTTCCGTATTAGTTTTTCTTGCTTGTTTTTATCTGAATGTTTATAGTAGATTTTAAGCTTTTTGTGTAGAAGAACGGCCATGATTGAGCAGGCCTATTTTGTTGTGGTAGCTGTAAACATTAGATGCTTCAACAGAAAATGTAGGCAATCTCTTTGCATCTGTATCGTAATCTGAGCCTACCCTAATCCAGTCTGTAACCAGCTGGGATTAGAGCTGCATCCAGGGCTCCTAGCATTGCAAGCTGTGAGGAGATGCATCCTCTAACCCCAGGACAGAGGAAGTGTTCATTTGGCTAAGCTGAGAGAAGCTACAGCATGTGCACTTGCAATCCAAATACATACATCCATTATACTTGCTGCTGCAACTTCATCCAGGTGTTTGAAGACCACATTCAGGACGTCTCTCAGGCGCTTCACAGACTTCCTATTTGGCTGCAGCAGCATTGCTTGGAAATTCACAGGAAGGCCATACCTCGGAACACAACATACACGATCATCTGCTGGGAAGGGGCACAGCTGTCTGCTCCTGCCCTTCTCCCTCCTCAGCCTCCGGGCATGCCTGCTGGTGGTGTGTTGCAGAAACAATGCTGCCTCCTTATTGGAAAGCATTTTTTTTTTAAGCCAAAAGTCAACTAAACAGTGTCATTCTGTTTTCCCCTCCCCTGTAAGTGCCCCCAGAGAATCGTTTTTCATCAGATTTGTATGTCACCTTTTTTGTGGACATCTGTATTGTCTCCCATGAGCTCCTGGAGTGGTGTGTAAGGCACACATCTCAAGCAAGACAAAACAAGGTGTGTAAGGGTTCCTCCCACAAAGGAACTGCACCAGGAAGAGAGCTGTACATTTTGACTTCCCCAAGAATCTCTGTCTGCACTCAGTGTTTGCTCACCTCAGGACTGATTCAACAAAAACTCTCAAGGCTTTCACATGAATCCAAGCCACAAATGCTTCACTGAAGTTCACCTTCAGCCAGCGCAGTAAGGGGCCCTATGAGAACAGAACAGTGCTGTGGTCTTGCTGAAGGAAGCAGCTCCATAGCCAACACTGCCACTGAGGCCATCGTGGGCTGCTGGAATAGTTCCCAGGCAGCCTGATAGTGGCTCCCAGTCTATTAGAAGTGCAAGTGACCTTGGGCAAATTATGTTATTTTTCCCACGCCTCAGTTTTATGGGCTAAATGGAGCTCACCAGAGACTGTTGGAACCATAAAGCCATTTCTGAGACAGGTGCTTAGGCATCCTGGTAGCAAAGGCCGCCACTAAGTGGGCCACCAACTCATGAGGTGTTACTTACATATTGTTGTTTCTTGTCAGAAGCTAATTTCATCAGCTCTTCCTTTTCACATTTCAGTTCCTTCTCATCATAATAAAATTCTCGAACCATGAACCTACAATTGAATGACATTTGCTCTCACAAGCCTTAGTCCAGGCAATATGCACACTCATTTCTTTTTCCCCAGGAGAAGCAGGTATGGAAAGTTGCTAGCCATTTAACAAGTTCAAGTAGGTAGAGAGTGGAAGTCACCCCCAGAAAGCCAGCTTCCTGCTGTCAGCAGAATGAGAGCAGAAAGGATCTGTAACTTGGAACTTAAAGAACAGGATCACTGATTCTGCTACTGCAGCTCCTTTCCACCCTGCCTTCTCAGTGGCGTTAGGACCAACAGCAACCCAAGCAGTCCTAAAACCAGTGATGGATTCAGCATGCTGCAGACACAACAAGCCTCACCTGATCCTCATCTCTTGCTAGCCTGCCCTGCCCATCAGTCAGGGATTCTTACCTGTTCTCCCTGGCTTTAGCCTTGAAGTCATCCATCACTTTTCTAAATAGGGTCACAGTGAAAAGTCCTCCCTCTGCATCCTCAGCAATCATTCTGTGGGAAGGAAATCCACTGCTGTAATTTGACATGGCAAATCCCTCATACCTTTTTTACCTACCTCACCTCCACCTTTTGCTATTCTTTTTATTTTCATTTATGATACTGAGCAACACCCTGCATTTTGAAAACTACTGTGACAGAAATAGGGAATAATTATTTTACTTGCACTGGCTACTCTATCTCAATGTAAAACTCAATTGGTTTTGTACCTGAACCCACTGTAGTAGAAACAGATTCTGCCTGCCTGATTTTTCTGTGTTTCCTGACAACATTCCCCCACCTTTACATACATTTGTGTTTTTGAGACAGGAAGTAGACAAGACAGCTTGTTTCTTCCTCTGTGCTTTCCACCTTCACCATTTCTGGTAATACCACTGTCAGCTCTTGTGCCCTGGACTGGATCTCACAGTGTGCATGAACTGAGCAATGGAATATTTAAGTCCTAGGAAAGATATTTTACCCCAAGTGAAATGATGAGTTAATATGGCATTTGCTAGTGCAAGTGACACTATGCTGAATTGTTCTATGCTACATCACAAAGCAATTAAAAATGCAGATTTAGTGTTTGATCTTTTTATAAAGTACTTTCCATAAAGATCTATGTGATTGCATGTGTTTGAACTATACCTCGATTAATGTAATAAATTGCCTGTTTTACACAAAAAGTAGCAACAGCCTTGTTGAAAATAAAAAGATAGAAATTACTGGAAAAGAGAACAAGCTAATTGTAAAAAGACTTACTTTTTTTTCTTTCATCTGTACTTTCCTTCAACAGACTAATTTCTATTTGAATTGCAAATATATTCATGTGGAGCCTATGCATTAGACAAGCGATTTCCTCCAGGATCCACCGATTTGAGGGGCTGGGATCTCTGAAACAAACACAGAGCTTAATCTGGAATTTCACTTACTTGGTGGAGCGAGGCACTACCATATCTGAGAGTGATTCATAGGTCTTCTGCCATTGTAGGTAGCTTGACCTTTGAGCAACACAAAACAAAGCACAGTAAATAAATACTATATACCGGAAAGCAAATGTTGATATATGTAGTTAATTAAACTAATAACTTAGGGTAGAAGGGTTGAGCTCATTGTGCTGGTTTATGTCATTAAGGTACATTAAGGCTCTCCTATCCTTTCTCCTCCTTGTCACCAGCTGAGGAGATGCTTCCCTCAATGCTACACCCTGTCTTCACTTTGGATCTTAGTTTGAGGAAGGGTCAACACCAGGAAGCTGATGGTGGGAAGAACGTGGCACATATTTCCAGGTTGCCACAGAGTGTCCCATGCTCCAGGACCCCTGCACAAGCTACCCCGATCCATGGGTAGGTATGCTACATCTGCTATGTGCAATCCCAGAGCTGATCTGGTGCTAGACCGCAGTCATGGCAAATGCCAGCACTGAGAGAAAGAGAACAGGGGGATGGTAAGAGTTTGCAAATAGAGAAGTCTCTTTAACATGAATAAACTCAGATAATAAAGACAACAAACTTACCTCAGATAGCTTTTTGCAACCTGGTTTTCACAGACAGAAAAGTGATGGTGCTGTATGTGTGTGTTGGGACAGGGCTATATGGAGAGGAAAAGTTTAGTGTAGGGCTCTGAGGAGAACATGGTGTAACTTCCCCATTGGTGGCAGTCATCCTATGCGCGGGCACTTAACAAGGGCACAGCCCGCAGAGAAAAACCATGAGTTGGACAGATCTAATTCCTTTTAAAAACTGCCTGTGCTGCAGTAAGAATCTGGTTTTCTTATAGCTCATACTATTCCTATCAGGAGACTGATTGAGAACCCACTTGTAACCATGAAAAACCTACATGCCAATTGTCCTGCTCTTACTTTGGTGCAGTCTTTGTCTCCCTCTTTTGTGCTAGCACAACTCTTGGCAGAAATTGTTCTTCTTTGCTAAGGGCTCCACCTGTGTCCCAGTCAGGGCACTCATGAGCTGCCCCAACCTGATCCGGTATCACGTGGTTCCAGTGCTTAGGCCTGGGACTCAATGCCCCACGGGGTATGTGCAAACATTGTTGGCTTACTTTGACACCACGACGAGCAGTGTGATAAGATACTCGGAATTCAGAACAAAGTCTTCTTTGTGCACAATGTCTGCCAGGGTCCGGGTCAGCAGATTTCCCCTACGGTGAAGAAGACAAAGTAACAATAACAGTAGCAGGAGCTCAGCAGTAGCACATTGGAGGCATTGTGCTGTGGGTGGAGATGCTAATAGTACATACTGGGGTAGAAGGCGGCCCAGAAGGAGGTGCCTAAAGGACACAGCTACATTTCTGAAATGGACGTTTCGTTACTTTTACTGCAACTAAAAGAATCAAAAAGTAACTAATACTAAGGACAGAATACTGGTGACTAGCACGAGGCCAGTTTATGTGAAATTACACCATTCTGCTGCTATTGTTTTTACAGTAAGGGTGTAAATGCTTGGGAAGTGCACATCTGCTCCCAGTCACTGCTGCGTCTTGTGGGAAGCATCTGCTCTCTCAGGAAGCCTGTTGAGCTGCTTGTGTGACCATGCTGCAGGCAGAGTGAGCCATGTTAGTAGGGACCTAAGCCATCACAGCAACCTGGCATTCCTGACCTGCCGTGGACAAGCCCACTGAGACACCTCCTGCTAAATGATGGCAAGAGCAGCACTCTTATGCACAGGTGGGACCTGCAGGAGTTCTCCACAGACTAAGCCCACCTGATCATATTAATTCCTAGGAGGTAGATGGCCAGGGCTGACTGTCTACGGCTGGAAGGCACTAGGTGTGAAGAGGAGTTGCCTTCCCTGTCACTGGGCAGGAGTGAAAAAGGACCTAAACTAGCAGTTTTTGGTTTAAGGTTCACTGGGCCAGTCTAAACATGATAACTGGCTGGTAACTTACTAGATGTTTGTTCAACCCAAGCTATCTGGCACTAGTGGACACCAGAGTTGTCAGCATTTAAAGGTGGATGGAATGGTGAGAGGAAGATTGTCCCTGGCCATGAGGTCTCCATTCTCCTCCCTCTTCACATGACTGGAGCCCTGGCCAGCAGGCTGCCAGCCTGGCTGGCTGCAGTGCCAGGCAGCCACCTGTGCCCTGTGCCCAGTCCTGAATAGGAAACAGTGGCACATATGAGCATGTGTTGGGTGAGGGCTTGCACAGCATCATCTAAGTTGCTTTAAATTTACTACTTACTGTAAATTACCATTCTCCCCAGTGATATCCTAGAAAAAAACCCAGGTATCAGCACTGACATAGGCAAAGACCATAAGCAGATGAAGACAGGAGAGAGAACATTTGGGAAGCCCAAACAGTGCACTACCTGAACCAACAGAAGGAAAGAAAGAAAACAAAAATATAAGTGGGATGCTGGTGAAGTGCAGGATCAAGCAAGACAGAGCTGTTTCCTATGGGAGCTTTGCAAATGCTGTTCAGAACATAGGGCACAGCTCCATGTTACAGAGGAATCTACCAGTTGACATAACTCATGTAATTTCTGACTCTCTGACATCTCATCAGAGCTAAACAGTGCATTTGGTTTTGACATTTTCCAAGACTGCCTGCTCACACTGTCAATAAAATCCTATTAGGAACTTCAGTCTCCCTGAGCTGATTTTGAGATATGCTGACCACATCAGCTACCCGCCTGTTTTCACTGGGTCTCTAAATGCCCAGCATGCCCCAAAGCTGGAAAAGTTGCTCCCACCAGAACACGTGGTCCACTGCACAGCAATGGGTGTAAGGACACACTGCCTTCATTTCAGCAACATCCCCAGTGCAAGATACTTACATCGTTTTCTTCTCCAGGCTTTGCAAATTTCCTTTAATGTTGTTGTATGCAGCTGATCGGGTCTTTAGGTCTGTTTCTATTTGAGTCACTTGCTAAAACCAAGTGAAAAAAGGGAGTCAATGCAGTGCTTGAGGCCTTGTTCTCACCTCTGTCCAGCTACCATCGCACCTTAGCACAGAGACACAGCTGCCAGCTCCCCTAAAACCACCGGCCTGGGGCCGAGAGGGAGCTGGGGTCAGAGCTCCCCTGGGCCAAAGGCCTCTGCAGAAAGTTGGGTTCAGCTGCTGCTGTTGGTGTGCTAGAGCTATAACTAAGGGGCAAGTCCATGGTTTCATTTGTTACCTACATTGAACAACAACGCATCATGCCTTTCTGAATGAACTGACAGTGTAAATAATTCATTCAGCCTGAAGACATTTGTTTTAATGTCAGACCAACAATTTCACAAAAAACACCACCGAAATGGAGAATAATACGGCAGTATATGAAAAAAAAAAGAAAATTACAATGAAGGGGATTAAAGTACAGAAAACATATCAATGTACTCTAGTGATATGTACTCTACTCATAAAGTGCCATATACTTACAGACTGGATAGGTTTCAATATATGTATTATTATTATTATTGCAGTAGAAATTAAAATTCTATCAACTGCTTCAGTACAAAGTGCATGCTTCTGAGCTTGTTCCTGCCCAAAGCAAAGGCAAAGCTCCCACTGACTGCCATGAAAGGAGGGACCACAACCAGCCAAAAGACATGCTTCCCCATGCTGACATCTTAAAATCTGGAGGATAACTTACCTTTGCTAATGCTTCTGATATATTCTTCAGTGGCTGCTTTATAGGGTACTTGGCCATGTCCCACTCAAACCGTGTCAAGTAGCTAATTAGGTCAACTGAAAATGCAAAGAGATGCATGAAAGAAGATAGTGTACCAGATGGCAGGTCAAGGTTTGTGGAGTAGTCCCCAGCTATAGCTTAGGCATAGCTTTGATTAACTTTAGAGAGTTAACCAGAAGCCCACATCTGAATTCTTACAGAGATTTGATCTAGATCAAATATGCCCAATCTAATCAATTTTCCAAACATCCCCAAACTTAAAAGTTAAACCAGAAATCTTTCCTGCATTACACTTAACAGTACAGAAAAAGTATAAATTGTCTGTATCAGTGGGACACAGCAGTGTACAGCTATTCTTCACAGTAAAAACAGTTTTGTGTAATCTCAATCTTTATTTCTGCAATATGCCTGAATTTAATCCCAGCAACAGCTATCAGAAAAATACTTCGTGCCCATGATCAGCAGTAATACTCAGGGTTGTTGAGAGCTTGATCAAAGGTATTAAGAGCATAGCAGATGTCACTCCTCTGTGATTCCGTCAAGTGCTCACTAGAAATCAAAAAAATGCAGGTGCAATGAGGAGCTCCTCATTGACTTTGCAAACAGAGGCCCCCAGTTCACAGAAAGCTAGAGACTATTTATATAAATGGATAAATCCAGTCACAGCATCCAAGAACAGAAATTCACAGCAAGGACCTGTGCATGCAACCCCCAAAACAAGGCACCCTCGGACCATGGGGAGCCACAGCTTCTTTCCAGAATCAAGGGGAAATGAACACATACAACACCCAGCTCCTAGAACAAGATTTTTCTGTTTCAGTGTTTGAAGATCAAGGGTTCTTGATGTTGGAAAACATTAAGGCTTAGTACATTATGGTATCAAATAAGGAATTCTCCTCCAGCAGCTCATGAAATCAAACAGCTCTTTGTCTGAGTCCTGAGAGCCTTAGGATGCTGAATACACCACTACACAGTGTTCTTGCAGACCTTTATAGTATGGGGTAAAGTCATGCATTCTGCCACAATGAGAGGGGCTGGGACTGCCCCCCAGAAGGATGGGGAGACAAGGGCAAGGCAGCAGGCAGCGTCTCAAGGTCTAGACAAAGAGGCCAGAAGTACTGTCACCTAAAGGGTGGGCTTCCTTCCAGACCAGGAGGGTAAATATGGAGTATATCTGGGAAGCTGCTCCGAGGTGATAGGGAGGAAAACAAGCTCAAGGTGCCAAGTAAAAGGACATGCATGCTGGGGCCCTTCAGTGCTTGTTGCTGCCTTGTCCAGGGAGTGAATTCAGTCCCACAGCAAGGTTTGAGCACAATTTCTTATGGGCTGGACTTTGAGGTTTAGAGGAAAACTTGCTGAACCAAGATGCATGAGAAGGAATGTGAAAAACTGTGTAACTGCCATACTACCAGGCTGAGGGTACTCCATGGTCTCATGTGATACTGAACACCCTTGGCAGAAGAGCACTATCCTTTCCATGGGCTTCTCTCACCCCACAACAGAGTCAGTTTACCCTATTAGATTTCCAAAGCATGGAAAGTCTTATGTTAGGAGAAATAGGCTTCTTAGCAAGAGATAAACTGCCTGGAAGGCAGAGAGCACTTGCCATAGCAGTGTTCTCCCGCTCTTTCAAAACCACAGCTGTGTCAATGTCCCCCACATCCAATGGACAGGAGTCACAAGGCAAAGATCCAACCCTTCTTGCTAACATCTGATCAGGAATGAGCAAATTCTCCTGCACAGGGAGGGTGTAGGAAAGGGGCAAAACTGCAGAAGATTGGGAGAGCTATGACACAGCTGCTGCGTGCACAGTTTTCCCTTGGTGCTTGCTCATGATCTCTGTGGGGAAGGCAGAGAGGTCAAAAATACTTCAACAACAAAGTTCACACAGCATTTTCAGCACGGGGTACACAACACAAGGATTTCACTCTGCTGCCTCTCTTCTAAGCTTGTCTGCTTAGGCTTTGCAGACACAGGCTTTTTAAAGACAGACGCTGGCCTATTTATAGCTGATGAGATATAAAAGTTCCCTAAAGAGTTTCACATGCCCTTTCTATCCTCCTATGCCTTGAATCTCAGCGGCATCCAAATGTTGGGCAGTTGAGCACAGCATGAGTTCTCAGCCCAGTTTCAAGCTCGCTCCTGAGTGAGTTTGCCAGTGCTAGCTGGCAATGGTGCAGGTTAGTTAAGCAGTCTGATTTTGGGGATGGCACAAACTACTGTGAACACACTAGCAGAGCTGTGTTTAAAATGCCAAGTAGCCCCAGCACCCTGATGCTCCTGGAATGGCATCCCTCATTTATGGAACCTGTCGAGTCACTTCTAAAAGGCTTCACACAGCTACCCACCCAAGAGAGATGATTCCCACCAGCTCACAGCTGCCCAGGGAACCCACAGCCTGAATGTCTCATAATCTAATTTACACACCCAGCTCTAAAAGGCAATGTTAAACACTTCCTCTCCAAAACACTTAATTCTTCAAAATGCTTCCCATTTTGCTTTGTTTTGGGGTCACTATAAAGAATGGAGTTATTCCACCACTTACCAAATTTTTAAATTCATTTAGGTTTAACATTACCATAAATGGAAGACAATTTGGTATGAATCTTTGAAGAAAAGCTTTACTTATATTTCAAGGAAGCTTGTTTATGCTGTTATGATCTATTAAAAGTTTCTATATTACACAAGCATACATATTCCTCTATAAGAGAGAAATTTCCATGTGGCTGTTTTCAACTGTTGTCCACTGGAAAGTTGTGTGTGTGTGTGTGCAAGTTCATGTAACTAAAAGTGCTGTATGTTTTACTACTTTGCATTTTTTTTCCTACAAATCTAGCAAAAAAACTTTTTAGACACACAGCCACCTCCACACTGCTATTGGGGTTATATACAAGTGAGCTGAAGTCGGTGTTACTTAAAACTGAGTTTGTCTTGGGATGGTCGAATAGTATGAAACAGGACCATGCAGCAAGAAATTGTGTCTTATAATTTTGTTTCTAATTTCACAACCTCGAGGAAGTCTTCAACTTTATAGTTCTTTTGCTAATCAGTAAGGGAAGGAGGAAGAATTGGTACAGTAAAGTTGCTGATGCTTATGAAGACTGACACTGGAATATATTACGGGAATCCTCATATAATAAAGCTGACATCATTTTTTAAGATGCAGTTAATAATCTTAAAAAGGTTAATGTCTTAGTTCATAATATAATTTGTTTGGATGACCAAAGCCAGACAGAGGAAGTTAGTAACACATGCAAGTAATTTCCATGTCCTTCTAATACAACACATGCAGAGCTGATAGGAAAAAAAATGGTGTAAAAAGGGGAAATAAAGGAAATTAATGAAACTTGTTGTTTCTCAAGTCATAGGGATATCGTGATCAAGCTACGAGGTTGTTACTTGAGAAATCCATCGTAACCTGATCACTGTATCTCTACAACCAGACCAAGACTTGTGTCTAGCACTAATATACACAAATGCATGCATGTAACAACACCACGACCATCAGTCCTCAACATACTTTTGAGACATTTCATTTTATCCTTTAGCCCTGAAACAGAGTAAGTGGGATTACTGTATTTCTCAAATAGTTTTACCCATCAAACATCAGTCTTATATCATTCAAGGACATTTCTAAAAGAACTTCTTCCCCATCCTTTACTAATGCAGGTCTGAAGTACAGCATTGCAGACAAAGGGAGATGGAGTGTGCACTCTTAGTTTATCCAAAAGCATCATGCTGCAAGTCTGTAATCAGCGTGCATACTACATCCAATTCTGTTGTATTTTTCCAGAATAGCTGGGGAATGCAAATCACTGACAGATCACTGACAGATGTCACACAGCCATACAGAAAGGGATTTAGGTACCCTTAAGAAATCAAGCCCAGATAGGGCACAGAAGTGTGCTAGGTCATGTTAGGAGTGAACAAGGATGTCTCTTACTTTCATCTTCACTCCAGAGTTAGCTTCTGGTGAGAAAAATGGGAGCAGGCTAGACGTATTCTTATAAAATATTGCTATGGTTGTCCTTTCTAAAGTGTGAGGTTTCAATTCTATATATTCATATTCTGAAGCAAGCAAAAGCAGCATCAATGCATTTAAACACTCACAGCACCTACCTCCATTGGCCAGAAGATTTTCCTGGACTTTATCTTTTGAGTCCTCCATAACTTCTCCTATGTACTGGGCTATTTTCTTTATTACGCTTAAGTGTAACAAGAGAAACTTTGTTATTGAAGAAACAAAGTTATTACAAAACAATTTCACAATGATCTGATAAACACAGAAATGCCCAAACAAAACACTTCTGAAGTAAGGCAGGTTAATTTGCAATTCAAATGATGATAAAAAATCTATGACACAATGCAGAACTAAATGTCTTACCTCTAAATACACTGATCTCTGCAAAAACATAGATAAAGTAATTTTGGCAATGCTCTGGACTTACAGAAGATCAAGATTCAGTCTTCCGTACACTCATTTATTTATACACATAGCAGAAACCAGAAGGCAAGAAAGGCAAGAAACTCAGGTTTAAAACCCCCAAGGTGATGAAGGAACTGGACATACAGACATTGACTGAAAATTTGTTCCATAGGATGCTAAAGAAATCCTTAGGGCTCGCTGAGACAAGGTTCTCAGAAAATACTCAGGGGAAAACAGCAGTGTTCTCTTGCTCGATGGGGAATTTCTTTCTTATTCCTGTTCTTTACCTTCTTTTCTTTCTCTCTTCTCTTCTAGCATGGTGGACAAGACACTCCTCTAAGGTGTAGGAGAACTAGATTCAAATCCTTCTGCTCAATTCAGAGTAGTGATTTGTAGAGAGACCCTCCTAGAGAACACTGTCTCCACTGTGCCACTTATTAAAGAGTCACTTATTCTTTACATATTTTAAGAAATGGATTCATCAAGTCCCCCTAGCAGTAGTTCCCCTTGTCTCTAGTCAAAGTATGTGTCTCATATAGGCTGAGAGACTTTTTGGTTGTTTAAGTATCCTTCTGTGCTCAAAAATATTCACAGAATTTGTCCTGTAGTTTCCTAACTGTCCTAGGTTGACTACACCTTGTAAAAAACCCAGCAGCTCCAATATTACTGCCTGGTCATTAAATTGGGAGAGACACAAAGTGGACACAGTCCTTGGCATCGCGACAGGGAGAGTAAAGGCAGGTTTCATTTCTCTTTCTTTCCTTACTGAGGGGAGACTACTACAGTTGCAGATGAGCTGGAGACTGAAAGGGCATCTACAGTGTTTGGACAATGTGTTGTTGTGACCAATCGTGGTTTTCAAGAGCAGGAAAGAGACTGTGGGCTAGGTATAGGTACCAGGGAAGCATCAGAGAAGAGGATTTTTCTTCCATGTGCTGCAAAGCAGTTGCATCTATCTCTGTTGCTGTGAAGAAACTTAGTCTTGGGAAAGGTTTTCCAGTCGTATTACAGGTAGGAAAAATCTGAGATTGTTGATGCTACCAAGAATGCAGTACTTAAAATTTGTGCTGTTTGGGGTCAATTCAGTCTGAAAAGGAGAAGATCTTATTGTGACCTTTCAGTATATAAAGGGCTCTTATAATAAAGTTGGACAGAGGCTTTTTACCAGTACCTATAGTGACAGGACAAGAGGCAACAATTTTAAACTAAGAGTAGATTTAGACTGGACATAAAGAAAGAAATTCTTTACTGTGAGGGTGATGAGGCACAGGCACAGGTTGCCCAGGGAAGTTGTGGATGCCCAGTCCCTGGAAGCATTCAAGGCCAGGTTGGATAGGGCTTTGAGCAACCTGGTCAAGTGAAAGGTGTTCCTGCCCATGGCAGGGGGTTGGAACTAAAGGGTCTTTAAAGTACCCTTTCAACCCAAATCATTCTTCTCATGACCCTGGACAGGTGCAATTCAGAGTGCCTGTAGGAGGAACCTATACCACTGTGCTCCAGTTCATATCCCTTTCTCAGAGCTGCTGCAGTTTTTCACCACCTGGCTGCAGCCCCATAGGGACCTGGCACCAGCTGAGGGTCACTGGGGTATAGCACGTGTTGCCCACACTCAGGCTGGGGGCAGGTTGAGGGATTCAGTGAGAGGTTCCCTGACAATTGCAACCTTGTGTCATGGTTTGAAAAAAAGCCAACCTTTTTTTCATCCTGAAAAGATTTTTACAGCTTCCTCCAAGCACAGCTAGATCTGGGAAGCCCAGAGATTGGCTGGCTCTGTGATGGACACTCTGTGTGGCCACTTGAATATTAGAATTGCCTTTGTGAACCTACATTTTAAGAGCAAGGAAGCCAAAACCTTTCTCTTTCGTTTCCAGCCACGGAGAAGGTAACGGGAGGTTGGGGGGG
>WEKY01060647.1:0-55337 GCA_013390045.1 Picathartes gymnocephalus | reverse complement strand
GCTGCCCCTCCTGCCCGCTGCCTCACCGCCCCCTCCCGTCCCTGCCCCTGCCGTGTCTGCGGGCGCCGCTTCCCGTGCCCGCTCCGCTCCCAGCCCGGCGGCTCCCGGCGGCTCCCGGCGCGGACGTGCCCGGAGTGGCGGCCGGGCAGGGTCGGGGCGGAGCGGAGCGAGGCGCGGGGCGGCCGCCGCATCCACGGCTGGGTGCAAGGCGGTCAGGGCTCCCTCCTGGAGCACAGGCGGCTGCTGCGACTGATGCACTAAAAGCTCTGTCACAGCTCTGACTACGGCAGCTTTGCATCTTTTTGCTGTCTTTTAAACTGGCGCAAATAATGCAGAGGCCATTTGTTTTTATTAAACATTGACTACCATTAGCAAATCTGAAGGTTTTGGAATAATTAAAGAAACTTCTAGGAAACTCTTGTTTCCGGGACTTCCCTGGGTGCTTCATTTAACAAATATGCGGTGCGGGAGTCTGCAAAACTGTGATGCTTACGTTCCTGGTGATGCTTCCCTCATGTGTAGTTGTGGCTTTTGGTCCTTACCAAACCTTGAGCTTGTCTTACATTGCCTTAAGCTTGGTTAAGACATTGGGAGTATTTCATAGGTTATGTGGAATGATGTTTTCCAGGCATCTCTAATGCAGGCATGCTCTGAATGCAACAAGTGTCTAAACACTCTGTACCTGCCTCTGAGAGGCATCTCCGCAAGAGGAAGTTGAGCCCCCTCACTGGTGGTTATCCAGTTCTTATCTTCCAGTTGAGTGGTCTAATTCCTGTGCTGTCATACAGCACTCAGGCAATCTCTGCTATTACCGGGGGCTTACTTTCTTCAAAAGATGGTGTATTTTTAACTTATTGGTCTGTGTAACAAAGGTAAATGAAGCCCCCACAAGAAATTAAACAGAAGGATGCTCTTGGTTTTCCACACAATCTGTCATAAACTGAGAAGGTTTGAGATACTGGGGCTAGGCAGGTCTAGTTACGCACAGAAGCAGAGCTCTTGACACTTCGAAGAACCATAAATGAAGGTCCCTAAGGGATTTAAGTATCTTCAGCACTAGGAAGAAGCAGCTGATGCAAGGTATCCTGAATGATGCCATGTAAATCATGCTTCAGGTAGCTAACGTGTAGGTCAAGGTCTGAGACTCTAAATTTATAGATTCTTTAGGTTAGCCAAGGATTCATCTTCCTTTGCTTCTCTTTAACATTTTTAGTCATATATAAAAAAGCAGTAGATGTGTGGAGGAGGAGAGTCTCTACTGAAAGCACTCCAGAAAAAGACACTGAGAAGATTTGTAGCTGAAATAACCATTTCATGGGGGCTTTTTGTTTGCTTTTTTTTTTCCTTTTTTTTTTCTCCTTTCTGGGCTAATTAAACATTCAGTTCTCATAACTGCTATGATTCCAATTCTTTTCAATCATAATGTCCCCTAGGGCATAACAAAGGATTTTCCAGAAGTTATGGAAAAAAATGAACATATTGATCTGTGAGATGGCATTCACAGAGGAAGTAATTATTGTCTAATCCTCCTTTTTCATTTGTTTCTTTAGACTATACATTTTAATAATGAAAACATTCTTAACTGATGTTCAAGAATTTACATCATATATCTTTATCCACAGCTTACAGATCTGAAAGGTACAGTAGACCTGATTACCTAGATAAGGCACTTCTTTCCCATCTCAAACCAAGAACAGTTTTCACTGGATCCTTGCTGCAGTCTCAAGCTGTGGAAATGCTTTGCACGATTAATTTTAGAAATGCTACATTCTCATAATCTCCTTAAATTTAGAATCATGTAAGTTGAAACTAGTGTTAACAGATGAGAAAAGTTTATTGCTGCAGTGGTGCTAGACTTTGGGGATTTTTTTCTGTACACATGGATGTTATAACAAATAAGGTAAAATCCAAGCCATAGGGCTGTTGGATTTCTGGATTCTACAATACACTTCTGAATTCCTGGACATTTTTATAGCAGGAATGCCTTTTTTTTTGTTTTTTTAATATGGCTTTCTTACTATTATTAAAGTGAAACACTTTTTACTTCTTATTTATTGCTTTAAAAGAAAATTACCAAGAAAACATGCTATTAGTGTCTAAGCAATGTCCTGTTGAATGTTTTCCATTATCATATTTTCTGGGTTTACTGTGACTTTTCAATCATTTTTCTTTTTATCCGATTACGTATTTTTAGGCTGGATGAGGCAGCAGTCTCCACTGCTGTGGAGGGGAAGGAGCAGGCAGTACATGCTGTGAGACAAGGATCGTGCTGCAGTCTGGTGGTAACAGAGCTCTGCCAGCTCATTTCCCTGGCTGGCCCCGCATGTGGTGCCATGTGATCTCAGAGCTGTCTAATTCCCTCATGATCATCACGTGTCTTTCTGCTCCCTTGGATCCACTAAAGCAATGAACTTTTCTGTGACTTTGCCTCTCTCAGTATTTATGAATACTTCTTCAGATGCCACACTGAAGGAGCAAAACTCTGCCTCTGAACAATCATTAAGAATATTGAAATATCCTACTTGAAGTATCTCCCAAGACAACTTTCTCAAACAGATAATCAGAATTAATTACCTAGACAATTATGACATTGACACTAGCAGGAAAGCTGCTATCCCCAGTGTTTTACACCTCTAGGAATTGTCAGTTCAGACCTCGGACACTGTTGAATGCCTTTTGAGGTGCCCTGGAATACCCTGTTGGGCTTTCAAGCTGCTGTTCCAGGATAACACAGGTCTTCTGCACATCCCAAGTCAGATCAACGAACCCCCCGTGAATGTCTGGGATTCTGTATGATATCCTGAATAGTGGACTAGTGAATTCAGAAATTCAGATTTAAATGTCTATTAACAGCTCATGGTGCTCTAATTAGACTGTGGAATCCGATCAAACTCATCCCATGGAAGACACCCAGTGGCTACTGCACCACACTCCTCATGCTTCATTGGTTGCATTTACCAGGGATGAGATTCAGCTGCCTGAGCTTCCAGGGCCACTAGACATGTCCCTGCACATCCTGCCTGCCTTGAGATTATACTGCAGAAGGGTTTGGAGTTTCCATAGGTCTTGTATCAGCTCCATCTAGGTGCCCTGGATACCATATGGCATCTCAAATGCCACTAGACAGCCTACATATAAGCAAGTAAAGCCTTAGCTCTCTGAAATGGGAGCTTAAACATTTAGCTTAAACCTACAGGTACCTATATTTAGGTGTGCTCATCTCCCAGGAATCTCAGCTCTAACACCCTCTAATACAACCCAGAATAGAGATCTTTTTAGTCATGATATTGGTATCATCACTGTTGTGATACATCATGCAGGGAACATCGCATCAGACTTATTTAAAACTGCTTCAGCTTGCACCTTGTGCCAGAGATATGCATTGTTTCTTCAAGACGCATATAGTCTCGATATACATCGTGTCAGTCCTTGTTTTTGGTCCTGTGAATCGGAACAGGAATGGCTGGAACTTTGCATGTTGGTTTGTTTTCTTTTTTGTCAACAGCGATGCTACAAAGCAATAAAAATGTGTCTTTTTATGGTTGCTGGCAAGGTTCTGATAAGCTAAATCCTGGACTCACTATTTTCCATGGCTAACGGACACGGTTTTGCCACAGGGTAAGAAAATTAACTTCCTCCACCAAGGATGCCAGAACAACTCCTGCCTTCCTGAGTTCACGTGAAGACCATCCAGAATAACACCACGGCCTGCCTGACGGACACTCCTGATGGACAGACAGCGCTCTTTGTGTCCGGACACAGGCCGGGCCCTGCGGAGAGGACACACGGCTCCTGTCCTCTCCCCACACCCCAACTCCTGGCAGCGCCGCGCTCCGGGGCTCGGGGACCGTGGGCAGCGCCCAGGGAGGAGGCAACAGCGGAGCTACTTCGCTGTGAGGGGCGGAGCCGGCGGACCTTGCTGTCCCGCGGGCGTGCTGTGCTTCCCCCGTTCTCCCCCATGTGAGGCAGGGGCAGAGCCACGGTGGCGGGCCGCCCGCCCCGCCGGGCCCCGCTCGCCGCCCGGTGAGGCCGAGCCGGCGGAAACGCCTCGCCTTCCGCTTCCCCTCTGCCCGGGAAGAGGCGGGCGCAGCTGCGGCCATGCAGGTCTCCAGCCTCAACGAGGTGAAGATCTACAGCCTGAGCGCCGGCAGGAGCCTCCCGGAGGTAAGCGCGCCGGGGGGAAGGCGGCGGCCCGGCCCGGCCCGACCCGGATGCGGCGGCGGGAGCTGGACCCGCGCAGTGCCGGCGCGGGGGCCGAGCCCCGGCCTTGCTGAGCTGCCCCGGTCCATGTGCGCTTGTGTTGGGATCGAGAAACAGCTCTGAGTGTTTCTTAATCTAGAAATGCAGTTTGAATGCGTGAGCCTCTGACTGTCGGGGTGCTGGTCCACAGCCCCGTAAGCAACACGACCTTGTAAGTTTTCTTAGTGTGGAATAGTTAAATTTATCAGTGGAATGGAAATTGTAAGATAATGAAGACAAAAAAGAGTTAGCAGTCTAAACGTCTTATACTTCAAATGCTTGGATAAACTTCAAGGGATTCTCGGATTCCTGTATAAATAATGAGCTCAAGACTAATGTATACCTTTGCTTGCAGTGGCTCTCTGACAGGAAGAAAAGAGCTTTACAGAAGAAAGATGTGGGTGAGTTTTCCCTCGCAGGGTGCTCAGCAATACTCGGCTACTCCACAGACGTAACATGCGGGTCCAGAGGAGACTCCTCACTGACTGATACACGGAAGTTATCCCTAAGTCATAGTTTGAAAACTACAGAATTAAACTACAGATACTTATTTCAACTTCTTGTATACCTTCATGTGAACACTGTATAATCAGTGGTGTTTTAAATTTTAGACATTAAATATTTGGGTTGTAGATTGTAACAGAAGCATGATGGATGAATTCCATGTTGTCCCTTACGTTAAAATCAGACCATAAAATCCTTTGTGATGCTGTTGTAATCTTGGAGAGCAGGACCACATCATTTCAGCCTAAACCTGTTACATGAAACAAAAACGGCTATTTGGAGTCGTAGGAAGTGTTATACAAGAAACTTAACTAAGAAAAAAATGCATAGAGGTAATGGAGGATGGAATACGTTATACAAGGCTTTAATTGTCTAAGTGTGCAGTGAGTATTTGCTACTACCTTATGTAATAATTTGTTTCATTCAATTAGAACCTTGGAGTTCTAATTTATTTTGCACAGAGGTAGCCTGCACCTCAGGGTTAGCAGACTGTGTTAATCTGCTTATAATATGTTAGTTATACTTAAAATATCTCTAAAGGATATTCCCTATACTCAATTAACTCAACGTGTTTCCTTAGGAAACCACTACAGTTTTTCTGACTGATAGAATTGTGCTAATTCTACATTTTTTTTTTCTTTACAGATATCCGTAGAAGAATTGAACTTATTCAAGACTTTGAAATGCCCACGGTTAGCACAAAGATTAAGGTATCAAGAGATGGACAGTATATTATGGCAGTTGGTGAGTTAACAAACTGTCCCTCAAACAGAGGCCAAAAGTCCTAGATAATCTTGAGTGCAGAGTGACTTAGTGTTTCAGGGAGAATTGGTAAGAGTTAATTTTAAAGTGTGGAACTGAACGTTCTGCTGGAAGCTTACTCTTAACATGTGATATAATGGCTGTCTTGGTAGTGGTACTGTGGAACACTTCTGTTTAGAATACAGACATTCTTAGGATCATAGAAAGGTTTGGGTTGGAAGACACCTTTGAAGATCATCTAGTCGAACCCCCCCGCCCCCAAGGTTTATAAGACAAATAAAAAACTAATAAAACAAATCCGTCTATAATATGGTTAAATACTAAGTTCTGAATTACTTTTATTGCACGTCTGTAAATTTACTTTAAATAACTTCCTAACATCATTGTTTGAGTATTGTTTTATAGGATGGAGGATAATGCTGCATTTTGTAACTGTCAAGTGGGATCCAAACATGAATACTTTAGTAGGTGTTAATAGTATGAGGAGCGTTGGTCTTTCAGATTTACTCGAAAGTATTACCAAATTTTGTATGATGTATCTGGTAATGAGGAGAACCTGCATACAAGCAGGGTGCTTACAGAAACCAGGCTGTAAAGTTGTGTTACTAAGAGGCATGTTTTTCTGGTCACAGAGGCTTTGGGAAGATCAGAAGACTTAAAGCAGAAACACAGTAAAGCCTGTATATATAAGGCATACTTTAAAAAAAAAAGCTTTTGTGTTATCTTTTTGTTTAACTTTTTCATTTAATTAAACATCAAATTATTCTTTCAGGAACTTACAAGCCCCGGGTCCGCTGTTTTGATACCTATCAGTTATCCCAGAAATTTGAAAGGTGCTTAGATTCTGAAGGTTAGTATAAGCCATGGCTGTTAGTACAAGATGTCTTTCATGCATAATTGAGGTTGGACTCGAGCAGAAATTCTGCTCCCTGTGCTGAGGGCACAGAATGTACTTCAGGGGAACACAAGAATCTAAAGTAAAACCATCTGGTTTTCATCTCTGAATTTTTCCCTTTTATTCCAATTTCAAAGTTATTTCCTTGCTTGGAAAAGAGGGTGTGAGGGATGTAAGATTTACCTTGAGCCAGAAAGCATGGAGCTGAGAGGGTGAATGTGGCTGAAATCTGTGTTCTGTTTGGTGAATGTGACAAAGGTACAATGGCTGGGTGATGGCAAGGTCTTCCTTCTTACCTGCTCTGTGAAGCAGTAATGTAGGAGAATGCAGTGTGGTTGCTCTGTTTTCTCTCTGGAGTCCAAGCTCAGTAGGTGAGTTACAGGGTAAAGAGAATTTCCTTGGGGGGGTGTTGGTTTGTTTGTTTGCTGGTTTGGTTTTCTGTATGTTTGCTGGAAACAAGGTACTTAGGGGTAGATGGTAGCATGGCCAAGGCCCTAATTACACCTTGTTTGCTACTAATTTGGTGGGAGAACAGCTGTAGTCAGGAAAATAAGGAGCCATCTAGACAATGGGAGAGGGAGAATCAGATGGGAGTTAGAGCAGGGCAGGAGCTGCTACAGCTCTGAGCTTTTAGGGTCCTTAAATTTGAGGAATGATGGAGTTGTTTTGTTTGTTTAGGGTTTTTTGGGGATGGGGGGTTATTTTTGGCTTTTTTATTTGAAGATTGGGATATTAGAAGACTGATGACTCAAAGCTGGGAGTCAGGGGTGACCAAAACAATGCGGAGATGAGCACATTCATTACAGAAGAATTGAACTGGTCTAACTTTGATGTGTGTGAATGTGATGTGGAAAATAAAAACTGTAATAAGAGCATAGGGGTGCTTCTTTGCTCTCTGCCTCAGGACTACAAGGAGTCATGCAGGGTGAAGGAGCACTGTTAGGCAGGGGTTCAGAGAGGCTGGGAAGAGGAACGTATGGCAAGAGTGAAACCTTCTTTAAAAGAGTAGAAGTCATTGTAGTCATAAATGGTTGCTAGTAATTAGAGCTTAAAGTAAATTTTCTTGAATTGGCATCTTAGTAGACTTAGTACTACTTAGTAGACTGTATGTTTAGTTTGAAGTCTAGCATAGAGTCACTTCAGGTAACTTCAAATGAGTTATTTAAATAGAACCAATTTAGCTGAAGCAGCTACTCCCTAACATTCCCAACTCAGCTCAGTTAAAACCAGGCAAAGTTCAATACATCAGTGTTCAGCGTGAATAGTAGCTTTAACATTTGTGATTTTTTTTGAGCCTTAGAACTTCTTTTGTGGCAGTGCCGACCCCTTGGAAGGACTGCTTGTGCAAGTTTATGCATGTATGTCCAAACTCATGTAATTTTTTATCATCTTTAATGGATTACCAGAGCTCCATGGACCACACATGCACTGAAAACCATTTGATTAGACCTTCCCACACCCATAAAATGCATGGTTGAGCATTATGTTGAGGAACATGTCTAGTATACAAGAACAATAAAAAGATTACAGGATGTTTCATATGTTTCTAAAGTTTTAGAAAGCTACTTACGGTTTTGCAAATGAAGTTACATAATTAGAGATCTTACTAAAGAATAATGCCTGCATTATGCATTGACACCTGTGGGGAATATTTACATGACTAAAGATGAGCATGTGTGTAAATGTTTTCAGGATTATGCCTATGTTTGCAAATAAGTTCGCTTGCTCAGTTGACTCAAAATTCTCTTGCTTTCTCCTCTAGTGGTTACGTTTGAGATTTTATCAGATGATTACTCAAAGGTATGTTTAATATTTTTCAGTATATATTGTTCAGTATGTATATTAAAATGCATTTTCATATATAGTAAAGGCAGTCAATCAACACAGCTTTTGGAACAAAAATTTTTTTTTAAAAACAACTAACAGGATAAACATCTTTTGTCCCTTTAAAATTTTGTTTTCTTTGTGTCTTTGTACTGTAATTTACTTTACCACTTTTAAAGTCTTTTGTCTGTTGGAAAGAAAAACCTGAAATAGTGATCTATCCTACAAGCAAAATAGTGTGAAAAAATGGAATTAACTATCCTTTCTGGGCTAATGTTTAGTTACAATCCCTTGTGACAAGTGATGCACACTTACACTGTTTTTGAAAGGTAGGATAGCTGTGGGTTAGGTAACAACCTGATTTGTCTGTGTTGTAGACATGATGATTATGAGCATATGAATGAGGCAAAAATTGTGGAGAGAAGTAATGTCTTTTTTTTGTCTTATTTTTAATTTTATTTATTTTTAAATGAAGTGCTGTACTTGAAGGAATCACCTGAGTGTTTATTTTACACTTCTTTTCTGTGAAGAGACCTTACTATTTCAGGTACAGGTTTGTTTTAATAAATACTGCTATTTGATCAAAGACATGATCATCTAGCCTTGTAGCTTTTTTACATTCTTCCTGTGAGATTTCCAAGAAAGTGCATGAATTCAAGTAGCAGAAGGTAATGGCAGATACTTTACAGTAGCTTCCCACTTGTCTATCTTGGGGAAAATGCTCTGGCTGTACGTAGCAAATGGTTATTTGCAAAACTGAGGAACATGCTGTGTTCCCAAATGTTTCTGACTGGTTATGAACAGAAAGGTTTGTGTGTTTTCAGCTGAAATGGGTACTGTATTTCAGACTGAAGTCCTACTTTTTCAACTTCATACAATCTTTATATTTTCAGTTTTATTTTACTAAAACCTAAGAAATCATCAGAAAGAAAAATAAACTTCAAGTAGCTGTCATATTGTTGTAGAAATGTTAGAAAAAGGGAAGGATATTTGAGAAATTACGCTTGAAATTTTTAGTATCATAGAAGTGTTGATTTGAACGGGACCTTGAAATATCATTTTATTGCTTGAACAGTTCTGTCAAAATCTGCAGGCTTGGTGCTTCCACAGATTTACTGAATAAATTGTTGCAATTCTGCACTACCTTGTCAAAAAGAATTTTTAGTTCCTGTCAAACCTGCTCAGGAAAATCTTAAGTTTTTCCTGTTGCTACTGCAAAGAGGGATTTTTTTTTTGTACTGTCTGTGTTCTGTTGCTCGTCAGTCTTGATAGCCCTCTTGGTGCTTTCAGCATCCTTTCATAGCCAGGGAAAATAGTGTCTCTCCAGATCTGTTCCTGCCATCCCTGTATGGTTGCTTTGAGGCTTATTTGCATTTTCACAGTCAGAGCACCTGTTTTCTTTCATACAGATTAGCACCCATAAAGCCAGTTACATTTCTGTGCTTTTCTAAGTTTTAGACTTAAGAGTCTTACACTTGGACTAAGTTTTAGACTTGGGAGAGAGTGCTATCTTTTTTCCCACAGCCTTTTGCCAGAAGACCTGTATTTCCTCATAGGATTTTTGCCACACACCAGTGCCAATGCTTTTGCTACCCTCAGGTTGTAGTTTTCTGGTGGTGACCAAAATTAATTTACTAAGAAGAAAAGACAAACACGATTTACAGTGAGCTGTATCCACTGCTAATGAAAGAGAACACACATATATTCAAGTCCAATATCGTAGAAGTTTGTGTTTAAATAGAAAATTATTTGCAGTAAGACAATTATTAGGAGACTATTTGGATGCTTTTGGCAGCTGTAAAAAACTTCATAAAATCTTTTTGGAGGCAGAGTAGGTGAGGAGAAAATTCATTCTTCTTTTTGAAAGTAAACTGCATCTTCTCTCTTCCTTGTAACAGGTTTTTGATGACTTACTGGTAGTGAACTAAGAACATGTGATACTGATATTTTTTTAATTAAGTATGGTTTAATTTTGTGTTCTTACTGTTTATGTAGCTTCTGTACTGCATGCAAATACAGATGTTCCTTTCTCTGCAGTGATAATAGGGACAAGATTTGTTCTAGATATTGTTTCAAACAGATAAGTAAAGAGCTTTACTTGTTAGAAGCCTTCAGGGAAAAGCATAAAGGCATTAGGCACACAAAGAGTAAAGTGGGATGTATATGAACAACACCATTGTGTAACTTTAGCTGTGCAACTGTATCTGTAACTTTGTATGAAATTGTAGTTAGAATTCTGAAAGGTGATACTCTGCTTAGTCTTGGACCAAGATGAGTAAGTCCATGAATAAAAGTTGAAACACTAGGGTTTCTGATATCAGAAAAAGCACACAAGTAAGGAGGAACTTAATGATAAATAAACATGAAGTGCCAGCCCAGGTCAGTATTTTCCCCATGTCTCTTGAAGGAAGAATGTACAGATTTATAAATAAAGATGACAGATTTAAAGTAACTTATGTACCTCACCTTCCCTGAGTTTCTCATCCTTATTTGCATTGCTAACAGTGTAATTTAGCAGTAGAAAATTTTAGACATTCTCTATCTACTGTTTTTAGAAGATGACTGTACTACACAGGCTAAGGTAAAGTAGCACTTTTCCAATCTAAGCTAAGTGGGGATGAGGCTCAGAGTCAAAGGTTTGGCTGTGATTATCATTCATGGCATGAGTTTGGGCCAGAACAGCTGTTTCTCCCTGCACAGTGCCTGGCCATGGTTTGAGGTACAGCATGGGTGCAACAGGTAGTGGGGGTGATCCTGTCTCTGGAGTGGGAAGAATCCCTTCCTGTGGGTGTGTGCCATGCTAAGCTGCCGTCAGGAGCGTAACAGAGCAGGACCTGGCCTATTTTATTTACTGAGCTAGATTGAGCTCTCTAGTTATGTCTCCTTGTAGGTTTTTCCAGGACTGAGATGTTTGTCTGAATTTCAGAAAGAAACAGTATTCTTATTCACTTGGCTAAGAACAAAAATGCAGAGAGATCATTGGTGTCATTTATTGGTACACTGCAGTGCATCAAGATGTGTGGCCTGCACAGCTGTGTAGCTGGGAGAAATCACTAGCTGTAGCATCTTGAAGGAAGTAGAGATGTTAATTTTGGTGCAGCAGAACACAAGATGACTCTGCTGCTTCTGATTGCAGTCACTTCCAGGGTGTCATATCTACTCTTGTGAATATTCATATAATGTATATTAACAAAACTCTTTGCTGTGAGTAGTGAGAATGATGAAGCACTAGTTTATCTATCATTTTAGGAGAAATTGTTTAAATAAGTTGTGATAAGCCTGTATGAGTTTGGAAAAAAAAAAATCACTGAAGTTTGTGCTGTAAGACAGGTTGAGGAGTTCCTTGTCTGTTTCTGTATGTTTCAGTTCTTTCTATTTTATTTTCAGATTGTCTTCTTGCAGTGTGGCAGATTTGTGGAGTTTCATTCACAACATGGCCATTACTACAAGACAAGAATACCAAAATTTGGTAGAGATTTCTCTTACCACTACCCATCGTGTGACCTGTATTTTGTAGGAGCAAGGTATTAAGTGGAATATTTTGTTTCAGTTTTGTTAGCAGTGTTTTCCAATAATAAAATGAACATTAAAATGTTAGAAAAGTTAAAAAGTGGAAGAAGTGGCAATTCCTTCCAAATTAATAAGGGAGATGGTGAAGAGTGGAAAATGTGGTAAGATTAAAACTATTTTAGTTTCCCATGCTATTTTTAAGCTGTTTTTTTCTTTGATGCATAAACAATGTATATCATGTATTTGCAAACTTGTATTAAAAAATGCAAATCAATGTCCTGTTTAGCATTTAAGTAAGAAAAATTAAATAATTTTTTCTATCCTGGTTGGTGTTTTATTGCTGTAAAGTGTGAGTTAAATCACATAATTGGATTTCTGAAAAGATATAGTAAAAATAAAATTAGATCCTTAGGGTTTCAAACAAAGTAAGTAGAAAGTAAAGATGTAACGTAAATCACAGGAAATGAAAAGATCTTGAGAAATGAGTTAATGTATCTTTTGCCTGGAAAAATAGTAGTCAGGATATTGAAGTATAATAAGTAAATGGTGAACATGCACATTTTTCTCTGTATTTTGAACACTGAAGTATATGTTTGTCTTGTAAATTGTGAATTCTGCAAATTGTATATTTGGCAAAATTAGGTGGTGAATAAGAATCTTTACAATACCTCCAAATTTACAGCAGTGTTTTTCAGTATTTGTAAGACACGAGTAATTTTGGGTTTTTCTTCTGTAGTTCTGAAGTGTACAGGCTAAATCTGGAACAAGGAAGATTTCTCAACTCCCTGCAAACTGAAGCTTCGTAAGTTATGTGTAGTGCGTGACCTCTGTCTTCTTTCCAGCAGGTGGAAGCAGACTCCTAGCATGCTCACCACCAGTACTGTCTCTGAAAGCTGCCCAAATGCTTTGCAGAGTTGAAAATTAACATATGCTGAGTCTGAGTCTCATTTCATGTTCTATAATGGGTTTTTTTGTTCTAGTTTTTATGTTTAATGAATTTTCTTTTGTGGATGTTTTAAAATTGCTTAATATGGACTAAATAGGTATTATATAACTTGATCTTAAGAGCATTTCTTTAAAACTTTGCCATTATTACTCAATTTAGCCATCATATAGAGATCTACCCACAGGGTATGTACTTTCCCAGACATGCCTTTGTCCTTCTGCTCTTGAAGTAGCCCAAAGAGAATTTTTATATCTCCAGCATATGTCTGATTCTTTTGAAAACCCTACCAGAGTAGGAACTGAGGTTTTTCATGTGGAGAGAGGCAGATGAGAAGAACAGACTTCACTAGATAGAGTGGCTTGTTGGTGGGCAACAGCTGGTGTTCAGTGGGCACAATAGCTTAATGGATGAAGGAATATTTGGGAAGGCACAAAAAAACCCTGAGCAACACGAGAGTAAAACAGGGGAAAATCCTGGCATGGGAGAGGTAAGGGGCATAGAGTAAAATCTGGATTAGAGAGATCAGCCTTAAGTTGTGAGAAGGTTTTGAGGTGAGGGAGTTGAATGAGTAGATTTAGAGGCAGAAAGCTTTGAATGGAAGAAGTTGGAAAGTGCTGGGGTAAGTGATGTAGAGAGCAATATTTATACTTTGGAAGAATTGTTGTTGAAATACAGGGCTCTTGGGTGCCCTGTTGAGAAAGAGGATACTTGGGTGGGAGAAAGGAGACCATTGGTCAGACAGAATGTGTTGGAGATGTAAACTTTAGAACACAGGTAATCATAAAGATCTTTTCATAGAATCAGAAAATCGTTTAGGTTGGAAAAGACCTCTAAGATCATCAAGCCTAACCATTAACCCAACACTACCAAGTCCACCACTAAACCATGTCCCTAAATGCCACATCTAGATGTCTTTTAAATAACTCCAGGGATGGTGATTGAAGCACTTCCCTGGGCAGCCTGTTCAAAGCTTGGTAACCCCTTCAGTGAACAAATTTTTCCTGGTATCCAATCTGAACCTTCCCTGGCACACCTTGAGGCCAATTCTTCATATCTTCTTGAGTTGTTTAAGAATACAGTGGAGCAGAGTGACGTGGCAGGGCTTGGTGGTAGGTGGTGGATGTGGGCAGAGACTCGGGATAGTTCAGGCTGCAGAGAGCCTCAGAGCCCAGGCTACTGCTCAGGGCATGGTCATAGGAATTCAGATGGATTTTCTCAGGGGTGTCTTGAAAACTCCAAAGATCTATGACTAACACATTCCACTGTTTAATTGTCCTTATAGCATAAAAATATTACCCTTACATCCAGTTGGAACCTTACCTGTTTGAAGTAATCAGCACTGTCTCTGGCTCCAGATGGTTAGTAAGCTCCCCTTAAGTATGGGAAGCTGTTGTTGTGTGGCCACCTGTCCCTCCCTCCAACTTTTGCTTTTCCAGGCTGAGCAATAGTGTACATGATTACAGAAATCTTATTAGCTGTTCATATGTTAAATTGTTCTGAGGTCATTAAACTTGCTCCTTTTTCTGTTGTAGAGAGAGTAATGTCTGTGACATAAATCCTGTACACTTCTTGTTTGCTATGGGGACGGCTGAGGTAAATGTTTGCATTCCTTTTATGAAAAGGGCAGTAGTGTTTGTTTCATTTTTATATTAATTTGCAGGAGGATAAGAAGAAGTCATGAACCTAATTAATTAAATTGGTCTCATTTGCTATGTTGCATACAGATATGTTAAAGATGACTTTTCAGGGCATAGTGCAGATAAAATATCGGAGTTACTTGGTTGCTGAGCACTTGAGTTTTTGCAGATGGGAGTGAAAATAATGTTCTCTCGTTTTGCAGTGTAGCCATCTGTAGAAATTAGCTGGCATGTGTATCCTATTAATCTTAAAAAAAATTACTGTTAGTGATTTTGAATCAGATTGCATTAAAAAAACTAGAAATTAAATGCGTGCAGCCTGAATGTCATTATTAGAACAACTCATGTCAACCCAGGAAAATTAGTTAATTATTCATTAGATTATTCATAATTTTATTTAAACATTTTCAGAATACCAGACATCTGCTTTGTAAGCTTGAACCATATTTTCTAAACTGTTTAGGGTAAAGTGGAATGCTGGGATCCTAGAACTAGAAATCGAGTTGGGCTGTTGGACTGTGCTTTAAGCAGCGTGACAGCAGACACGGAGTGAGTAAAGGCTACCTTTCCAAAGTGTGTTGTTCTGGATTTTTCAGAAGTTTTGCTTTTAGAAATAAATCCCACTTTGCTTTAAAATGACCTTCCCATTTTCTTCTCTTGTCATTGCTAGTGTTAATAAAGAATTCTCTTAGTCATAAAGGAGTTCTCTTAGACATTGATTTGAGTAGTAGTGGCTATTTTTCTATACAAATACACCTTGTGAACGTAAACAGTGCAGCTTTTTGAAGCAGTATTTCTGAGTGATACCCGTGAATTATTTTACAAGAATTACCTTAGCTATTTTTTAACATCAAAAAAATTACTTGCAGGTGTTATTGAAAGAATGCCTAACTGTAAGCATTGTGTTTTGCAGGATAGAAGGTTTGCCATCCATTTCAGCACTGAAATTTGATGGGGCTTTGAATATGGCTGTTGGAACATCTACTGGGCAGGTAGATTTGACTTCATCTATCACAGTTCTTACGAGATTCTGTTCTTGTAATTCCCAATCCAAGTCTATCATACATTGAGTGCAGTTACTGTAATGTATATATCTATTACTGCAAGTATTTATAAGTCCATAAATTACGTGTATAGAGTAGTAATAGTCAAACTGCAATTTAATTTTGTCAAATGCTCGTGCTTTTCAGAATTTTGTAGGTACCACTTAAAATCACCCTAACCTACATACTATATAACTTCAAATTTGCTGTTTTCTTATGACTTGAGTCAAGCATGTGGGGAAGTTGCTGCTTTTTGGGACTATCAGTACCATCTCAATACAACATATGTGCTCTCCCTTATCTTGATGGTGGCTTAAAAAACAGAAATTATTGTCTTTCAGCTGTTATTTTACTGTCTTGTCTTGATATGAAGGATCATTTCAATTCAGTTATTGTTGCCATCATATTTGTAAACAAAAGTGTGGGGATTGTTTCCTGCCTTCATCAATATTTTCATAGTTTTAGAAAACTGTAGCTTCTTCAACAACAGATATGTGTGTGAGAATTGTATTTGCTATGTTAGTGTACTAGTCAGACAAATTTTCTTGTAGATTGTTTCTGATTAAATAAACTGATAATATTATTTTTCCCCAAAATTACTGTTATTCACACTTTACATATGAAAGATTTAAGGTCCTTTTCAAGTTCCATAGGAAATTTTGGAGATAAAAGTAGAGGTTTCTGGAAGACAGGGCCTGTACACTCTAATTTCCTTAACATAAAAAATTACATTTTGTGGTGTTTCACTGAGGGAAAGTTATATTCACTGAATCTGGAAGGAAGTCTGAAAATTTAAATCGCATAAGAACAACACAAGAATCCAAAAATGAAATATTACTGATTATGAAATACTAAGAGTATTGAAACCAAAAAAATGGCTCATTTTTTTCAATAGAAATTAAAAAGTCTTTAGAAAGATGGTTAGGTCTTAAATTTGTTAATTTTTCTAGGTAGAAGCATGCTGATGTTAAAATACATGGCTGAAATAAACTGGGCTCACTTAATAAGTTGTTTTCAGAATTTAAAATTATTTCTTTTATGTAAATTCTGTCCATGTATTTAAGTAAAATCTCAAGTTTAGTTAAATGTTTTGTGGAGATCTGATGGAAATGACTTCCTAAAGATCTTACAATGTTACAAATTTTATCTGTCTCATTCTTCAAGGTTCTGCTATATGATCTCCGGTCTAGTAATCCATTTATAGTCAAAGATCACCACTATGGCCTGCCTATTAAATCAATTCAGTTTCAGCATCAGTTGGATTTAATTATCTCTGCAGATTCTCGAATCATAAAAATGTGGAACAAAGATACAGTAAGTAGTTTTATGTTGCTGCATTCAGATTTTTTAATTTTTACTTTATTTGGGTTGGTTTGGTTTTTTTTTTTTTAAGTTTGTTGTTTTGGGGTATTTTTTGTGCAGCTTGGTTAATAAAGGTGGGATTCAGTGTAGGAAGTTGAGGTTTTAATGTCTCTTGATTTACATGGGATTTTGTCCTATCTGACTAAATCAGCGTCTGGGAAGTTATTCAGTAGCCTGTCAGGTATAAAGATATAGTCTTAAGAGGTTTTTAGTTGTTTGTACGTGTCTGGCCAAGAGGCTGTTTTCAGGAGAAGGATTTAAACATAGAAAGTAGTATCTTAGCCATTGCCTTGGGTTTGTATGTTTCTCACAGTGTTCTTGAATATATCCAGTTACGTTTTTTCACCAGAGAAAACATGTTCATTCCAATTGCCTGCTCAAAGTAGGGTTAATTTCAAAGGTAGATCAGTTAGTTAAGAACCTGTTAAAATCAGCTGCTGCTTATTTTCACAGGAACCTGTTTGGATACTGAAGTGGATACTATGCATAGAGCCAAATAACAGTGTGTCTTACACTGTATTAGGGGATTATGTTGCAATGGGCAGTGTCCTTATCCCTGCCCTTTACACCTCTAAGGTGTAAGTGAAATTGAAATCTCTAATTTTCATAGCACTTGTTTTCATTATAGCATGGTGGCCTCTTTCTTATCTTTCTGTCTGTCAAGCTTATTATGAATCTCTGGGGTATATTTTGTTACCCTATTGATTCATAGTAACACTTCTGTAACTTGTTTTGGTTTGAGGGAATGTCTCTAGTCATTTTGTTCCTTCTAAAAAACATGCTCCATCTAGGCTTTTCTAACTTTACAGTGAAACATAAAGGGAGTTGTAGTAGAGGCTTTTTTTCTTATTATTTCAGGCAGGCATTTCAGCATTGTTGTGCTGCTTCATGAACTTTCAACAGCCTCTTTTATTTTTTCTGTGATCGCAAGTAGTTTTTTGTAACCTCCTCTGCAGTTAATTTTTATTGTTTGAAAGAGCAAATAAATTATTGGTTATTATTTAAAACATCTGCAGCGACCTCTCTCCATTTTTCCTAGGTATGTGTATTTCCCTCCTTGAGAATTAAACACTGTAAGGTTTGTCAGGTGCCCTCTGGTGGAAAAAGGGAGGGTTTCTCGCCGCTGGAAGGCAAAGATAGCTTTGGACTCTTTCCTAGAGTATGTTCCAGCTGGCTCCACCTCTCCCAGATGCTGGTTCTTGACTATCTCTGGCTGGGAACCAAGTGCAGAGGCAGACTGCGGGTGGAGAGCATATGGCTTTGATACCAGAATAGCCCCATGCTGAGACGTGCCTTGGGGTGGGGAGCACCCGGCTTTTGTCTGCTGAGGCCGGGGTGGAGGAGGACTCTTCTTAATCATCAGGGAGAGACCAGAGATGGGTGGGGTAACAGCATGTAACTGGGAGGGAAAGGAAGGGCCTGGAAAGGTAGGTGGGATTGCTGCAGGGAAGGAAAAAAAGAGGAACAGGATCAAAATTTGCCTTGTTCCTGTCCCTCATTTAGAACTGTGTAGGCATGTAGTCTCATGCTTCAGATTATGTGGTCCATTTGTTAGAGACTCTTCCTTTACTGGCTGTTTTGTGTATTGGCTTATAAGAGCACCTGTATTTTGTCTGGGTTTTCCAGACTGTGTTCCAATTCTTATTATTTTAGTAACGTTGTTTCCTGCTTTTACATCTTTCCTAAGTAAACTTTATAAGTTTGATTCTGATCTAAGCTAGATACCACTGCATGCTTTTACTACTTTTATTTTATATCAAGACCTCATTAATACTGAGTTTGTAAATCATAAATAAAGTGCTGAGCTATATTTCATTTAATGTAGATATTAGTAGAGTGGAAGAACCAAGCTCCAGATTCAAACTCCACTCCTAATCAATTTTTTCAGCTAATTATATTTAGCAAAGTAAAAATTACTTAAAACTACCACATGCAGAGTTGAATAAAGTAAGGGCTACACTGACAATACGCCAGGAACTTATGGACCTCAGCTGCCCCTTTTGCGTAAAATAATCTGACATATTTTCAATGCAGAAGTGTAAGCTGAGAAATTAGAGATTCTGCTGTACATTGCTGTGTCTTCAATAACCAGTAGGCTGCACTTCCTTATAAGAGATTGAATCAGAGATGAAATACGATACTGAGTTGTATGTGTTACGTTCAGATATTAATAACATTTTATTGTTCTGCAATATCTGTTCCATCTTTATTCCATCATGTTTCTTAGCTTCTATAGTAGCTATCACTAATGTTTAGATTTACTGAATTCAGTTGTATTGTTTGGAGTTCTTTATGATTTATTTTTTTCCTACAATTTCAGGGAAAGATATTTACTTCAATGGAGCCAGAACATGATATAAATGATGTCTGCCTTTATCCAAATTCTGGTATGTTAAGTATATTAATGTCTTGCTAAATTCTAAAGGAAAAGCTTGTTAACCCAAGGTGTGGTTTTTATTTCTGTTTAGGTGATCCAGTTTAGGTCTACTTTCCTCCATATGACAGAGCTCAGAATAAAGGGTTATTTGTCAGTGTGCTTGTTTCCTCTGCATCTGTATTACATTGGAGCCTCTTTGCAGTTAGAAGCTGCTGTTAATTGAGTGATTGACCTCTTTTACTCTTTCAAATATCTGAAGCGACTCATTTCATAAGAATAGGAATTTTGGCCTATTGTCTTGACTAAGTCCCAGATGAGTTAGAGCTTGCTTTTTAAAGGTAGGAAAAGTCTCTTTACAGTAAGTTTACAGATTTTTTTCAAGTATTTCAAGGATTTGATCTTCTCTTGATTTAAATACAGCACTTAAATTGTGCCATCCCTTAGGTTCAATACTTTGGTTAAAGTGTAGATTCCTAAGTGCATGGTTTTTTTAATTGTTTTCAGATTTGTTGCATCTCATAATGTTGTTTAGAGATCAAAACTGAGGATCACTTTTAACCAAGGCTTCCAGGACTTAATTTATGAGTAAGAATATTTTACAAAGTGGTGGTTGTGTGTGCATATGTGCTTCAGTTGTACTTCAGATTGCAACTGGACTTAATTTCTTGCTTAATATGAGTTGCTTTAGTTCTTAAGTATGACATGACACCTACTTCCTTTTTAGAAAGCAGTACTGAAAAAGATTAAGTAATTTAGGGCCACTAGGATGTCACAGAGCAAAAGTCTTGAAACAGACAATGCCAATGTTGCAAACTGTTCTATTACCCTAATTTTAGAGTGTAGTAGCAGTAAAGACAGAGCAACTTGGACTTTGATTCATACTAGCAGCTCAAATTTAAGATTGTAGATAAGTGAGTTTGAGATTTCTAACGTGTTAAAACTTGTCTTTATCTATTCTGCCAATTTCAGTTAAGAATCTGCTGGAGGTTTTTTTTTCTTTCTTTTTTTTTTTTTCTTTTGGTAAGATGAGCAATTAAACACTCTTCCCTGATAAGATGATGGGAATTTTGAGCTTACAGAGCAGGGTACATGCCACATGCCCTGGTTGAATGTAGGAGTTCATGTGGGTATCTTTGAGAATTACTACATGGTGACAGGATAGACTGTGCACCGTGGAGGCAGATAAACCCTCATCCATGGTGGCTACAGAGAGAGATCATTGGAGTGAATTATCTTCAGCATTTCACCTGTGAGCTTGTTGGTTTCATCTAAAAGAGTTCCCCGCAGCAAATTAATGTCCACGCAGCATCAGTGAAGAGCTCACCATAGGGAGTGGGATAGAAAAAAGTTACTTGTCAATGTAGAATCACAGTGTAATTTAGTTTTGAAGGTACTCCTGGGAGTTGTATATTTCCTCCTCAAAGCAGGGCCAAGGTGAAGTTAGATTGAGCTTTAAAGTCTGATCAGGTTGCTCAGGTCAAGTCAAGTTTGAATATGTCAAGTTGGGCATTACTCAACTGTGGATGCTCTGTAGCCTTTGTGGTATGTGGACATGCCTTGTGTGTTTTTGCAGAAATGATTTTCATGAGACTCTGCAGGACGAATCTTGTAGCACAAGGAATTGAATGCACACGTCTCCCTAATGTTACTATTGGACATTGCTTTTCATGCGTCTGTGATCAAGACCTAGATTGTGCAGTCCAATTCTGTGTCCCACATCTGCTTAAGCCAGTTCTGCTTTTCTTATTGTCTGTAGGGGGACAGGTTGATGGTTTGGTAAGAACTGTTGTGGGAAGAAAACTACGTTGTATTTTATAGTCACATGTAGACAGTGGGGCAAAAATTAGAATATGTTGCAGTGGAAATTGAGAGATTTAAGGTAAGAGGTGGTGCATCACGTGTTTATCGTATATACTGTTGGACCAGCACTTAAGATGCATAGATCCACCTCAGAATTTAAGGAATAATCATTACTGAGGACCTGAAAATAAGGAAATACTTTCAGTAAGGTGGGCTTGCAGTTGTGGAAAGTTGGAAATACAACATGATTTCGGTACCGGTATAGGTTTGGCTCAGTGCTCTTACTGGTGCCCTAGCATTCTCAGAACCCTGCTAGATGCATGGCACAGAAAACCCAGGAGATCTTTGCCTACCTTGTGTTTTAACACTTCATGTGTCGCTGGTGTTCAGAAAGGCAAAACCCCATTTTCACCCTTATTGGAGAGATAAGGATTTGATGGGTGGACTGTTCAGGGGATGAGGAATTGGTTGGATAATCTCGTCCAGAAGGTGTAGTGGTCTACAGTTCAATGTCCAAATGGAAATCAGTGACAGGTGGTGTCCCTTAGGGCTCTGTATTAGAACAAGTTTTATTTAATATCTTCATTAATAACATAGACAGTGGGATTGAGTGTACCCCCAGCAAATTGGCAGATGACACCAAGCTGAAGGATGTGATGCCATTCAGGGGTACTTGGACAAACTTGAGAATTGAGCCCATGGGAAAATCTCATGCATTTTAGAAAGACCAAGTTTAACATTCTCCCCCTGGGTTGTGGCAACCCCCAGTATGCATCCAGGCTGGGGATGAACAGATCCAGAGCAGCCCTGCTGAGAAGGACTTGGGGGTGCTGTGGGTGAGAGGCTGGACATGACCCAGCCATGTGCCCCTGCAGCCCAGAAAGCCAAGTGTGCCCTGGGCTGCATCCAAAGCAGCGTGGGCAGCAGGTGAGGGAGGGGATTCTGCCCCTCTGCTCTGCTCTGGTGAGACCCCACCTGCAGTGCTGCATCCAGCCCTGGGCTCCCAGCACAGGAGGGACATGGACCTGTTGGAGCTGGTCCAGAGGAGGCCACAAAAAGAGAGGACTGCAGCACCTCTCCTGTGAAGAAAATGGGCTGAGAGAGTTGATGTTGTTCAGACTGGAAAAGAGAAGGCTCTGGGCAGACTTTATTTTGGCTGTTCAGCATTCAGAAGGGGCTTACAAGAAAGATGGGGACAAAGTTTTTAGTAGGACCTGTTACAATAGGACAAATAGTTTTGAACTGAATGAAGGCAGATTTAGACTAATATAAGGAAGAGATTCTTTATTATGAAGGTGGTGAAACACTGGCACAGGTTGCCCAGAGAGGTGGTAGATGCCCCATCCCTGGAAACATTCAAGGACGGGGCTCTGAGCAACCTGATCTAGTTGAAGATGTCGTGCTCATTGTGGGGATTGTTGGACTAGAAGACCTATGAAGGTCCCTTCCAAACCACAGTGTTCTACGATTCTATAATTCTGTCAGTTATGGTAAACTCAAGATCTGTATACTGTGAACTGGGTTTTTTTGGTGATAGTTTTGTCATAGTTAGGCATTTTTAATTAAACTGTTTTACCAACCAGCTTCAGTATTAGTACCTTTCCTGGGAAGCAAACCCTCTTGTATCTTTGACTAAACTACAAGATGACAAACTTTAGTGGATCTCTTAATAGTTGACTATCTTCCTCTGATCACACATGAACAGAATGGGGGTAGGGAAAAAAAGGTTTACTACTTACCAAGTAGTCTTTAGTCAATTTAGATAGTGGAATATAAGCGAAACTTGACAGTATCTTCAGTGTACAGAATTCTGTGTCTCATTTGTTTCAATTACTGTAAGAAAAATTAAAAGTTAAAAACCTGCATTTTCTAAAGCTGCTTCTCCCACATACTATCACTTCATACTACCATTTTCATTCTTTTGCATTCATGATATTATATTGCAGATCATTTTCCAAAGAGGGTCTTACTAGAACTTCTGAAAAAAGGCTCTCATTTATTTCCCTTCTACAGTAATCAAACTAGGTTGTTATGTAGTTTGTTAGGGTGTGGTATCTCTTCCCATAAAAATTGATTAAAACTAACAAGCTGAAGCAATAAAAATGTGTGGAATAGACTTCCTTTCAGAGTTAACTTTCTTTGATTCTTCTATTTCCCTTGTAGTATACACCCATGTACTGTTCTGAAGTCTGTTTTTGTCCTCCTTTAATTTTTGGTGGAAGACTCTCAAAGACGAGTTTTCCTTTACTGTCATTTTTGAAGCACCTGCAGAATTAATTTCTGCCTTTATTTCTAATGATTCATATTCAGTCAATGGAAAGATGCTTTGACTTATGAACTAGTAGTGAGCGTGCTGTTAGGGGAGCATGTAACCTATATACTATACTGTGTGTATTCAAGTATATGCTAGAAATCCTTGCTCTTTCCTTAAATTGCCTACAAACATTTCCAGGCACAGTTTTTAGCATGTTTGCTGACTAAGCTTTCACAAATACCTTGCTTTGCTGGGAAAGCAAGCCCACTTTTTTCTAACATTGTAAGTCCAGCTGCATTGTGTATTTATAATAATAGGATTAGATAGGAAGGATTACTCCACCCATGTTAATTGCATTCCTCTAGTTGGGTGTAAATTATATTTATATCCTCTGGGTGTGTAGTAATTGACCTGATTATTCATAGTCTCAGTGGCATATGTTACAGTTCTTTCAGATCAGAATGTTATCTAATTTGATGGCAGTTTTCTTCTTCATAATAAATCTCTTGTATTATCTGTTGATCAGCTACATCGGAAAGACAAAATAGAGATGAACATAAAAGTATATGGCAAATGTTCTTATTAGTCTTTTATGTAGAAGGAAATTGAGAGTAATCTTAATTTTAAACTTACATGAAGTCTTGTGGCAGTAGGACATTTTTCCACATATTTTCGTATTGCTACATTATTATTTTATATTCAGAGTGTGTAAACCCCTTATTCATGGTGTTTCTTGGATAAACTCATAGATACTTCAAATTCTACACTTGCCCTGCTTGGTTATAGCGCTAGTATTACTCCTTTTGAAGCCACAGTATCCTATATCTTAGTTTGGGTTGAGAAGCTGCTGTTGTGTTTATTTCCCAAGATGAAATATGAATGAAGATGTAAACCATGTTATGATTTATGGCTCTGTTTAGGTGTGTGTTTAAAAATAAAACAAAAAACCACATGGTACTAATACCAATGTATTAATAATAGAATTTTATGCCCAAGGTAGGTTTTAACTGCAATACTAACTGGATTTGTTCTAAACAGTATTAAGGAATGAACTGTTTACATTTGTTAAGAAAGTTGGCAGCCTGCACTTGTCAGGGCTTAATGTTGCTTAAAGTGGTGCTGAACAATTAAGATAGAGGACAAAAGGGAATGAATATATAGAAAATTAAGCTTTGTTAATTATGCTGATATCACACCTTTCTTTCTATGGTATTTGATGCAACAATTTATAATAGGTCTTGGTTAATGTCCATTGCAAGCCAAGAATATGTACTTTATGAGCTTTTTTTTTTTTTTTTTAATAGTATTATCCTCTTCTAATCTATATTTTTAAATGTGGAAATCTCTTTTTAGGAATGCTAATGACTGCCAATGAAGCCCCTAAAATGAATATCTATTACATACCAGTAAGTAATACAAGTTGTTGGTGATATTGCTCTTAAAGACACATTGTTTGGTGCCATTCAGGTATTTCAGTTGAAATTCATATCTACATTGTTTGAGTTGTCACAATAAAGTAAATTTAGGTTAACTATAATTTATTAATGGAACATGTTGAATTACTTAAAAAATAACCTGTAAGTTGCCTTTTGCTACCAGTTTCAAAACTGATTAGTGGCTGCAGAAAATTCAGGTGGAGCATTTTTTGATAGCTGATGAAAAAGAATTCCTAAATAGGGACTATATTTTTCAAGATAATAACTTCATTGTGAAATATTTCATTAGTGTCTTTAATATGTGGTATACAGTGACATAGTAATAGCAGTAAATATTCTTCTCTGTTTTGACAAAGAAATGATATTGTGTGACTTCAAGCGTGGCTGTTGGCTGTAACTTCTGCTCAATGCCCTTCTTCAATTGCAGCTTTACACAGGATAAGCTTTCCACTTGAAAGGCTTAACTGTAGGTTTTAACTATATGTTTTACCTTTGCAAATTGGTTTTAGGGAGACTTAGCAGCAAGCCTTCTGGTGTCAGGGAATGGTACAGAAAATTACACCTATGTTTCACTCTTGGTTTAGTTTCTACAGTGCATTCTCTAGACTTTTTTTGCCCTGATAGAAGATAAATAGTAGGATACCTCTGTAAATGTTACATGCAGAATAGCTAACCGGACTCTAAAAATACATGCACCTCTTAAGTAATTTTATTCACATTTTGGACAAACTATAAAATTTATTAATATTGAAATATGTATTTGATGATTTTTTAAATCAGCCAAAAAGTCTTCATTTAGCTAATCGATTTTAAATTAATTTAAATTTACTTTTTTTCAGTTCATTTTTGCATATCCACTGTGTATGATCTTGATTATGTTCAGGATGGAGGTTTATGAGTATTTATTTCTCTTTGTGGAATAGGCAATATATACATGTTGTATTTGTGTGTCTAAACACAATAGTATACCTCTCTAAACACTTCCGTAATCTGATATATTTACTTACATTATTAGGTTTTTGCATTTAAAGAGCTGTGGCATTTTATACCTGAGTTATGTCAGGTTGTTCTTTGGATGTGAATTGCCTGTTTCTGTAATTCAACTCTAACCAACTCACATTTTGTTAACGGGCACTGTTCCACGCTTTGGATAACAAGGGGGACAAGAAATATTTTTGTATTTATGACAAAATATTAGCTGTAGTTAGAAGCTGAACACTTCCTTTCCGTTTACCTTGTCCTTTGTAAGGTTGAGAGAGTAGCTCTCCAAGCATTTTTTTAATCTATCTTCTTTTTCAATTAATGGATTACAGAAGACAAACTAACATATTTTCAAAGTCTGATGAGTTTTTAAAACTGGAATGGACTAGTTAGTCAATTTAAATAATCCGGATGGAAGAAGCATTCCTTCTGTCACTAAAGCTAAGGTTCAGCTTCTCTCTGAAAATTGTGCACTGAGATTATTTTTTTATGCAGGTGTGCATGATACATTAACCTGACAGCTATAATACATTAGAGGTTCACATCCAACTTAGGCAAAAAGTTAATTCATTGTCTTGATTGTCACCTCTGATAAATGTTTGTTAGAACTTGTTCAAGCTAGTATTATTTTGAGTATTCTTGCACATATTGTGAATAAAAATGAAAAATACTTTTTGCTCTCTCAAAAATTTCACTTACAGAATCCTCTGTGAGTACTGAATTCGTGTTTCCGAAGTCAAGTAATTTTTAGTTAAGAAATACAAGCACTCTCTATTAGATCTCAGATAATACCTAGAGATAGTATTGCAAACTTAAATATTGACTAATACTATCTAGTATTTTTGCAGCATGCAGGCTATTCCAATGAAGATTAACATAAATCTTGCCCTAAACCATCTTCCTGTGTCACCATCCCCTGATTTTTGTTACCTGAGTCTGCCTAAACGTGTTTGAATGATGCCTTTTTATGGGTTTTACATTCACAGTGACACGAGTATGCAAATGGACCCAAATGATGCATGTTAAAGCAGAAATCCAAATATGAGTTCTATTTTTGAAATATTATTGTATACAAGAAAATTCAAAATTTATTTCAAAGGCTACTGCCCAGTTTAAATTTGCTTTTCAAATAAGCTGAACTTCTCCAGTTTGTTTGTGTCAATGGCTTTGAGTTTGAAGGCTGTCGTTACTACTTTAGTTGACAATCTGTAGTTCATTTCAAAACATGTAATACTTACTTTAGACAATAGAAAAGTTAAATGTAGTGAGAAGGCGTTACTTTGAAATAGAGAAAAAAATCTCACACTCTGGTCTGACTTTCTTACCCTGTCAGCCTTTTTACAGGCAAGACTGAAGGGGCTGGCACAGCCAGTGTTGTATAATTGAAGGGTGTTTTACTGCATTTCCTAAAAATGAAGTATGTACCTCACTAAATCTGTTTTGTTGGCTGTTTTGTTTATTTTTTAATCTATCTTTTAAATGAAGAAAATATAAAATGGAGGGCTTGTGTCAGCCTTCAATTGCTCCAGGGCATTTTTTATTAAGGAAAACTTAATGTTATTAACACGTTCATGTTACAGTTTTATTCCTTGATCTTCCAGGCAAGTTATTTGAGCTCAGAGTTGCACACCTGTCCTTTGGTTTCTCTGTCAGAAGATGATTAATACATGGGGTTTTTTTCCATCCTTGGAAGACTTACTAATTTCCTTGCACAGGCAAAGTTAAGTTTAGTTACATGGGCCTATGGAGCAAAACTTCAAAGAACTGTATTACTTGATCTCATTTCATGGTGTCATTTTTTTTTCCAAAGAACTAGGATTCAGAGTTTTTATGATGAGTAACTTAATTTTCTCTTTGTTTGTTTACTTTAAGGTAGACTTGAATACTGCTCAAAATGTGCCCTTTGTCATTGAGCTGTTGACAGAAACTGAGTTACGAGTCTTGTTGAATTCCATAACAAAATAAATGCCTTGGGGAAGTGCCACTAACTGTAAAGGACAATTATGTAAATAAAATTCATTCAGTTGCCCATGTCCCTCATTGGCCTGTGGTGGTAATAATTATTCTCTTGCTTTAAGTGCTCATTGGGACACCTATAAGGAATTGCCATGGCTATGATCAAGGAGGATACTTGAAATCCCAAATGTATGGTGCTGTGCACTACGTAAGGAAAAAAAAATTGACACCAGTGGGAATCTTGCAGAGCAGGAGTGTGATGTGCATGGATGGGTGCAGACAGACCCAGCATCTGCTGTCCATGATAGGAGTTGGCCAGACAGTGCAGGACTGTGCCCAGCCCAGTATACCCAGCCTCTCAGCAGGTTTTATTCGTGTGGGCACAGTGCTGTGCTAGCACAGCTGTATGACTGGCGAACTGGAACTGGCTCCTGTCCGGCCAGCCTGGAATGTGCTCTGACTGAGCTCATGTCTGACTGAATTATCTGTGTACGTGTGCCCGTTCTCTCCATTGTTAATGCCAAAGCTAAGTTTCCATTTCAAACCCAAAAAATTACTCTTTCTTGAACTTCAGGATTATAAAAGATTTGAGAATGAGTACCATAATACTGCCTATGAAAGAAATGGCACGCATCAGCTTTTCCTGCAGAAGTTTCATCAGGATAGGTATGACAGTTGAGACTAGGAATGTCTGAGAACAGTGTGTTTCTTATAAGAAAGTAAAAAAAAATCACTGCAGTTTTTTTCTTTTGTGTGCAAAACTGTAACTAGAGGAAATACAGGGTGATTTTTTTGGTTTTCTAGGAAGGACAGGCAGGTTTGCTTTTAAATGGCAAGATACCTCATATAAGTACACAATGCAGAGTGAGCAAAAAGCAAATTGAATCTGACTGTTGAAATGAAATGTTTGTATTACATAGGTAACATCTTGAGTGGCTTAGCTTAGAGACTTTTTTTTTGTTTTATTTTGTTGGGCTGTAATGAGGGCAAGTGCCTCTGAATTCCTGACTGGAATTGGGCTGTTTGCCATTAGTTTAATAGCTAACTTGCAGTTTATGCAAACATTTGGAACCTACTTCTTGCCAGCTGGCTTCCTGGTACATCACTTTGATGTGTGCCTCGGGAAGGTTGAAATGAAAGTTGTGTGTGCCTTGGGATAGTTTTTAGACTACTGACTCAGAAACATAAGTTGAGTCAATAGTGCAGCCAGGTCCTGGCCAAAGTGAAGAGAGGCAGAAGTTCCACTGACACATGGTCGTCCACTGGCCTGGGATCTAAGATGAGTCAGATTCTCTTCAGTTGAGGCTGTCATGTTCCATGACATACAACGTTGTCTTTGCAGGTTGTACAGAAAACCCCCTACATGTCAGCTCCTGGGTGCTCTGGGTGGAGAGCAAGGGGCATAGGTGTTACTCTGAGTGTTTACTTCTGGTTACACAAACATGTCTGATCTTAGCACAGGTGCTGCAAATCAGTCCTGTCTCGTTTATTGGCCTTGAAACTTTGGGCCACACGAACATACTGAAACTGAAACTTGCTCTATTCATTAGGCTGTTAAAAGAAGAGAGCAATTAACTGTGTAATTAATTGAGTGTAATATTCGGTGTTCTGGATTTTTTTTTTACTTTCCTGCAGTCTTGGCAGAACATTCCCTGTTGAGGCTAGAAGCAATGTACTTTTCGTGTAGTGAAGATATTAAGCTCCTTAAGAAAAAATAAATCCTGGAGCGTCTCTGGCTTCTTTTCAGGTGGTTTTGGAAAATAATTTGATATCCTAGCACTCTCCTAGTTCGGGGCTGTTGGAGTTATAAACTGGAAGTGTTTCAAGAGCAAGTATTTCTTGCCTACTCAATGATTCAGTATCTCCAAGAGTATAAGGGTTCTGGTTTCTAATACAATACCTACTTTGGACATTGTGGCTCTCCTTATCGCTAGAAATATCATGAATTTTGTCCTCTTAAAATTGGGTGGCTTTTCAGCTAAACCAGCCACTGCTGTTACTTCTTGGCTTTCACACATTCTTTAACTAATTTTGTCTTCCCTCTTTTTTTTTTTTTTTTTTTTTTTATTTTTTTTTTCCCTTGTTTTTTTTTTTTTTTTAGATACTTCTCTAGCCTGGTTTAATTACTTCTTATCAGCATCTTTTTGTTTTGAATTTGCATCAAAAATGCTTATCCTTAGAAAACATATTTTTCCCTGGATTTAGAAAAAAAAAAGTAGTTTTAGAAAAACTTAGAAAAACTAGTTTTGCCTTAATGGTTCACCCTGAAATAACATAATCACTGATTAAGGCAACAAATTCTATTAGCTTACATTTTTTGATTTAATGCTCTGGATATTTAGTGAAACAAATCTGTAGAGGGAACTTGTACTGAAGGAAATACAAGTGAAAGCAGTTTTGTAATACCTTAGTTCATCCCCTTTATTTCTTACTGGAGGTTTGTTTGGAGTAGTTCTAGAATGTAAGTTAGGGATGAACTTGCTTTGATCATAGACATCCAGATGAGCTGCTTCTAAATGACTGAATCGACCAAAGTTGTGTTCAGTTCACTCACAGACAGAAAAAGCATTTATCTGAAGTGGTATAGGTAGGGTAGGTATTTTCTGTCAGTCTGTGACAGAGTGCTCTCACTAGTTCTACGCAAGATGTTACGATCATCAGATATCTGTCTTTACAGTCTTGCATTTTTCACTTTAAAAGGTGTGGGAGGTTTCCCCAGTGTTATAGTCTCCACACTTACCTCTATGGTCACAGCCTTTCAGAACAGTTTTATCACTCTCGGACTTCCATTCTTACCCATGTGGGATCTGCTGATTGTCTTTTTTCCCCTCTTTTTGGTCTTTATATGGTGGGAACACAAACCTACCTGTCCACACCTTGTACTTCATGCCTTTAGGGCCAATGTTCTGTGTAGTCAGCTGTCATTCAAATAGTTTGTGAGTGCTGTTGGAGTTATAGTGAAACCTTCTGTACAGATTTTTGGCTTGTATGGTAAAAGCTATGAATCAAATGATGCAATTCTTACTATATTTGTGCCTGGCATTTTGACACTAATAGAACAGATTAGCAGTAGAGTGCAAGATTTTGATTTTTTAGAATGTTTTCATGTCTTCTGATTGGCAGTATTAGGTCATTCTGTATAGATGCTTCCTCAAATGTTGTCTTGAAGATAATATGATGAGGCTGTGTTTTTTAGAAGACAGTTGTTCATTTTGTTCAATACAGCCCTTCCCTACTATGTTTTTGGTGAAGTGGAAACCAACCATGAAACTGGCTTGTGCTAAGAGATTTTTTTCTATCCTGAAACAATAGATAATGTAGAAAAACATTTCACAGTCTGGGAAAAAATATTGTAAAATAAAATGGTAGTTATGACGTAGAATGGAAAATGTTGGTCTTAATCTTAGTCTGTTCATTTTGAGAACTGTGAAATGACTGGCAAGAAGGGTTGTTATGAAGTAGTGTATTACAGTTGAGCTTTGGGGCTGCCAAGTGTCAAAAGAAGAAAGTTTCCATTAATAAAAAGATACTTGAGTGCATCTTTGGCCTTTAAACTAATTCTGAGTTTTGATATATCAATCTTGTAAAATTGTGTTTTCCATTCAGAACAGTCTAATCCATTACACAAAAAAATAAAAAAATGTCTGGTGAATGATACATTACCTGTCTCACAGTATTTACAAGCATAGAAAAAACGTTGTTTATCTTCACAAGCAGAAATGTGAGCTTCCTACTTTTAACCTAAACACTTTCAAACTGAAAAATAACACACTGGGCTTATTCCCAACAAAGGATATCCTCCATTTCCCATGTGCTGGCTGAGAGACACAGTACCACTTATCACATATATATAGAAGGAGAACACCAATGTGTGATAATCAGGAAACAATTTCTGATCTTCCTGTAAAACTTGTTTTAGATGTTTTGTGGTGCTGATGATGTAGTAGTTCGACATCATGTCTAGATTATGAAGGTGTATGAGCCCTGCCTGGTGCTGTTGTGCCTGTTATTGTACTAGGCAGCACTTCTTCAGTATTTTTTGAACAGACAGCAGCACGCTGACTGTAAAGTCATACTTCTTGTAGTTTACATCAAGCCCTTCAGAAAGCATAGGAGAAAACTCTTAAAAGCAGAAGTTGTATGGAATTATACCAGGTGATTGCTCTGACCATTGATAGAAGAATCACATGCTTTTTAGTGTTGTGACTGTTTCTCAAGCAGTTGGTGGTAATGGACCTTCTATTCTTGAATTCTTATTTTAAGAAACAGGTTTTGAGCGGGGAGTGCGATCCCTGTTTTTTTAAGCCTTGAGTATCTGAAAGATATTTTTTATTTCTTAACTTGCACTTGTTCTTTCCTTTGGGCTGTCTATTCTTCACTTGATTTCTGAAATCAAGATTTCTAATCTGAAATTAGAGATGCAGTTGCCTAGCTTCAGTCAGTGAAGAGAGAAGCAGTCGCAGATAATGAAAAAATGAAAATATGTAATTGCTGAAAGGAAGTTTTGTACCATGCTGCATGTCTATCAGCATTTAATAAGAACTAGAGTGTTTTAGCTTTTGGATCAGAAAAGACAAAGCATGTGAGAATTTTCTCCATGTAATAATTTCAACTAAGTCTTGATTTCATTACACTTGAAAGTACATGGTAACTGTATTGTCACCTTCTGTGTTGCTCTCAATATTGAAATTTGTTGTGAGTTATGACTGTTTTATGCAGAAATAGTAAAAGTTATAAAGACCTAAGGTTTCTATCACAGAAAACCTTAGAAGTAAGTAAAACTATCATGTACGTGAAAGCTTTTGAATATTTATTTGAAAGCTTCCTACTGGAAATTATTTCCTGAGTTATACAAAATTTCTTTAGAATTATGCTCTGCAATGAAGTTGGTTTATGCTGAGCTTATCTTCATTATCTGTCTGGAGGAGCTGCACGTTCCCAACAGGTAGTTACTTTTCCTTCCCTTTGTGTTGTCTGGCAGTACTTGCATAAACTCACAGAGAAGTCTGCCTCCCAGTTTTGTAAAAAGCAATTAACCTGCAATGGTAGGGAGTTATTAGAAACTCACACATTCTTAGGTTTCTGGTAGTTTGTCAGTCATATACGGTAGACAAAGAGCTGGGTTTGCCATTACCTGTACATCTGTGGCATTCCTCTAATTTCCCTAAAATACAGGTAATCCTCCAGTATGTTTTGTTTTAATGACTGTAAAGATATTTATGCTGCATCATTCCTTGGCATATGGTGTGTACTGTAAGAACTGTGTTGTTCCCAGCCACTTAAAAGCACAAAAGGCAGGATCCTACACAGTGTGACAGTTGAGGAATTTTCCTGTCCCATCAAGAGAAATTGAGAAGGGGACTTGCTGGGACTTGGGATTTCTAGCTTATTTTTGGTGGTTCTTACTTGTTAATTTAGATTGCCATCAGGGGCTATTGCATACATACTAAAATCAATGCATGTGTTACTCTCATCTGTGTTAGTAGTGGAAGTTTTTTCTGTTGATGGTCTATGCCCTTAGTGTTACAAGAAGTGTGATTACATTTTGAGAAACAGATTTCTGAACATGTTGGAACAGTTAGAAGCTGTGTGGAAGTTCTTTCCTTGTTTAAAAGGAAGGCCAAGACAGTTACAAAGTTTCCCACTTACCAGTGCCTTGTCTGCAGTCACAGTTGTAAACGCCAGGGAAGAACTTTGCAAGGAATTTATTCTTTCTAATGTATCGTGATAGGGTGAAGCTTTGGGTTAGACTGTGTAAAACATGAAGGTGGTGTCGTTTGTGAGGGAGATTGTACTGGTTCAGTGACAGAGAGCCATTGAACAGTAAATTGACTTCACGAAGGTTCTAATGAGTACCAGAACCTATGCAAAAGGAATTGGTAAGAGCACGTAAATGTGGTAGGAAATGGAAGGTGTGGATGGCCAAAGTAAAATGTGGTTCCTGACTTACTGTCAGCAAGGCATTAGATCAGCTGATCATACCTGATCTGCACCTTTTTTTTGTGCATCAACATGTGCACGACAATCAGCACATGTTGATAGGTAAATAAAACCTGTGAAGTGAGTCCCAGCTGGACTTACTGCACAGTATTAAGGCAGTTTACCTAGCTGCCTCTCCTTTTACATCAGATATGCTATAGAAGCTGCTATATTAAAATAAGGACAGACTTTTGGTAACTTATGAATTATTTCCAGCAGAAATTTTTGGGAAGGTGCTTGAAGCAGGTCATGGTTGTAACACACACTTTGAGAAGCCACTCGCCTCTTATTTTTGAGCTTCATTTGATTAGTTGACTTCATGTACTTAAGTTTCAATGTATCTTTCTGACTTCATATTTTCTCAATATTTAAAACCTGCAGGGAGTCTGATGAATAAAAGATCCATAGCAATACTGATGAAGTGTTTGTTTTATGTATGTCAGAACATAATAGGGGCATGGGTGAAAGCCTCAGACTCTACTCTTAATGCCATGGCTGGTAAGTCACAGATGACTTGAGAAGTGTCCCTTTTCAGTTCTGTCTTGTGAGGAGAAGAACTATTCCAGTAATCTTGTTTACAATTTTAAGGAGTAACTTTATTTGCCTGAGGGTGTTTTTCCCCAACATTATGAGCAACTGGACCATTGTCTCCTTCAAAAGATGGTGGCTTCCCCAAGAGCACTCACAGTGAGAGCAGACCTGTGACTGATTAACTGACTGTAGTACTTGTCAGACCAGAGAATACGAGATTTGAAAAAAACCCAAGCCACCACTATAAAGCCAAACTGCTTAGAATGAGAAAAAGAAGTGCTTACTATCTGATAACAACCAGTGTGGAAAGATTTAGTATCTCACTCTGAGAAGATGCATGCAAGGTCTTACAGCAGTTTTTGTTTAACACTGGGAAGATCTTAAAAGCAGTGTTTCCTTTAACGTGCTCTCTAAGGAGTAAAACCTCCAAATAGTTGATTTGGCAGCTTTCATAGCATAGTGAAAGGTAGGAAAACCAACTATTCAACCTCTCTTATTAATGAATGTGCCAAAAATGTCTGGATGTGCTGGAGTTACGATGAGAGAAAGAGCCAATTCATTGTATAGTTCAGTGAAATTTATGAGTGTGTGGGCTTAAAACCAGCCACAGTGCTGTTGTCAGTAGTATGCCAAAAAGGGAGAATGTGCTATTCAGTCTCTCTTGGTCATGTCTGTCTGTACTCCACTGAGCTACTTGATGTCTTCAAAAGCACCAAATCTAGACCATGTGATGTAGGGTGAATGAAAGCATGAAATCATGAGAATATATGGGAGATTTGTTTGGAGTTTGTTATCCAAACCAATTTAATGTAGAGAATCAAAGAATTTTATTCAGTCCATTAAATAGAATTATGAGATTAACAGGACATAATTGGAGTTGACTGTAGACCATTCATAGGAAGAATGAAGATTACAAAAGAATGGCAGAATTCAAAATGACAAATTGTTTGGAGCACATTGGTTGCTACGGGAAACGCTGTATATGGAAACGTAGCAGACAGAAAATAAGATAATGTGATCCCAAGGCTCCTTTGTAACATGAGCTGATCTCTTGGGTTGGCTATGATTGAAGGCCAAAAGCATAGTAACAAGAACAGAGAGCTGCAGCTTTTCACATCTAGAAATAATCCATCTAGGTTTTTAGAGTTACCAATTGCAATTGATTTAATGTTAACAAGGTGCAACAAGGTGTTCTTCCTTCTCTTAACTTCTCAATGCATCTAGATGGAAACTTTTCAAAGTTACTACATATTGAGATCAGTCTAATTCTTAAAATTAGAGAACCAAACATTGAAAACAATACTCTTAAAATGAATTGTAATTAATATTTCATGTAATTGCATTAATTAAACTTGGCTATACAATTAGGGAGCTAATTATGTTTAAAATGCAATTGCACGTTTCAATCACTGCCCACACCCTGGGGATCACCTTTTTTTTTTTTAACCCTCCTCATTAGATCTTTAATCTTTCTCCTGTTAAATGGTATGATTGAAGCCGAGAACATGCATGCATAGATATGAATTTGCTTTCTCCAGCAAATATATCCTGTTAAAGGCTTTAAATGCTTTATATTATGCCATTTCATTAAAAGACAAACAAAATTAAAATTTTATTGTTATTATTTGTATTCTCCAAATAATTATTTTTGTCTCCTATAGGTATATATGTACGTGAAGTCATTGAGTCAGATACATAAAATATATTTAGTTTCAAGAAATTATAGTCTAGAAAGTAATCTCTCTTTGTTGAAGTGCTTTAAGTTTCATTTTTGGTTTTGTTTTTTAATGGGAACGGAGGAATGGAGGAGCTGCCTTGGGTTGTGAAGTCAAGTCCCATCTTATCACAAGCACTCAGATAGTATAATCTTTTCCTTGAATATTTCAGATTTCATCTGAAAATTAGTTGTTAGTTGTCCCGCATTATTTCCACTTAAAAGGCTGTTATGAGTCACATTTCTCTGATGCTTAGCTCAACTCCAGTTTACAGTGTCTCTGTGATGCATTTATTCTTGTGCAGGCATTACTGTTTCAGAAATCCTCCTTGCTGCCTTGCATAGTCCTTGCTACAGTTTGCATTCATAATGGAGTTGTACAAAATGTCTCTACCAACTCATTAATAATTTTACACAATATGCTGTACCTAGAGATCTGTTGAAGATCTCAGAAATATGCTGGTTTTGTTGTAATCGCCATTATTCAAATAATATGGCAGTGAATTATTTACTTAGTACATTTTTGCTACTTAGTAATGGTCTTAGTCTAAATGCATAGAAGGTACCACAACACACAGATTTTTGACAGAAGGTTTTACTTCTAAAATACAAATGTGATAGGATGTATTGTCATGCTTTTTTGTTACTAACTGTGTTACTATGGTATGGTATGATACGGCCTTACAGAGTTAATTTTTGTGAAACTGAAAATTTTGTGAATCTGTGTGCTGCTGTCTCATGCAGCCACAGCAAATAATGCCTCTGCTTTCCAAAGCCTCTGGAGCTGTGTGGTTGAATGATGTCTACATATATTAAGTCTTCTACAGGGAATTCAGACAGTCCAAACTTTCCAAATTCTAGTGTATAATTTTCAAATCCAGTTAATGCTGTCTGTGAACGTTTTGCATATTTTTGATTGCTAAAATAAACCAGTGAAGACTGGGAGGGGTTTTTGCTGCTTGAGTCTTACTATATTTCAACATCTTGTTTATTGCTGAAGGGTTTATCACTGCCTTGTATGAAATCTTCCAGGAACTTACTGTTGAACATCCAGAAAAATAGATGTTGGAACCTGTTTTTACTCCATGAGAAGAAAAGAGCAACTGTTCAGTCACTCCTGTAGAATTGGTGTCAGAAGCCTTCAAACAGATACTTAACAATACTCGTCTGGATGTGCATTCATAGTAGTTTAATTTAAGTCTCTTGACATGTGACTGTGGAAGCTCCTACACATCCTGGGCTTCTTTTAAGTTGTTGAACATGTTTAATACTAGTTAGGATTAGGGCAGTTTTTTGTGGCTCTAAGGACTCTTCAGAGCTGTCTGTCAAACTGTTGAGTGGTGTTTAAAAGTGTACGAGTGCTGTCGGATGTTCCAAATTGAAGATAAGGAACATCTGTTGTGGGCTGGGAATAATACCTTTGCTGTCCTAGGGTTCATTAAATTTATGAGAATTACAAACTAGTGACAGGATGATATTTTCTACAGAAGTGCTCAGGAATTAGGCATGGCCATAAGAACATTGTTGTACCATGTAAGACTTGTGGTGCCACAAGACTATGAAGTTAAACATCTTGTAGAATAGAATACAAAGAACTGTGATTTTTGAAGTTATTTTACAATATTTTAAAAATATTTTTCTGTGAACATTTTTCTCTTCTATTTCTTGGAGAGTTTGGTCTCAAACTTGTTGTCTTTGCTCAGTTGCATGCTAGACCACTCATCATATTTTGTGTTTTCTATGTGTAACGTTAAGAAAAATGTGTACAAGAAAAATTTGATATTAGGTGGCACAGTACTAATAATTATGAAAGCCACATTTTTACTTCCTGTGGCTTGGAATAAGATGAAAGGCAGTGGTGAGGTGTCTGCATTGCCATCGCAGTGCTAAGTTTTGCTGTGGGGAGGAGGGGACTGGTGTGACCCATCTGTCACTCTGCCTTGCAGCGTGGTGGTGGGACACTGAGGGACAGTCACCTCATGGGTGCTGTTTCCAGTTGATGAAGGAGGAAGGTGCTGGGAGGGGAGCAGAGCACGGAGCACCCCCCACTCCCTGCTGGCTGGGCCCTGCTGGTGGGTGAGGCTCCTCTGCTGATGGGCAAAAACATTTGCAAAGCAATCTTACTGACTTGCAGCAGCAATTGGCAGAAATTGTCTCAAGAAGTGGTTATCCTACAGCAAGCAGAATAATAATGAAAACAGAAAAAAAATATTGATTTGATCACTGTTGATGCTCATATCTGGTTTTCCTGTGCTAAAAAGAATTTGGATAAAAGCGGAGCATAGATGTGCACTCATTTTCCCATTGGCTGAGTGCAACTTTTCTAAAATTTGCAGAGAAACATATTTGGTATATCATAAATATTGTAAAAATTATATCTGTCCCTTAAGTTGCATGCAAATACCTACCTCATAACATTTTCTTATTCGTGCTTGGAATTTCAGGGTATTTTTCTCTGTGAGGTGTGGTAGATTTGTACCTTTCCACTCCAAATTGGCAAGTACGTTAGTTGACCTACACAAACTCCACAGCTGTGTTTTGTTGTGGTGGCTTTAACAGGGACTGCAGGCCAGGCTGAGGTGGTGCCAATGCTGGATGACAGCAGCTCCAAGGGGTCCCAAGGGGCCACACTTGTGTTGTGATGTGGCTGCTGTATGGAAAGTCATGAACTGGGGAAGACAGGCCACTTTCACTTCTCCCACCTTGTCCCTGGAGGCCCAGTGCAGACCAACCCTGTCAATTGTTGCTTTTGTACCTGGGCACAGGAATGGTGGAGCCTTGAAGCCTGGCATTCTGAAGTGCTTTTACCATCATCCTGGGATGGCTGGTGCTTGACAGTGGAGCATTAAATTCTGCAGTTAAAAATGCAGTAGCAGTTAAATTCTGTGAAGGATTGCTATTGCAAAAGAAGGGCATTTCTTGTTTATGTTTTTGTCATTGTGGCTGATATTGTTTGCCTTTTCTATTTTTAAATTTCTTCCTAAGCTTTAAAAAATGTTTCATTTTAATGCATGAAGCAGAGCTCCTAAGGTGTCGTAGAATAGGTAGGCAAGTGGTTTCAGTGGGGTGGGAGAAGGGGAAATAAGATAATAAAACATACACAGACATCTCTGTAGGGTTTTCCTTTCTGTCAGTTTACATGTGAAATTTGAATAATGGTTGGACTTTCTATTTTTTCCTGGTATCCTGCCACTGCTTTTTTCCATTAATTATCTCATTTCCCCCACTTTGTTTTCTATGATCTGATCATCCAACTTACTCCACAGATTATTATGAATAATCAGGTTTTTTGCTCTGTGTCATGGCACAGATTACACGCCATGAAGGATTTTACTCTCAGTATCAGGTTTTGAGTGTAGGAGGGAGTGTTGTCCTTAAATTTTATTACAAATGTAGTTTTGTTTAGTTAGTAAGCAGCTTGGCTTTTTTTTTTTTTTTTAATAAGTGGACAAACTGCTTCATCTAAAACAAAATTACAGGTAAACTGAAGATTCTTCCACACTAGTCATGCTTTGATGGTCTGGTAATGAGGCACAGATAACTGATTTCTTAAGTGGCATGAAGACATTTAATAGATCTAGACTGCTTTCTTCTTAGTATAAAAGCTTGGCATTTAAATAAGTGGGTTTGGGAAATAAATCAAAAAATTAAAATCTAGATGGAGACAAGATGGAGACAAAAGCTTCTGGAATGTTGGCAAAAAGTCAATCTGAATGTTATATATGTCATTTATTCCTGGAGCAGACAAGGGGATTTTGGTTAATTAGGTAGGTAAAGTGTTTCTTGTTAGTGACATCCTGGGTATTTCCTTGGAAGCTCTTGGTAATTGGAATGAAATATGCAGCATGGTAAAAAAAGCCCACCTTTTCATTTGGGATGTAATGGTTCTCAGCTAAGGCTGAAGTCTTAGGAAGATAAATCATATTTAATACAGAGACAATAGTGGGCTAGAATAAAATATTATTCTCTGGAGTGTTACAGACAAGAATATTTTAGATAGAATGGTTATGGTCTAGAACACAATTTTACAGGGGTTTTTGTGTGTAATTGTCTTCTAAAGAAGACTTTTGAATTAGAAGAAACACACTTTTTAAATGAACAGCATTATCTTATACTGTTATCACACTATCACATTAAATAATGTATAGGTTAAATAAAATCACTTCTAGTTGTTTCCATAATTGAGTAGGATGTTAAAATGTTGTATCACAAGCATTCCTATGGTTGACTGCAGAGTTTTTAACGTGAATTTTTAGCAAACAAATCAGAAACCGCATTAAAAGTCCCACTATAGGATTTAACTGGTCACTTAACACTCTAAAATGTCAGCTGATTTACACTAGAGAGAGAAATGCAGTGTTAGATTTTTCCATGAAGCTAACTCACCTACTAAAATAAGACTCCTGGAACAGCTGAGTGTGGCTGCATGAGTCAAGATGGAGAGGAACTTCCATCAGAACAGTGGGGGAAAAACTAAAGGGGGCTGATTTTTAACTTGGGAAATTGGAGGACACTTATATGGAAAAATAAATTGATAGTGCTACCTAATATTATGCAAACAAATCCTTTGCCTCATCATGGAATATTTTTAATATATTCAATTAATGCAAATATTTTTAATACTTCACATTATCTGTTAATATAATCTGGGTTTATCCTTGATTAAAATACATGAAATATATCTGTGGTGTTAAAATAAATAAGGCACAGTAGGATTTAACATGATTGCATAGTGAACCTAACGAGCTTAAGATCCAGCAGCACTTTACAAATTAGTTGCTATCTAGTGCCATTAGTTTGTAATTTCTTCTATAATGTTTGGCTCTAAGCTTTTAATAAATTAATCAGACTGGGACCACTTGAAATAGTTAAACTTGAAACCTGCAGACTGGTCTCAAATGACCTAAATTAAAACAACACTTACATAATCTATAGTACTCCTTATTGGTAATGCAAGCAATAGGTTTAATTGTGTTCACTAAGTGCTGTTTTTGAGGTGTACTGTGGGATTAATTTGTAGTTCCATTACAGCACAGTAACCAAGAGCCTAACTGTAGGCTTTTTCTGTAAGAAAATGCAATGTTATAACTTTCTATAATATCCACAGGTTTTAGGACCTGCCCCAAAATGGTGTTCCTTCTTGGACAACTTGACTGAAGAACTGGAAGAAAATCCAGAAAGCACTGTTTATGACGATTACAAATTCGTTACCAGAAAAGACCTTGAAAATTTAGGTAAAACAGTTGTATACGCTCTTTGGCTGATTTCTTTGTTCAGTTTTTGAACATTTACACATCTGATTTTTGTAATTTTGGTGTGATGAATGAGGACAGTTGGAAATTCATTGACAGTAGTTTCCTCTTGTCTTCTTGGTTATTAATATTCCAGACTGATGGCTGTAAGTTCTTTGGTTCCCAACCAGTTCAACACTAGACATTTGTGTTTCTCAGATTTTTATCCCAAGAAGGTGATTGATATTTGCTGATATAATATGTCTGGGAATCTGTTGTGTGTGCTTTCATATGCCACATGGAAGGCACAGGAAGAGAAGTTAGTTTAGTTTTCAAAATATTTTGAGGTGCTTGAATAGAATTTGGAACTCGCAGCCAAAGGCTACCCTATTTGAACACAGTAATTTTCAGAGAATACAAATCATTCTAGGGCTAATAGTTTCAAGAAATTGGAATACTTAAAATTATATGGCAGAGAAGGTAAGCAGGCTTCTCCTGAGGCAGTTAGTCCTTTTTCTGTCCATTACATGGTTTGATTGCAATGTTTTGCTCCAGTTTACTTAATTTACCTCTGACTGTGAGAGTTGGATTTGACTCAAGGCACAACTCTTTAATTAAAAAGATCTCTCTATCACACTAAAAAAGGGATTATCAAACAATTGTGGACTTTCAAAAAATCCTCTGGAATTCTTTGTGAACTTCTATAGAGCATAGTGCATGTAGACATTTTTTAAATGTGCTCAGTATCGTGTATTATGACAAGAAAAGTGGATATGGTTGCTCTGAAGAAGCTTAAAATTTTTTGCTGGCCAAAATGATGTTTATTCCCAGTTTGACTTAGTCTTGATGTCACGATTATGACTGTTTGATGTTTTGCATTGACAGTGCTTGTTTGTCTTAGGGAAGTGAACTGGCTAGCTTGGAATAGAAGTTCTTTATATATGAAAGCTCTTTGAAATTCTCTGGAACTTTTTTCCTAGGCCTTGCTCATCTCATTGGATCATCATTGCTCAGAGCATATATGCATGGCTTCTTCATGGACATAAGACTTTATCATAAGGTAAATAAGGCTGAATCTTGTCAATTCTTATGCTTAACAATAAAATATATGCACTGGGCTTTTCTTTGTCTTTTTGTTTGTTTGGTTGGTTTTGTTTTGTTTTGTTTTAGCTGGGGTTTTTTCCATCCAGATAATGGACTATGGACTGTGTCCTGTATTAATGGTATTTTCTTTTTACTTCCTCCTGCTTGTTCAAAGGCAAAAATGATGGCCAACCCCTTTGCCTATGAAGAATATAGAAGAGAGAAAATAAGGCAGAAGATAGAAGAAACACGTGCACAGAGAGTTCAACTGAAGGTAAATCCTATAAACAAATAGCATACTTTGGGAAAAACTATTCATAAAGAGTAATATATTTGCAAGTGTATCTTAGAGATGTAGTGACTTAGGATGTGATTCTGTTTATTTTTGGACGCACAAAGTAATTTATAGAACTTCTTGAATGGAAACATAAAATTCCCATGCGTGTGATTTTGAAAGGTTGATACCAAACTAAAAGAGCAGCTCTTATCTCATTTGTGACTTGAACAGATAATCCACTGGTAAAACTTTGCAATTTCTACTTCTGTCATTAAATTACTTAAGCCATTGAAACATGATACTCTGGAAAGAGATACATGAAAATTGTATTGTGTTTATAACTAGTAACTTTCTAGATTGGATTTGTTCAACATAAAAGGAGAAGGAGTTGCTTTTAAAGTTCTGAAGCTGATGCATTAGAAGTTAAAAATAATACACAAGTTCTTAAATCTTCTCTAAGTGCGGTTGCTTTACTAGTACCTAGAGGTATTTGGAACCAGTCAAGGAGCTTTTCTGCAATTGTTGTAAGAATATAAAGCATGTAGGTTGCATGTGTAAAAGGCTAATTTATTGATGAATTGCTTTCCTCTTTTTAGAAACTTCCAAAAGTTAATAAAGAGCTTGCACTCAAACTGATTGAAGAGGAAGGGGAAGAGCAACAGTTACGTAAAAAAAGAAAACAAAAGGTGAGCTCTTGTTTTGGCAACTTCTCTAACTGAGAGCACAGAGCTAGCAATGCTTACGGGATTCATTTTTTTTGTTGTTGCTGTTTGGCCAAACTGATTCAAAATACCATTGTTTCTGTTTCTTATAGATAACTTATTCTGGTAGGTGGCTTTAAGATGGATTTGACTGTAGCTGCAGTAACTAGAAGCTAAAAATGATTAAATACTCGCTGTGAAGGTGATAGGGATTTCATAGTACTCCAAAAGCTGGTTAATGCAGCCGCAATACCACTGCTGTTCAAACAAGACCTGTTGTTTGCATTTGTTTTTGGTATTTTGGTGGTGACCATGTCAGGATAGATGTTGTCTATAAAATTTAAGATACAATTGCCTTTTTTTGTGTATACAGTTAAATATATTTTATAGAATAGCCAAAATAGTTTGCTTTGGTGCAACAGGACTTCTTCTGGATGTTAAAAGTAATCCATTTCTCTGCTAAGAGAAGTTTTAATTGAAGAAATGGGCAAATGTTTAATATCTAATGGGAGGGGAGGCTTTTTATGGGTAGCACTTCATAGATGCTCATTCTCACAGGAATATAGCATTCATGAAAGGCAGACACTAGCTGCATGTGATAAATAATGAAATCTCGTGTTAAGGTTAGTAGGAAGAATAAACTACTAAAATGATTGGTGGTGGTGAAACTTAAGCAAATGGTACAATGAAAATGAGAGTTCAGTAGATGAGGACTGATTTGTCTTGGAGTACATAGAGATTGTGTTATTAAGTGGACTAAACAGAGTATATATAAAAATGTATTTTAAGGTTATTTTTCTGAAACAGTAGTAGAGTCCTATGGCAAGCAATTTATTTCAGGCTTTGGGATTTAATTTTTGGCTGTGGTTCAAAGTCACACGTTTTCACTGTTTTTGTGTTTGAAATTTACTCCTTCTGTTTTCTATATCCTTAGTTCCACCCTCCTTTTCTTCAGTAACAATGAAAACCTAATGCAGTGGTGGGATTAATATGCTGGTATAAGTTGAGCAATGTTAAAAAATTAGCATTTTCTAATAAAAAGCTATGTATGAAATGATTTTAAAATTACAATAACTGATCTTCTCATAAGATGAATTAGTAGCTTGAACTGTTCTGAATTCACCAGTAGCATAATTGGCACTGAATTCATTTTACTTTGACATGAATTAAACTGCCTTTTCCATTCTGTATATGAAAGTAGTTAAGAAAAAGTGTTATAATATGTATAACAACACTTCTTAAGTATTTACAGTAAAATAGTAGTAACATTGCATAAAGACATGTACCCTTATAATTTGTTTTACATGTTGTAGACTCATCTCCATCAGGCAGTATATTTGCCTTGGAGGTACTGCTGATTAGTCAGTAGATAGCAACATGTCTCCAGACTAGCTGGCTGAATGTATGAGAAACATTTATTTGAAAATACTAGTAATTGTGTATTTAAAGTGTCTGTACTGTGCATTAAGAAGCTCTTGCTTACAGGTAGCTTAGAACAATCTTTATCAAAGTACAGTAAGGATAAATCTTGATCTTTATTTGACCTGGAAGGATAAAGCAACTGGCATTTCATATGCTGGTTATTAATTTTGTTTAATTAAGAAAAAGTGTTACTTATTTTGTTAATGTCTGTTTCAAAATTGTCTAACTTGCTCATGCTTTGCTTCTGTTCCAGAATCTGCCCAGCCTTCTCAAAGATGATCGTTTTAAGGTCATGTTTGAGAATCCAGATTTCCAGGTGGATGAGCAGAGTGAAGAATTTAGGCTACTTAACCCACTTGTTTCTAAAATAAGTGAGAAAAGAAAGAGGAAGCTAAAGATCTTAGAAGAACTGGAAGCACAAGGAGAGGTAAAATATTTTCCATTTGGATTAAGAAAACTCCATAGGCTTTTTTTTTCCTCTGTTTCAAGCATTCAGACTTTTCACCCTAGAAAGATAGAGACAATGCAAGAATGTCTTATCAGCTACAGTAATTAAGTGTAATTTATAGTTTTCATCTAGTTTTTAGATGTAATATTGTTTCTGCACAAATATAGGTTTGAAAAACATAAAATATGTAGATGGTAACAACTTTGTAATATGTTCTCAGTTTCATTTGCTGTTAATGCCTTTGTTCAAAAATTGTCGTTCTCTTCAGCTTTATCTATGTAAAAGCTGTCACGTACTCTAATTGCAGGAATGGTTTGAAGAGAAAATTAGTTGATGATTTCTTATTTTATACTATTTTTGTCTGCAGGAAGAGGAGGAAGAACCAGAAGGAAAAGCAAGTGATGCAGAAAGTTCTGAGAGTTCAGATGATGAAAAAGGCTGGGTTGAAGAGGTCAGGAAACAGCGCAAGCTTTTACGCCAAGAGGAAAAACTAAAGCGGCAGGAAAGGCTCAAGGAGGATCAGCAAACATTACTAAAACCTCAGTTTTTTGAGATTAAAGAAGGAGAGGAATTTAGAAGTTTCAAAGACTCTGCCAAAAAACAAAAATTAATGAAGTAAGACTAATGTTCCTATTTTAATAGGTGGGGGTGGATGATTCTCAAGTATTTCCCTACAGTGCAGGCCTGGGATGTTTTGGCTTGGAAGCACTTGCTAGTGAAGCCACCTCTGATGATCCTGGGTTATAACTTCAAGTGACATAGTCGTTGAAAGCTTTGTTTTATAGATAAACAAATACACTATTTAAAGTAGGACAGAGATACAAATGAGATGAGTAAGATATTATTGAGTCAGATTGGGGGATCCATTACTCAGTGTTGGTGAAGTGCTGTTCTCACAGGTAACAATGATGTCTTATGAGACTGGTTTTATTTCTCCACCAGTGTCAGTATGAGGTTAACAGACTGCATGTTTTTCATCTGACCATCTAAAAGGATTTAGAATGCTATGTGAGTAGTCACTCCTTTTGAGAGTAGGATCAAGATGGGTCAGCATGGTAAGAGAAAAATTGTTTTGTCTGGGTGTATTTATGGCATCTAGAAATTTTCAAAACCTACACTGTCCTTATAATGTCAGGACTTACTATTTCTGTTTTTCTTTTTGCAATACAAAATACCAGGCTAGGAGGGTGTTTAAGTGTAGGTTTTTTGGTTTGGTTTGGTTTTTACATTTCCTTAAATTGATGATCATCTGAAATCATGGGTACATGGATAAGCATGTCAAACCAAAGAAAGAGCCCGTTAAATTAAAGGACTTGGCTTTGCGGTGCTCAGTGCCTACAAATCTCATTGATTTAGTTTTCTTCAGATGTGAGTTGAGCCCTTCAGAAGATAAGATTTAATAGCATTTTATTGTTTGGAGCACAGACACCTATTAAACCTTTCACAACATTAGCTTCAGAGTTCTTGCAGCACAGTTGGTGCAGAGCAGAATTTTGACTAAAGCTGGAAATGGGTTGTTGGGCTAGATGGATCTCATAATAAACATTTTGGATTTATTTAAAATGAAATTATACAGTCAAAGAAAAGAAAGTGAATAATATAATGGGACTGGTTTTTTATGTCACTAATGACTACTCGATAATCTAGTTGTTTTATGTTGGAAATTTTCAAGAGACACATAAAGAAACATTTGATAAAAATTCAGCTTTTGAACTAGAATGATCATGTAAAGTGGATTTTTAATTATAAGCAAGACAGTGTTCCTGTGGGAGTCAGATGGTCTATGATTTCCATGTTGTACCTGTAATACGTCTTTTAAGTGAAATAGTGGTATTTTATAAATAGGGATTTATAGCAGTTCAGCAGAACTGATGGCCATGTTTTCCTTAGATGTTTTTTACCAGCAGGTAATTTCACACAGGGATTTTTCTTTGTTCTTTTTATTGAATATACTCACTTACTCTGTACTTCTAACTTCTTTAGATATTTCCATTAATGTTCTTATTATTATTTTTCTTTTTTTCTTTGTTCCGGAAGATGAAGCAACTTTTAAATTTTGTCAGTTTTTCTTCTTTGTCAGGAGAAAATCCACTCTGGACACTCTGACAAAGTATTATAGGTTAAATTTTTTTTTTTTTTTTTTTTTACATTATGATTAGATTTATAGTCATAATAGCTGTAACTTGGAAGGAGCCTGAAACATTGGTCAGATGATGCTGTATTCTCAGTGCGAGTGAGATACTTCATTAAAAGGCTGTATGGCCTTTTAATGCAGCCTACTCATATACTGTTCTTTTGCACAAATTCAGTTGCAAAGTTCTAAAGCAAATTCTCAAGGACACTCAATTTGAAGCATAAAGATTTCATTTTATTCAAAACATGGAAAGCTTAAATGTGAACAATGGTGAGGAAATTCAAGTAAATAAACCAAGGCAGTTGTAAGGAAGAGAATCATTTAGAAAAAAATAAGGTAGTGTGACACAGGATAAATTCTTTCATCTAGTTTTAAGGGAGAAGAATAATTTCTTCAGCCCAGGAAAAACAAAAGCAAATACCACAGACCTATCCTGTAGATGGAGGAATATCTGTGATGAGATAAACCATCAAAAGACTTTTAACAGACTGCTTTAAAAGAAAAGAGAATCTGTCTTAAGATTTGCTGCTAATAGATACCCTCTCTGGTAGATGCACAGATAAGAGATCATGTAAAATGTAAAAAAAAATAGGAGAGAAATTTTAGGACAGAATAGGATGACCAAAAAAATGAGTGTGGTAGCATCACTTCCTGTGTTTTCTGAGTTGCTGTCATTGAATTGACTTATATTGGTTTTTTTATCTTTGTCTGAGCAATTAACTCTATACTCACTGATCCCCTTTGTGCTCATCCAAGCACTGTTCTCAGTATGGAGTTTGGTGTTCCTCCTATTCTTAAAAGAAATTTAAAAATCAACAGCTGGTATCTGTTTCATGTAATGCATATCCGATACGATTTTGTAGTCATAATAATTTAGCCTGTGTTGTGAGCTAACTTGTTTGGTTAATAAGCATTTTTACATATTAGAATTTTATGAAGAAAATAAGTATGTTTTGTGCTGGCCTTATTCACTGATAAGTATTCAGCATAAAAGTAATTAATTCAAGTAGCATACTGAAAACTGCAAAGATGTAGTGGCATGTACAATCTGGTGAGGCTGGCATGTTTCTTTGATTTGATATATCCAAGTTACGGAATGATGGTCTGTGACCAATATAATTAAGTACCTTAATACCTTCACTATGCATTTAATGGCTAGATGTTCTTTTTTTCTCTAATCATATAATGTTCTACCTGAGGAAACAGTTTATGACTTATATAAAACTGGGTGTTTCTTTTGACATGTTCCTGACTCAGCATGGCTCCAAGCCCAACTTCTAAAGCAGTGCTGTGTAAATTTCTTCCTAGACCAACAGTCTATGCATTTCTCTGTGCAGGAAAGCTGCAAAATTTACTCATGATTCTATAAAACACCTTGTCTCAAATCCATCTAGGTATAATTTCCCCCTTTTGTACTCTTACATTTGCACAAGAAACCTGCAAATCCTTGCTTTGTTTCCCTACAACGTAAGTTTCCTACCTAATAACTTTAAAGGAAAGCATAAAAGGAAAGGCTTTTTATCAGTGTGCTAAGAGTTCTTTCGATTTAATTGATGTCCCTTTAAAGAGTATGTTACTGAAGTTAAAGCATGTCAAAATTAAAAACTATAGTAGTCGTATTTTATAAAAAGTATGACAGTCAATGTATGTGTCTTCAGAGGTGGCCAAGAAAGCCAACAAAAGCATAGTTGATATTCCTTGCTATTGCTAAAGAGGTATTCCTGCTTTACAGCAGGAAAGTCCTGAAAAACTATCTCTTTGTAATGAGGAAAAAAAAATTGCGGGGGTAATTTTTTGTTTAGTTTTTACGTTACGGCAGGGGAATTCACTTCTCATAACACTGTGAATTTATCCCTTGAATTAATTTGTTGAGGAAGATGTAAAAAAACCCCAACCAAAACAAAAAATCCAACTGTTGTTTGTGCAGTATGTACAGTTCACTGTCTTTTGAGGTCTGCACATTTTCAGATAAATAGAGGCATATCTATATTTTTCAGTAAGATTACAATCCCACAGCATGTTGCTAGTATCTACTCATTTTAATTTTTCTCCTGACTGAAGCAGTGTCTAGGCAGTCATGCTAAATAATTGCTGGGTAGTAGCCATATTTCTCCTTTCACTTTCAAAGGGGAGAAAAATGAGACTTCACTTGAATGTAGAAATCCCACCACAAAGTTGGTGACTGATCTTCTGCCACAGTTAGCTCTAAGGCTTAGCTTGTCTTTCCGATTCGCACAGATGGAACAAGTTTTTACATGTACTCAATGAAAAATATACTACAGAAAAAAATACAATCAAAGTACCTAGTCATGAGAAATAAAGTAGTTCTTGACAGTAATTTTTCATTGTTAATCTGAAAAGTCTTTGTTACATAAAATGGCTCATTAATGAAAATTCAGTGGACTTCAGAGATGTCATGCATAGGCCACAGCTATGAGTTCTTCATACACAGTAAATGCCATTGAATTGGTGGCTGCTATTTTTTCACATATATCATCTCTATTTTTATGATGATTTATTTTCCATTTTAGAAATTGTACAAAAAAATGTCTCTTGGCCCTCTTCAGAGAGCTGATGAGGCACTAATAGCATCTCAAGTTGCAGCAACTAATTTTGTTTACAGTTAGGAGAATGTTTTCTAAGCACATGCAGAGTGAATTTGATCATACAAGCTATGTCAGATTCTCACAGGGTGCTACTTAACCATAGGATCTACATTATAGGAGAAGGATGAGCCATGTTAGGACTCACAGGTGCCTTTAGGGAGGCTGGCTGAAGCCAGCACTGTCTCTGCCTGCCTCCCTCCCCCCCCCAAACTGGAGGCTATGTGGGAACAAGGCATTTTTCCACTCCTCAGCTGTTCCAGTTTACAGCTCAACTTAACTGAAGTTGGCAACCGTGGTATTAAATACCAGCTCACAACCTGGAGCAACTGGGGTACATCCACGTGTCTTGCTTTTGCAGGGCATTAACTTCCAGTGGAGGAGAGCTGAAAACAGTGTCAGTTTTGGCCACACCACCTACCCCCGTCTCCACAGAAAGGCTGGAGTTTGGTGCTTGAGAGAGAGGCTCTACACCAGTTTGCCTACAGAAACTCAGTGAAAAGCACTGTGCTTGAAAGGCATATGCTTCTCTGGAGCCCCTGTCTGGGCCCAGGGTCTGTCTTTATCACATTCTCTTGTTTGTATTGTTCTTTTAATTAGAAAACTGCACAGGCTGTTGCAGGCACAGTGTCCGAACAGGCATTTGTACTTGGATTATGTAGTGAAGTGATTTGTTTGGTGATTAATTCACTCTGGTGTATAGTCAAGCTTACTTCCTTGCCTCAAAAGTGTTTCCCATTCAGAAATGGTAAGACTGCAAGAAAACTGAATATATCTAGCCTTACTTTTTTTTATTTGTGCAGTTTAATATCCCCAACTTTTTTTGACATTTCGTAGAAAACTATAGCAATAGAAGGGTGTGGTTTCTTTCTCACCTAGAGTCATGTTACTTTTTTAGCAGCACAAACAATGTACTTTACATACATTTTCAAAGTGTTTCTACTGAAAGCAATATCTGGAGGGAATGACTTGAATTTGTCTTTTTTTCTGTTTCCTGAATGTTTTTTTTTTTTTTTAGTTATGACATTTCAGGGTTTCAGAGAAATTGAGAATAATTTTGTCTGCATTATCAAGCTTTATTATAGTAAAAAGATGGCAAAAATAGGGACTAATGTTAGTTTTTCTCTGCAGGAAAACTCTTGAAGATCGTTTAAAGCTTGAAGAAAAACTTGGCACACTCAATGTTTCTGATACCACAGTAGGCAGCAAACAGGCAACATTCAAATTAAAGAAGGTGAGCTATATATATATAATTTTTAAGATAGTGCACAAGTAACTTTAGTTTTTGCATGAAAGAACAGGAACTTAAAACCATCAAGCAAATGTCCCTCTTCAATTCTTTATAAGCTGCCAACTCTTCAGGTTCTTGCCAAGAGAATGAAAGCCTCCAGTAGTACTGTGTTTATCCCCTATAACTCGGGCAACACTCATAAAGTCTTATGTTCCGGTGGAAAGTAATGGCTCACATCTTTTAATACTTTATGTGCAGAGATACCCCCAGAAGCTTGTGGCCTTGCCTGACTTCAGTGCCAGCACTGATCAGATCTCAGTCTGCAGGTCCGAATGCAACTGAGGGTGCTGCAGGGCACAGGCTTTCTCCTGGTTTAGCGCACTGAGAGGTCTCAGCATGATAGAAACGGAGCTCCAGAACACCTTTGTTACTGACCTTATGTAACACAGGTCACTGGAGTGAGCTCTGGTCCTATATTGGTTGTCAAGTTCCATATGGAGTGTGTAGTTCACTGCTGCCTATTTACCTTTCCAAAGGGTTTTGATTTTCCATTCTGAAGAATTTTGTAGATTGCATACAGGTGATTGCTTCGTAGTGTGGGGACAGTTAAATGAATGCCTCTGTGTATCTGCTACTGCTGCAGTACACTTTGGGATTTTTTTACTAAAAAATTGCTTTAGAACTGAGGAGAGGATTCAGTTTAAAAGCTGAAGACCCATATGAATTGATACTTGACCTGACAAAGTTTACTTTGGTTAAAATTGGTTTTCCTCAGGTAAACATCTTTGCTATAACACATTTTTCCTTACCACTGGTCAAATACTGTTCTCACTGGTAAAACACTGTCACAAAAATGGCTGAGTAGTTATTTAATTGTCACATTGGATATGCCTGAAGGAACAAAAAAACCAGATTTGTTGACTGTTTCTGCCTTACTTTACTGATTATTATCTGTTTGCAGATGTCCTTTTTCATCTGTTTTTGATTCCTATATTGCTGGAGTTTAAAATGTGGTGACTGTGGAATAAGTTGCAAATTCCTCTGCAGTGCCATGTAGGGTAACCTTTCTGGCGATTTTACCAACTCTATAATTGATATGTTGATGTCTTGCAGCTTATTAAATGGGCTTTACAGGGCTTCAAAGCGCAGTCTTTTTTACAGTAGCTTTAACCTGAGAAGTGCAAAGCCACAAGGTTTCTTGCAGTTGCTGGTGCACACTGAACTGTCACCTTTTACTGATAGTTTTGTAAATATTTGGGAGAAGGTAGACAGACCTTGCAGGAGGAAGACAGACACAGCAGTGGTTCAGAATGCCAATTTTACTTGATTCCATCAGATAAGATACTGCTTTGAGGGTTTTTAAAATTATGGTTCTTCTAACATTTATAGATTTTCTTTTCCTGACTATTTACTGATACTGCTTTGTTGAAATATGTACATTGTAGTCATCTGCATTAAAAAGATTTTTAAAAATCCAATTTAAAGAAAAATACGCATCTACAGTGGAGATATTTTCTCCTATCAAGAGAACAACAGAGTAGGACTTAGAAGTCTTCTCTCAAATAAACAGACTCTGTGTATATCTTCTGAAGACCCAAGGAGTGGAGCAGGGAGAACCAGGAGAAAGTCATGCTATGCAGTCTTGGCACTCCTTTTCAGAGGATGAAGAGTTGGAGTTGATAAGCCAGAAAAGGGATTGTAGTGTCACTTGAAACATCAACTTCCACTTTGTGATGCCCTTTCCTCAAAGAGCAGGTGTATTTAGGACTAGGTGGAAAGATTTAGTACGGGAGGGAATTGTCCTTCTATAGGCTTGCTATCACTTCAACTCCTAAGTCTGTGGAACTGAGGCTGAAGTTGGTTCCTGCAGGTGTGGTATGTTGGCAACTTCCTGATGCCCAGCTACCACTGACAGATCCAGTGATGAAACTGTTTGTCATTGATACTTCACAGTTTAGTTTTCAGGGAATTTGAATATGGTTCCTACATTGTGGCAGCTTGTTTTTCAATTTCAATATGCTTTATCACAGCAAATAGATCTAACAAAATAGCAGGATTTCTAAAATACCAAAGTGCTTATACTACTGGACAGTGTGGATGACATTTAAAAAACCCAAACCATAAAATTTCTAATACAGTTCAAGGTCATTCGGTTTCAGTATACTATGAGTAGCTATCAACATGAGCTTAAGTAAGATTCATCAAGATTCTTTCAGAAGAGGTCTGGAGACAGAAACTAACTGTATTTTCAAATAGTGGGTTTCTTGTTGCTCTACTTGCAGTGCAAATGGGAATTCCTAAATTTCATCAAAATCTAAAGACCAGTAGCTTTTTCTGCCTTGATACCAGTATGGGCTTATTTCTACATTTGGTAAATTGTTTTGTATCTCAGCCAAAATGCTGTTCATGCAAGCAAACCTCTAGTTCAGCTTAAATGATGTGTGGATGTGAGACTGGAGGAGAGATGAGCTGACATGAGTGCTGTTGGTTACAGAAGGAGATGCAGTGGGGATGCAGCTGCATCTACAGTGGTAATTCTGTCCCACTGTCAGTGCAGTTATCCTGGGCTGCTTGAAATTGCTTGAATTGCTGGAGTACTTTTTAGCATGGACAGTTGCCTGAGCTTGGCTAGTTCAAGTCTGGTAGTTCCAGTTTATGCTTAGTTTAAAGACAAGCTTTAGTCTTCCAAAGAAAATAGTAGTTTGTAGCTGTAAGAGCCATTTCATCTACATGTACATAAATGAAGCCGTTCCACCAAGTTTTTGATTAAGAGAAGCAATATTAATAGAGCATATGCCACAGGAGCAGAGAATCAGAATTGCTTTCATGTAGAAAGTCCTAGAATTGCATACAGCATATCAAACACTTTCAAGAACTCCTAAGAACACATTTTAGGAAAACATGTATGCTTCAGCAAATTTAACTAATTGTTCTGTCTCTCTAAAATTAAATTGTGCAGCATTAAGCCTGACAGATTTCAAGAAGCATTTGGACAATACTCTTGGGCACATAGTATGATTCTGGCCGGGGAGACTCCTTTAGGGCCAGGGGTTGGATTCAGTGATACTTGTGGGTCCCTTCCAACTTAGCTTATTGTGTTCTGTGATTCTCTGATTACACTTGAAAACACTAGTTAACCAAAGTAGATACTAAGTAGCTACTAATTGGGATCTACGTTCTTAAGGGTATTTAAACGTAAATTCTGGAGTGTATTGTTAGACATTGTTTTTTATCTGAAATACATTATTCACAGTTTTTTGGTATCTTTATGTTAAACATTTGCTCTGAAAAATTTGGAATGATAATGCCTAAGGATATCCAGAATTAACAGTTACACTCTGACACAAGATAGCATGGGGCAACTAATGGTAACATTTCCAGATTTGCTTAATGCAGTTCTGACTTGATACATTGATACTGGGACAGACAGTGGGGTGGTGTGTAAGTTTATAGGAACCTGAGTCTATTTTTGTTTTAATATTCCAGTCAGAGCAGCAAAGGAAGCAGCAGGAAGCTGAGAAACGACATCGTCAAGAGAGGAAAGCTCTTCGGCGCTCTGCCAGTCATCTCAAGAGCAGACGTGGAAGAGGACGACTATTTCATTGATTTATGCTATTTTTCTTTTAAGAAACTTTTAACCTCATTTTTCATTTGAAAAAGGGGCTTTTTCAAATTGGGACAGAGTACCAATGGATTTGTGTTTTGATTCATTGGTGAACAAAAAAACCAGAACTTACTAAACCTTGTGTTAATTATTGAAAAGTTTATGGAAGTTAAAGTACTGACCAAAGGACACTATGAATATGGTCCAGTGTGAACTGTATTTGTTCAGAAATCACCAGCAACTGGTTATTGTATAACCCTGGATGTTTTCTATATAAGAATTTATGTATACAACAAGGCTGCCTGTCTTTTATTTAAATTAAAAGCTGTGAGTTTCAGTTTTTGAAATCTTTGTGACTGCTTAGATAAAAGATCAAGGGTAAGCTGTTTTGTCTAAAAGCTTATCTTTACAAGGGCACAACAATTTTCTCTGGTTCTTGAAGGCTGACACAATTGTATTTTTCAAAAACTGACTTTGACTTTATATTCTTGCATTGCCTTTAGTAGCAAATGGTACAAATGATTATCAGGAGGGCAGTTGAGAATGTCTGATTTGAGTTCCTGTGAGTCATTCTATAAGGAAACCTCTCTTGCCACACCAGTGTGAAAAGGGGAAGCTCACAAGGGTAGTCCTGTTAACTTAGATTTTGTAAATACAAAACCTGATCCTGATGTTTCTATTTTGGTAAGCCAGCCGTGGTTCAACATAGGTCAAGTGGTATATGTTCAGATAACAAGTACTTGAAGGCCATGCCGGTAGTCTCCTATGCTTCAAAAAAAGAGTTTAGTTATATAGCTTAAAAAAACCATTGAATCTAAGTAGGTCAGTATATAGCAAATTTATTAATTTTATT
>WEKY01060645.1:116638-133182 GCA_013390045.1 Picathartes gymnocephalus | reverse complement strand
TGTGTGTGTGTATATATATGTTTAAGGAGTAAGGGACAGTACTCTTTAAACACTTCTAAAAGTGCTTAAATTAACAGGTATGCTCTTATGGTATGGAAGACACTGGGTTAGAGGTTGAGATGCCATTTTAAAAAGATATATTTTAACAGGAAACTTCAGGAGTTGCTGCTGACTGGAGAGGAGAACTTCTACAAGCAGTACAGAGTGTGTTTGAGAAGGAGAGAAGTTTGTTGCAAATTGACTTGAAGTCTCACTTCTTCAATCCTGCATCTGGTGATGCAAGTTCATTAGCGGAAAAGCTGGAGTATATAATAAAACAACAAGTATGAAAAGCTCTTAAAGTGTGCTGCTCATAAATCACTTCTTTATTCTCTTTTATTTTTAAAAGCTTTTTTTGTTTGTTTTATTGCTTCTGTTGTTAAATCTTGTGTGTTAATGCAGATGGTGTGAGATCAGTAGATTTAGAGTTTCTGTTGTGGTAGCATTTTTCTTGAACTTTGTACATGGTGTTACAAAGCCTATTGATTATTTTAGCTGACATCCAGAAAGACTGTGATAGTGAACAGGAATACTTGGTTGAATTCTTTCCCTCCTTCCCATTTGTCTAGAACTTCACAGACCTCTCTTGCAAGGGGTATATATTGAACTAACTCTCAATCTGGGGCCTTTTTGCCAATAATATTTAGTTCCTAGGCTGTAGTAATTGTTACGTATAAACTCAACAAGGCAAGTGAAGTGGGGTTTTTCTTTTTCACATAACGTTAACATTTTGTATTAACGTGAAGCATGAACTTAGTAATTTGAGTGCTTCTGTACAAAACTTGTACTGCTGGAGTTTCCTTAGTATTTACCCTTGCAGAAGATATGGAAATAGCCTTGTAGTTTGAATAGGCCTTGCTTTGTTTCAGGAGGAGCAGAGGCAGATGGTTGTGGAGCACCTCTTCTCCTCGGACCGCAATAGCCTGCTGTCAGAAATCCAGGACCTCCGAGCTCAGCTCCGCATGACGCATCTCCAGAACCAGGAGAAACTCCAGCAGCTCCAGGAAACCCTTACCAAGGCTGAAGACCACGGGAACAAACAGGAACACCAGCTCCGGAGGAAAGGTAATTCTTACTGTCTTTGTCAGTTCTTTCTGTCTTCTATATCAGTTCTTTTTTGCCTCAAAGGTAAAAGGCAAAAAAAGGTGTCTTGCAAAGAAGCAGATGCTGTACAATTCCTCAGTTTTACTGAATGCACTCAGGTTGCCTATGATGTTAGTCATTCTTTCTCATAGCAGTAGTTAAGGCAAATCTATGAAAAGCAAAGAGAAACTGTAAAATAACCCAAAGCAATAAGACTGAAATAGTGCATACATGGAGAAAACCCAGCAAGGACAGTAAAACACCCCTGTTTGTTTGTAGGGAATTGTTTATCTCTATGTTTGCTAGTATGGAATCACAGAATCATTTAGGTTGGATAAGACCTTTAACACTGTGGAGTCCCACCATAAACGGTGCCAAATCCACTGCTAAACCATGTTCTTTACTAAATAAGCAAGCCTTGGTTTTCATAACAAGTTCCCTTTATGTAATAAAGAAACAAGTGTAAGTGACCTTGGTCAAAAATAAACATCTCTCTTCAAAGCAAAATACTGCTTTTTCCTTGTTTTTGTTTTTCCACCACTATAATTTAGGATTCAGCCACTTAATAGCAGATGCACTAGTCTAATAGAGGGAAGTTTTCTGGAAATCCAGGAGTTTACTGTTAATTTTATTTACATAGTACTGCAGACATAGGTACATTAATTATTTTTAAGTACTTATCAAAAATGAACCTCCACATTTAGGGAGAGTTGTTTCTCTTAACTCACTAGCCTGAACAGAGCTGTCAAAACAGGTTCTATATAGTGATTCCTGTCATAAAATGTTTATGTAAGTGGATAAGTTTGTTTAATGAGGTTTAAAATCCATTAGTAACAGGTTGTTTACAGAATATCTCAATGATAGAATTGTAATGTTTGCGCATCTTACTGCTGATTCCTCTCATGTTTGAAAAGAAATGAATTTTCCAGACAAGAACACTTCAAACAGCTGATATTTTTTCCTTATTTGAATTAGTGTAAGTGATATCATATTGTCAAGGGTTCTGTAATATAAATAACTGTTACAGTGTTTTCTTATCCTAGTTGAACTATTGGAATATAAGCTTCAGCAGGAAAAATCTATTGTAAGTGACTTGCACAGCACCCTCTCTGAGGAGCAGAAAAGATCCTCTGAAACATGTGATCTCCTGAATCAAGAAAAAGCATCCCTGAAATCAGAGCTTTCTGGAAGTAAGCAAGAGAATGAAAGATTGCAGAAATCCCTGGAAGAACTTCAGAGGGAAATAAATCATTTACGGTGAGAAGTAGATTTATTTGTTTACTTGATTTATCAGCAGGTCTGAAAGAACTTTATACTTACTGGAGCCATAAATGGCTTAGGACTTGGAAACACAGGGAGGAAAACTAGGGTCTCTCACTTTTAACGGTTATGTTTTCTTTACTAAATTCTGTCATCTTGGGTATGTTCCTTTCCCACTCCCTTCTTCGTGTATGCCAATATTTTTCTTTTGTCTCACGGGACAACAGCTTTGCTCTGCCGGGATAAATAACCTCTCTGTCTCTTAATTGTTACTAAATCGAGCAATTCTAGCTTGGCTTGCAGAGAGGTAAATGTTTTCAGATGCTAGCTAGCTGTGACTTGAAAACTGACCCTCTTTAGAAAGAACTGAGGCCACCTTAAAGAAACAAATCAATAGAAAGAACACAGAGAAACCAACCCAAAATGTCTTGCTTGTGTTGCTGGTGAAGGATGTTCTGTTCTGAACATAGAAATGTCGTTTTGAACTTTGCAGTGTTGAATTTGAAAAAACAGAAAAGGATTTGGCAGCTGCACTTGAAGACTTACAGGCTGAGAAGCTGAAGCAATCTGAGCTGCGAGATTGGTTTGAGGAGCAGCAGCGTCAGCAGAGGAAAGCAGAGGATGGAAAGACAAAGGCCATGGAGGTAACGCCCAGCTCCCCTGGGCCATGACGTTAACTAGCTGGTTATTTGTGCAGTCTTCTTCACCTCCACTGGTTTTTTGTTTAGTAAATGTTAAAACCCCCAAACCTTTTCTGAATGTGCACAGCAGCTTTTTTCACAGAGTTAAAGCTTTCAGTTACTTTCATTAATTGCACATGCAGAAATAAACCGAAGTTGAATGCCATGTTGGTTTTTTTTTTCCACATCTTAGTGTTTTTGCCTTTTCCATTTTCCCTTGTTGTGTACTACCCTTTGCTGAGTAGGGACAGCCAGATTCTACAGCTGTGTAACTGCACCCTTAATTCCAGAGCAAACTTACCATGAGGGTGTGCAGCATATGGTCTCTGACTATAAAGAAAACCACCTAATGATAAATAGGTTTGGCAGAGAGTAAGTGAAGCCTTTTCAATATGTATTTTTGGAGGTTAACCAAAGTCGTCCTGTTCCTTTCTAAATTGAACAGAAAACAAATGAACAGCTTTCTATCCAAGACTGTAATAGCAATGACTCAGTGCTTGTAAAAGGCCTACAGTGAATGGAAAAGGAGGAAGATTTAACATAAACCATTTCTTAAACCCCAAAACTAAACTCTCTCAGAGAACTCCAAACAATCCTACTTAAATTCCCTAAGTATTTCCTTGTAGTCTGGCTTCTCCTGTCGTCTTCCTGGTAGGTGTTTAGGTTTGTGAGTGATTTTTGTTGGGTTATTTGTTGTTGCTGCTGCATGGTTAGGAAATACTGCTACCATCCTCCACCTTTTCAGAAACCTGCTCATGCAAGGAGGACAGAGTAGCCAAGGCCAGGAGAAAAGTGCATTGCCCCAGGGGTAGCTGTTTGACAGATTAGTCTGGCATTCACAAATCTTTATTGAAGCCCCATTATGGAAAGCTTCTGCCATTTATCATCTGACCTGGCTTTCTAGGAGATAACAATGGTGCTAGCTAGGTGGGGCGCAGGATAGACCCTCCCTACTAGGACAGCAGTGCCAGCTCTGACTGTCTGCAGTACCCTCTGACTGCCCTTGCAGTACCTGCCTTTCCTTCTGAAGAAAGGCTGCCTCCCAAAATGTACCTAGGGATGGATTTTAAAGGGAAAAAGGGTAGATTTAGATTAGATATAAGGAAGAAATTCTTTCCTGTGAGAGTGGTGAGGCCCTGGCACCCAGATTACCTAGAGCAGCTGTGGCTGCCTCATCCCTGGAAGTGTCCAAGGCCAGGCTGGACGGCTGGACAGGGCTTGGAGCAACCTGGTCTAGTGGAAGGTGTCCCTCCCCATGGAAGGGAGTGGGAAGGAGATGAGCTTTAATGTCCTTTCCAACTCAGACCATTCTGTAATTATTTTTATCAGTCTCTGCTCTGTGCTTTGAAGAGATGGGCTGCCAAGTCCTGAAGCTTTACATCTACTCCTACTGCTTAGATTTTTTCTTTTTAAAACAGCAGGGTTATTGCTGTTTTAGATGTTACTTATTAATGGGACTGATATAAAAAGTAGTGATATCCAAATGAGGGTCTTACTAACTGCATAGGAAGTAATGTACTGGCAGATACATTAACATGATAATTTTGGGGTTTGTTGCTTGGTGCCAGATTGCTAAGGAGCCCTTTTCTGACTCTTGTAATATTAAATTAAACTTTTTAATACCTGAACTACTCTAATTCAGTCTTGAATATCTTTCTGGATAAAATAGGAGGTTGAAAATTGCTAAATACCAGCCAGTCCCACAAACGAGTGTTTGTGCTGGAATGTTAATGCGTTCTCCCCCTTTCTGCCCAGGAGCTGCAGGCTGCCCTGGATGTGCAGTCGGTGCAGAATTGCCAGCTGGTTGTGTCTTTGGAGCATGAGAAAACAGTAACAGATAACCTCCGCAAGGAACTGCAGATCGAGCACTCCCGCTGCGAAGCCTTGCTGTCCCAGGAGCAGACCAAACTGCGGGAGCTGCAGAAAAACTTGGATGCTGAGAAAAATCGTTCCTTGGAGCTTCTGGATTCCTTGAATCATGAGCGTGTTTTGACAGAGCAGTTGAGCATGAGAGTGAAGGAAGGTGCTTCCTGTCAGCACAGGGAGTCACTGCTGGAACAAGCCTTCGTCCGAGAGCTCCAAGCCCAGCTGGAAGAGGAGAGGGCCCGAACTATGGAGCTTGCAGCTGTTATTGAGAAAATGCACCAGAAGGCCATCCTGTCCAAAAGGCAGCTGGAGGCTGAGGTACAGATCTGCTGCGAGGAAACCCAGAAGGAGAGAGAGGTCAGTGACAAACTGCGAGCCACCCTGGAGTCTCTTCAGGCACAAAAGCGAGAAGTGATGCGTTCCTTGGAGGCCCAAAGGGAGAGAGAGGCCAAGCTGAAAGTTGACTGGGAACAACTGCAGTCACTCTTCAAGCTGCTTAAAGAGCAAGATAAGAACAGGAAAGAGGAGAGGGAGAGAGAGCGGAAACAGCAGCAACAGACAGAGTTACAGAAACAGGACTGGCAGAGAGATCAGGAGAGACTGGTGAGAATGTTCTGCCTTACGCTGAAATAGCCACACACTGGGATTTAACCATGTGGATAGTGTTTTTAATTGGAACATTTCCTTCTGTTAAAGCATTCTGAAAAATGCATTAAATGAGCTCTTGTTCTGCTTTTCTGAAATGTAGCTGTTTTCAAGGGATTATGTCTGGGTTCATTGTTGACGGAAGTTGATCTTTAAATTTTTGGTTGTGCTGGGAATTGCTGGTTGGTCACAGGTAGGGATGAATATGGGTTAAATGCAGGATGGAACCAAACCAGGTTTCATGTCATTGCCCTTATTTTGAGCTAGAATCCCAATCATGGCTTGTGACAGTATTGGTTTCACCCTGGGTTTCTCCTTGAATGGAGACAATGCCCACTCCAGTGTCATTAAATGGCTTCCTGGTAGCCCTGGAGAGCAGTGCTGTAAACCTTCCCCCAGAAATGGTCTGGCAGTTAAGGAACACCCAGATGGATATACTAATTAGGTGTGGTGACACATAAGTGCGTATATATAAGATGCAATTAACTACTACTTACTCTGTTCAAACAGCAAAACTTGGAACGGCAACACCAAAGGGATGAACAAAGAATTAAAGAACTGCAGGAAATACTGGCAGCGTTAAGAGAAAGAAATCCTCCAACTCCAAACTGTCAGGAGGAACTCTTGCGTACCTCAAGCAAAGATGGAAGTGCCACACAGCCTGTGACAAAAGAAACTGAAAAACCCCACTTGCAACAGCAGCAGCAACAGCTGGAGAAGATAAGGCAGCAGTTGCTCTTTGTGGCTGTGCACCTGAATGAGTTTATACATAAAACTCTAGATAAGTGAGTTCATGAAATAGTGCTTTGCTTTCCATCCTGCTTCTTAATCTTTGTGGGTCATGGCTGAGAGTCCTTAGCTTTTGATTCTTAAAAATTAACAGAACTTGCTCATTTCTCAGTGTATTTGTAGTAATTTGTATGGTAAATATTGCATAAGTAAAGCCTCAGAATTTTAAAAGTCACGTAGTGGGAAGAAGCAATTAAATGTGTGTTAACATTCTTACAAATCAACCTGATACTGAAAAGGTATTTCTGTCTAACAGAACGGTCACCTGCTGGTCTGCATCAAATGATGAAGCTGTAGCCTCTTTAGTGCAGACATTAAGAGAACTAAAATCAGATTTATTGTCTCCTCCTACAGCTCAGGTAAGGAAAATATTAACATATTTTCATGTCCAATGGTTTTGTTGTATTGCAGAGTCTGCTTCTGACAGCACTTTTTTCCTAGATATGTAATGTGTCCAAGGATCACAAGCTTTGGGATGTGTTGCTGTAGCTTCTTTATGCATCCAGAGACAGTTGTTTTTCACCAAAATGCCAAGTACTTCTCAAAAAGCACCATAGTGTTTTGTAATCTCAGGAGGGCTGTTCTGACACAAGCTTGCAATATTGCAAATATTTAACACAAGCCCAGGGATTGTCAAAGACCAAACTCAGGTCTATTGATACAAAGTACATAAAAGCGTAGCTTTTAGATTCCATGTGATTCCCCAGATAACTGCAGTTTTATGCCATTCTCTTGCAATAGACAGAGACCTATGACTGTCTGATATGTGAAAAGGTGTTTGTATCTTCTCTTCACAAGTCTGATGTGTGACAAGCTGCCTTGGCATGTTGCAGCTCTCCCTGTGTCTACCTGCTTACAAAATACAGTTAATATTTTCCTTCTGTCACCTGTGCAGCCACACAGGGGGTTGCCAAATGGATCATTTCCAGCCTTGAGGAGGGAGATGCAGCCACTTCTCCAAGTTCACGGGGTTATTTTTGGTTAAGCCCTCCTCTCACAAACCATTAGAGCTGTCAGCTGTAGACAAAACTCTTGTTGGAGCAAAGTTCCCTCCTTCAGGGTCTGACTACACAAAAATAAAGGAACTCAAGTTTCCTGACTTAAATTTTGTTTAATAAGAAGTGTTCAGTAGAGCACTTTAAAGACACGTGCCTTTCTAGAGCTTAGGAGCAAAAACTCCACCTTGATAGTTTTTCTTCTGTGGGCTCAAACAATCCTTCCTCTATGCCCTCTTTTCAGCCTTTGATTTTTTTTTTTTTTCCCAGAATCACCTTTTCCTTCAGTCTCCTCCCTAAACTTCTCATTCTTTTAAGGTGCTGAACCACATGCTCAGGAGGCCAAAGGAATTTTCTGCTGTTACCCCCTTGAGTTGCAATAAATTGGGGACTGTTGGACAGGGAACCTGGCAAAATGTTGGCATGGAAAATCTGTGCCAAATGGAGCTGCCAAATGGTGCAGTAGGAGTCAAGGATGTAGATGAGTCATGTAAAACTCCTTCAGATACTACAGACTGTATTGAAATAAGTTGCTAGGAGAAACTGGAGTCAGTTGTTTGTACTGGCTTCTCTAACGTATAGATTTTATTTCAAGGGATAAATCATCAACTACCTTAAAAAAAAAAAAACTCTTTTATTTCTTTTGTGATCTACTGCATCATGTGCTGATGTAACTGAAGACCAGTAAATTTGTAGTTGATACAAAGAGGGTTAGGAAGGCAGAACTTCCATGAAGAATTGGAACTGGAGTCCTGGATCTCATTCCTACAAGAGATGACTTATCACAAAACTCAGTTTCACAGAATCACAGCATAGTTTGGGCAGGAAGGGACCTTAAAGCCCATCTCATTCCACGCCCTGCCCGTGGGCAGGGACACCTTCCACTAGACCAGGTTGCTCCAAGCCCTGTCCAACCTGACCTTGGACGCTTCCAGGGATGGGCCAGCCACAGCTTTTCTGGACAACAGACTCTCAGAACTGAATATGTGATTTCTCAGAATTTTTCACAACTTGTTCTTGTATGTGCAACTTGTTTTGGATGTACACAGACATGTTCAGTATTTCTGTGCTGCCTGTGGATGTAGAAGAAAGTCAGATGATTTGTTTCCATTTCAAAGGGTCTGGGAGACTGTTACTAAAGGATTCCTGTAAGGCTGACCAGAGGAGGGTTAGCCTGATGAACAAAAATTTGTTACTTCTTAAGACTGGCTTTTCATGCATTTCAGTTTCCCATTGTGCTGTTTAACACCTGAATGCCATTGCTGGTTTTCGGGCTCATTGTTATTATGTTTTAATTTGTCATAAAGTTGGGTTATTACTCGGTTTGAGATGTTTGATTGTGGAAGTAATGTGCAAAACCCATTGTGGCTCACTTCCTTTAGGTTTCTGTTTTAGATGAGATCTACAGGTGATGCTGACCCTGTTCAAGAGCTGGAAAGAGAGGCTTGGCAACAAGAGAGGAGCACACTGCAGAACGCGCTGAAGCAGGCGGAATCCCAGCTGGCTAAAGCCAATGCTGAGATGGAAAACAAACCAGTGGCAGAAACTTCCAGTCCTAAGGTAAAATGATGGGGATAGCCAGCAAAGGGGGTCTCTGAAGCTTGGAGAGCCAGCAGAGCCACAGCCAGGAGGTGTCATGTCAACCTGATCTGCTGGGAAAAAAAGGGATCTGTCAAATTATAGTATTTATCTTTCACTTACTGCTGTAATCTTCAGTTGCTATTTTAAAAGGTTGATTTTCTAGGTGAACAGTTTGATATATTGTTTTAAATTAGAAACTTTCCCCATATGTACCTCATCAGAGAAGTTCCTTTGGAACTTTCTCAGTGTTAGACAGGAACTTGCATCAAAAGTAATCTGGATGTTTGGAATTTCTTTCCACTCTTAAATGAGAGGGAGACTTGGATTTCTTGTCTAAGCATGAAAATAGAAAACACTTATTATTTTTAATCCCTGCTGATTAATCTTAAGTACTTTTTATTTTTCTGACACTTTGATTGTACTAAAATCTGATAGGCATCTCTCCCACCATGCTTTCTGGCTAATACATTTTTTTAAGCAGATGTATTTTCTTTATTAAAGAGTTAAACTGTTTTATTAGAGTTTTGAATATGACAATTTTGCTTGAAGATATTCAGGACATTTAAAGAGGTCTGATGCTCCACATTTGGGTGGGTTTTAGCTGTGTATAGAATTGTTTTGGCTGCCCTCGTGTCCTCAGTCTGGACATTTGACCTGAAGACACTTTGTGGCTGGGTTTTTGCAAAACTAACTGTGAAAAAACTGAAATTTTTTTTTTTTTTTTTTTTTTTTTTTTTTTTTTTCTCCTTTCTGCAGTTGCAGAAATTATATCGAAAGTACATCCGAGCAGAGAGCTTTAGAAAGGCTCTAGTTTATCAGAAGAAATACCTCTTGCTGCTGCTTGGTGGGTTTCAGGACTGTGAGCAAGCAACTCTCTCTCTCATCTCCCGCATGGGAATGTATCCTTCTCCTGCAGACCTGCAGCTCTCTGGATCACACTCCCGCCCTTTCACCAAGTTCAGGTGTGCAGTCAGAGCCGTCATTGCCATCTCAAGGTAAAGCCAAAATACTCCCTGTCTCTCATATGTTACGTTTTCTTGGAAACTTAAAAAATTGATAGTTCCTGTGGCTTATCCTACATTAACATTGAGCAGAAGCAATCTCCAGAACTGGTTCAAGTGTGACTTGTTAGCTGAGTTTGATCTGTACTAAAGATTTGTGAAAAATGTCTTTAAGATCAAAGAGGATAGATTTAGATGGGATATTGGGAAGAAATTTTTCCCTATGGGGGTGATGACGCCCTGGCATAGGTTGCCCAGAAAAGCTGTGGCTGCCCCATCCCTGGGAGTGTTCAAGGCCAGGTTGGACAGGGCTTGGAGCAACCTGGGATAGTGGGAGGTGTCCCTGCTCATGGCAGGAGCATGGAAAAAGGTGGGCTGCTTTAGGATCCTTTCCAGCCCAAACCATTCTATAATTCTATGAAAAAGCTACTTGAGTGATACCCAGTGGCAATATATTTGGGATGCACAGCATTACAAACTGAAGCCTATTAGGACTGACCCTTATCTCTTTGGTCTCACTGGGTCGTCTGTCTTGTATCAGAGTGTGTTCTGTCAGGGATGGCTCTCTCTGGAATCCAGTAGCATGTGTTTCATTAGGTGTGATTCTATCATGCTCTGTCACTATCAAATGGGTTATACTAGCTGTACTTGGGACAACATGCCATGTCCCAGTGGCTTTAAGCCCATTTAATGAAAAAAAAAAAGCATTTTTAAATGTAATAGGTGGTTATTTCTGAGCAATTTTCTTATCTAGTAAAAATGATTACTAGCAAGTTTCTGTCAGGAGATGACACAGAGTCTTTGACATGAATACCATAATAACAGCAAAGGCTGCAGGACCTCCAAAATCCTGCAGTAACCTCCAACTCCTCCTCTCAGGTAGGACGAGCTCTCTGGAAATCAGGAGCAGAGCCAAAACAAGCAAGTCTTTTCAGCAGTTTAAGGATCATTGCAGGGTAAAATAGGCTAAGCCAGCATTCCAGAGACTGAATTTGAAGAATTCTCCTGTCATTCCCACAATTATTTATGTTGCTTAATAGGTTCTATACCAATGAATAACAATCAAAATTTAATGTATTTCTGCTTATTTTTAATGCTTGTACAACTTTCTTTTCTTACCAAGGCTAAAGTTTTTGGTGAAGAAGTGGAACAAAGTTGGCAGGAAGAGCACACAGAGTGAAAGCATTTCTCACAGTATAGGAGGTAACATAGGTACGTGTTTGGACAAGTACATAGTTTTCTTTGTAATTTCTCTTCAGTGATGTTTCATTCAAAAACAAAACCAAAGTGGGAAAATCTGTTTATTTCACCACTATACATCTGTAGAGTAGATGGATAGATGGTGTGATGCAGATCAATAAGGACTTGAGTTACTTGAGGAACACTTGAGTATTCCTGTGAGTTACTGATGAGTGCCTTTGTAAGAATTCCAACAAACATCTTAATGTAGCACCCCATATTGGGGAACTGTTGCCCTTAATGTAAAAATCCATTGCTTGTGCCTTTTCAATGCTAAACAAAATTCAGATTAAATAGTGTATTTTTCATTACCTAGTACTATGTAATTCTCACTGTTTCTTAGTTGCTGGAAATACTTATTTTAAAAGAAAGCACCAACTTTGTACATAAACCCACTGTGGTGTGATTCCTAAGAAACTTGAATTCTCAAATGCTGAACTTTCTACCTCACTATGAAACAGCATCACAATTCTGTTAAATATGGTTAAAACAAAAAAACTCCATGCAAACCAAAACAGCAGTTAGCTGTAGAAAGTGTATTTTACCAGCATTTAAAACCAAGCTTAAACTTACTCTGCTGTCATTCCCATGGGCTTATTGAATGTATTTACATTATGTAGCCTTTTCTCAATGGTTCCTAGTGCATATTTTTTAACCCTTCGTATTTACCACAGCCTCTGGTGCTAGAACAGAAGTCCTGAAAGTGCAGCAGGCCCCAGCTGTTCCTGTCAGCTCTCCCCCTACCCGGGACAGAGACACAGGGCTGTGCCACAGAACTAGCTGTGCTGCAAGATTCATGAGCCTCTCCCCACGATCCTCTTCCCGCTCACAGAACAGGTCAGTCTGAAAGACAGGAGATGCTGCAAATTACTGTAGGGGTTTTTTTAACGTTGATGACTGGTTTGGAGGGACAGACTGCGCTTGTCACAAACAGCCAGGTAGTCTTCTGGTTTGCACAGAATTTAGCAAAACGTTTTGGAGAGTTTGAGACCTGCAAGCACTACCAAAAGACTTAATTCTACCCCACCCTCTTCCTCTGTCATGGCATGTGTCTGTTTCTGACAGCCCTGCTAAGAAAAGTCACCTGCATGGTATGGAACAGGATATTAATAACAGCAGCCCTGACTGGTGCTCAGTGTGACTGGATTAGTGGTGGCTCAGGTCTGATGCAGATCCAAGGCAGGCTAACCAATGCCTGTTGCTGCTCTTGTTTCCAGGAACAGCTATACAGATGGAAGGGGTGGTGGTGGTTCCAGTTTTCTTTGCCCAGAATTCCTGCCTATATGAATGTAACTTCTGGGTATAGTTGAGATTATAGCATGAGAAGAAAATAATTTGTTTTCTTTTTAAGATTGCATCCGTCCCCAAGTTCAGCTCCAGAAAAGTCCCTTGTGCCACCTCAGGATCCTGAACAGTCACTCACAGAATATATCCATCGCTTGGAGGTGATCCAGCAAAGGCTGCAAGGGGTGCAGCCAGGTAAGAACCCACCTTCTTACCCCTCGCAGCTCGTGCAATCTGGGCTGATTTTTGCAACATTCTTTGTATACATTGCCAATAAAAACCGTCATTTTAAGGAATAATTATCATTATTGGCGGGTAACAACTAAGTCAGTCTCTGAAAGGAAACCTATCTGAATCGTATCTAAAACTAGTCCAAGTGTAGCATTTCTCTAAGTTCATAGTGAAAGAGATAGGATTGAATAACTTCATGTGATTTCTGCCCCCTTCCTGTTCCCAAGTCTAAACAAGCAAGTGTTGCAATTTAAATGAAGCTGTGTATAGAGTTAATGTGCTTTAAAATCAAACAAACCTGTTGTAATAGCTGAGCAGGGCTTTCTCTGCAGCACAAACTGTAATCCTTCCCTTATTTATCACTTCCTTATGTTCATAACAGATTTTTAAAAAAGATTTGGAGGCTGGTAAATACAGCCATCTAGTTCTAATATTTATCAAAGAGCACACAAAGGATTGTAGTGGCACTTAGCTTTGCTATTTAAAACAGTTCCACCTAATTTTTAGACCAAATTTACTTAGTTTAATTAGTTTAATTACATCCTTTTGCTACATGTTGGTTATAGCATAGAAACACCTTATCCTAAGGAGGAACTCACACACTGTTACCACATCATCCTGAAGAGTTTGGGAACTTTGACATTGTTCTTAGCAGGACTCTACCTAGAAACTTTATTGCCATGACTTTGTGGGTTTGGTTTGGTTTTTTTTCCAAATAGTGTAGCTGCATGGCTGATACAGATAGATAAACAGATTTTAGACTTGAAACCTGTCAGCCTTTATGGAAGTAACACATTTTGCTTCATTCCAAGTATGGAATAAGTACTCCACAGCTGGGACACCATGAACAGCACTTCTGTGAAGAGTGCATATAACTTCTGTCATTTCCGTGTTACCAGGACAATAATGTCCAGGCATTACAGAGTGATGCTGCAGTCTTCAGAACAGTACTGTCAGCCAAGTGATTTCCCAGTTCCTAATGAATGTTAAGACATCTACTGAGTGGCAAGACCTTGCCCAGCAACAGAATCAGCACAGGAGTGGCAGAATTGAGCTGTCACTGGGGGTAAAGCAGGCCTGTGATAGAGCACTGGTTCCAGGGTGTGAAGGTTTGCTTTGGCAGATGCTTAGGCTTTCAAATCCTGTTTGGAATTGCTCCTAGATGGCTCATGGAAATTGGAATTGCTTTCAGTGTAGCTCATATGAAGTCCTTTGAGGAAATAACATGCTGCTAATTGTACACTGTTGCTTCATAACACAAGCAGTTTTCTAATATCAATCTGTTCTTTTTCATTTAGGGCAAGTGCTAGGTTCACGTCATCAGAGAAACCTGAAAAAGTGATGGGCTTATGGAATCTGTCCTGCAAGCTTCCTGCTTCCTCTGAGTTGGTCCTCACTCAACAGAGGCACTTGCAATCTCCCGTGCAACTGAATAAAGGGCAGTGCTTTTACAGCAGATTTTTATATGACTCTTTTTATTATATTTTAGTACTTTAAGAGGGACTTACTTTTCACTGAGAACAATGTTTTACGTTGTCATGTGAAATTAAGTCAACAGCTGAAGTGTGCCTGCATCGCTGTATTGTAAGCTGCAAAAAGTCTCTGTGGTGTTTATTTTTCTATAGTGTATAGGTGGATTCCTTGTAAAAAAAGTTATTAAAATGGCATTTTATTAGTGAATTCTTGCAATGTGTGGTTGTTTGTTTCCACCATACCTATTTATTTCTTTTGCTGTTCCTAAAATTCTTTGGGTTTTAATATTTCTGTAGGATCATTCCAATTCAAGGAATAGCTCAAATACTCTCAAAAATATCAAAGATACCTGTAGCCTTCTGTGAATTTAGGGTTTGCTCTTCTGGTTTTTCAGTACATAAGTCCTCCTTCTGTCTGTCCTATTTATTCTGGACACTTTTAGCTTCATTTTTCTAGTTCAAAAGGCCCATAATTTTGTTTAACTCTATGCATTTTTGGCAAAACGTCCCAAACGAAACCTGTGAACTCTATCTACATCTAATGTAAGTGATCCTGCCTTTGTCTGGTATCTTGTGCTGTAGCTGCCTTCAGAGGAAGAACCCTTGAACTGATGGGGCATAAATTTAAGAGAGCTGTGAACAAACAATACCTGATTTGGTGTAAGAGCTTGGCAAAAGTAACTTAACTTGTCCAGAGTTCCAAATTAATTTGAACTGAGTTCAAGCTGCCTCAGTGACTGCATCATATTTCTTTTAAAAATCAGATTCTAAGAGTCATAACACTTGATGCAGCATTGTCAGACTGCACACACTGAATGGTGCCCTTTTTGCTTAGCATAGCACAAGTTGATCCTCTTTTGGGAACAATGCATTTCTAGAGCAGAGTTCAGAACTGGCGCTAAATCCAGTCTGTAATAGCGCACTCACAGCTGGATGCTCCATGTTGAGTGTAAGCAGGAGGGCTGTGAGGCCTGAGGGCCTGTGCTCAGAGTTAGCCAGTCAGTACTGACACTGCAAATCCAAATTAATGCCTAGTTTTAAAATCTGGCACTTCTAGGTGGACAATTAAAAACTACACATCTAGGCACATCCTAGGGATCTGTTCTGATTCAAGGGAATTTGGCTTTGCATTGGCACATTTTTAAATCAACCTACAGGGGCTTTTTTATGTCCCAGAATATGCAGGGCTCTTCTCAAGCCTTGGCAGGGCTTTACATTCAGAGGAACTTTTCTGTGGCAGTCAGTGCTTCCCTGCCTCACCTCCTCCCTACACGCCCCTCCAAGAGTCTCCTTGGCCAGTCACTGTTTCCAGGGTCACAGACGGGACATGGGGGTAAGGGGCAGATGCTGCAGCCTCCTATTCAGAAAACAAATCTGCAGAGAAGGAATCCAACCCAGTAGCATCTGAGCTACACATAAATGTGTTCTCTGTGGCTACGTTCCCATCAGCTCCCCAATACCCACAGGGTAGTGGAAGCAGAAATGTTTCTGCCCAGGGTAAGGGATGACATTTTAAGCAGCATGGTTTTCCTAGTGCCGGTGTGGTGTCTGTGCCCTTGGAAGGGCAACCACATAGGGCACCCTCTCCTGTGATGTGCTGAGCTCAGTAATGTGAGTAGAGAAATCGGAAGCCCCAACATGCACCCAACCATCCCAAACAGGAGAGGTGTTTTGGACAGAAACAGTTGTCAGCAGAAGACTACTCCCCAGATTTCCCTATTTTCCAGTTCTAGGAAAGTTGTTATTGGCAGAGCAGTTTGAGGGGTCAGGACCTGGATTTGCCTTTGCCCGAGCCTCCGGAAGGCTGCAGGAATGCCAGAACATCAGGCTGTGGTGCCCTGCCACACACTTACCCTGGAACCTATGGTTGAACAGGGAAAAGCTACTGCCTCAACACAGCCTCCAACCCAAACGCTTCCTGCTGCTCTCTAGTGCCCTTTGAGAGGTGCTTGGCTTTAGAAAACACGCTCTTACTAATTTTTTTTTTTTTTTTTTTTTTTTTTTTTTTTAATCTTCAATGCAGTCCCAGGCACCAATTTACAGCCAGGCTCTCTCAGTGGAATTCTGTGCCATGAAAGTGTCCGTGCCGTATCCTGGGACACCTGGTGGCCTGGGTGGGCCCCGTGGGCTCAGGCTCGGTCACAGTTCCTATTTCCCGTTGGGAGGAAGACCTGGGGAGGGAAAGGGCACTTTCGGTATTTTCAGGAAAGGGGCCTCAGCACAGCAGGTGCGAAGGCAATGAGAAGGGTGGGAACAGGGACACGGGAGCATGAGAAGGGCAGTAGCTGGATGCAGGAGCGGGCGGGCCGTGCTGTGGCCCCTCCCCAGCGGCGCGGCCCCGTCCCACCCCTGGCACGGGCCGCGCGTCCCGGGCTGCGG
>WEKY01060645.1:29151-116217 GCA_013390045.1 Picathartes gymnocephalus | reverse complement strand
CCTGAGCCGTCCACCGCCATCCCCGCGGCTGCACCGACCGCCCGCGGCCCCTGTGGCCGGCGCCGGGAGCGGTGGTGGAGGCCCCTCAGGAGCGCTTCCAAATGGGCTGTTAGTGTGCAGATGGATACTCGGGAAAGACAATTTTATTTTAGTTTTAATATCTGTTCCTAGCTGGAGCTAAAACCTTAAAGCTCTTCCTCTGTATCTGTCATTAATTTACAACTTTTTTCTGCTTTACTGTATATACAGGTAGGAATATGATGATGCCCGCTCCATTTTTATAGAACCACAGAATCTTAGAATGGTTTGGGTTGGAATCTTAAAAGCTCATCCAGTTCCATCCTCCTGCCATGGGCAAGCCCCATCCAACTTGGCCTTGAACACTTCCAGGGACGGGGCAGCCACAGCTTCTCTGGGTAACCTGTGCCAGGCCCTTACCACCTTCACAGGGAAGAATTTCTTCCCAATATCCCATCTAACCCTGCCCTCTTGTCAGTGGGAAGCCATTCTCCTGTGTCTTGTCACTCCAGGACCTTGTCCAAAGTCCCTCCAGCTTTCTTGGAGCCCTTTCAGGCACTGAAAGGGGCTCTAAGGTCTCCTTAGAGTCTTATCTTCTCCGGGGTGAACACCCCCAGCTCTCCTTGCCTGTCTCCAGGACAGAGGGGCTCCAGCCCTGTGTATTACTGGGCCCAGAGGTAACAATATTCAGTGCCAGGCAAAGGGTCACTGTAATCATTTGATGGATTTTCAGCCCCCTAAAGGAGATATCCTTTCCACCTCCAGGTCACCTGTGTGGTGATGACAGCCCTTTTCTGATCCCTGTGGGTGATAGTTGTGGTATCTTTAACGAAGAGCTAGGGAAGGATTTTTTGGAAAGATTATCTGGCGTGGCCTGTCCTGCAGACAGGCAGATTATAAGCACTTGGTACAGGAGGGCATGCTGGGGTGGAAGTGACCGAGGCAGCATTTTCTGGGAGCAGTTGCTCATTTCATTTTCCCCAGTTACACTGTCAAGCTGCACCCTTGAATAGAAGAGCTAAAAACCTGTTAATACCATCTGTGGTTTTGGGATTTTGGAGCATTCAGTATGCTCCTCAGATGCTGCAGTTTTCAGATCAGCAGGTTCAGGTGGGCAGAACTGGAGCTATTTCACCTATATGTGCTGCCTGATTCAAGTCACAGTTTCGGAAGTAACTCACAGGTCTGCTGTCGTCACCTCCAGTGTGGAAGCTTCGGTGCAGAGGCAGGGGAGAAGTGTAGGATGGGTGACTGTTCTCCAAGTGTAACCTGTTGCTGCATGTCGGCTGGCACGGTCAGAAGCAGTACCTGGCATGCTCGGTTGCATGTGCAAGATGAGTTCCTGCATGTGAGCTGGTACCGTGTGCTCTGTGGCTGTGCTGGGTGCAGTGGCTCTTCCTGTGTGCCTGCTGACACGTGCAGGGATATCCTGGGGTTGGGTCCTCTGCCGTGTAGTTCCTGACTGTGTGTTTGTTTAACTGATAAAATATTTTTTTTATAGGTGGATTTGCAGTATGTTAAACCTGTGAGATACCTGAAGTGATTGCACACTGTCCTAGTGCTGTGGGTCTGATGTGGAATGTGTATTGCTGTGTAGCTGCTGGGTTAATGGAGTGATTGGATTAAGGGGTAATGTGAGCTTGAATTTCTTGATCACTCTGAAGACTTAGTTTATGAGCTTAGATGTGACTCTTTTTCAGTCTTTCCTAAACTGGAAAATGTTTGCAAGTAGCTCCTCAGCATCTGGTAATATGTAACATGCTCATATCCTGCCATTGCTTGATGTTTGTACGGGCAGCTTTTAATGGAGCCCTCCATCACTAATGCTCAGAACTTGCTTACTTGGAGAGGAAGGAATAGCATAAGATTTCTTATGCTGAATATGCCTCAAGTTAGAGAAGGTCAGTACTTGGCAGGATGTTCCCATCATCTGAGAGGAAGTGTGAAGGGAGAAAGAGAAAAGGAGAAACATGAGAGCAAGTTCCTTTCTACTCTGCCTGCGTACTTTGTTAATTGAAATATTGTGTGTGTTGTGATGAGGCAGGAATAGTGTCTGTTCTCTTTGATTACATTATTTTCACCTGTAAACAATAAGTCAGGAAGATGGTTTATCTCCTGCTTTGGATTTGCTTCCGATGATCATTGCAAAAGTTGGGAAGAGTGTTTTTGTTGAGGTGTAGAGAAAAATGGAGACAGGAGTACATTGGTACTTTCTAAAGACAACTCAAAATCCTAAGTAGAGCATTCAGCTGAGAAGAGTTTTGGATGGGGATGGAATGCCAGTTCATGCTACAATTCCAGTCATGTGCACTGTTAGAAATAATTCAGCTTTACGAGAATCTAATCTCTTGCTTGACATTGTTTGTATTCTTCATGTACTAGAAAAATAATAGTTCGGGATAAAAAGTGACCCTACTGTGATGCTACTTTGTTCCTTCGTTATATCAACACTAATTTCTTTCTTGTTGAAAAAAATTAGTGAATCTTATAATGAAAACTAAGAGACCTGCCACAACCTTGTGGGAAGATAAGGATAGTTTTGAGACCATGCCTGGTACCTAAGCTGAGTTTCAGCTGATGGATCTGTGGACTAGGCTTCCTTACCTTAAGACTCTGCAGCTGCAGCTTTCCGGTGTAATGGAAAGATGCAGAGTTCCCTTAATCAGCCTGGCAGGATCTGTGTCAGAGTATGGTGGGGTTGCTGAGAAGTTCCAGTACTTGAGGTTGTTTATTAGTAACTATAAAACACTGGTGGTTTGGGGTTTGTTTGTTTGTTTGTTTTGGAGGTTTGGTGTGGTTTTTTCTTCTCTACTCTGAAAGAGTACTAAGGTTATAAACAGTTCTTTAAAAAATTCTTAGCTGCAGTAGAGATTCTGTAGGAAAGGCACTAATGTACATTTTAAAGCCTGTACTTGTTTTATGATAGTGCCTCATATATATGTATCTATTTTTATGTACCTAAATGTACTTGTACACCACTTTGGAATTGGGTTGCTTTTTTGCTTCTTCTGGGTTACCTGTGCAGGAAGATGTGTCACTTGCTCCTTGATCATCTAAGGAGAAGGTATGTAGAAGTAGTCAAAGATAAAACTGTGTAATATGTTCATGTAGCAACGAGGACCTGGTGTCAGCTTGTGTTGGCTTAGTCTTTTAGGACTGGTGGTGGTGGCAGTGCCCTCAGCCAGCAGTTCAGGGACTTACAAGGATACTCATTTGTTTCTTTTCTTGGAAATTTTTGGTGTTTGTTGCTATCTGGATCCAGTTAGTCTGGGCCATTTGGATGCACAACACAGGATTTGCGTTCAGTAAAAACTGGATAAAAACTGCGGGAAGAAAAATACTGTTGTGCCAGTTTTGAGGTGGTGTTTGACCAGTGTGTGAATAGTACAACACTTCCTTGGTCTGAATTTCTGCAGCTTGAAACATGATGTATATGGATTTGGGTTTTCTTCTGTTTGCTAGGAATTTGTATGTTGGTCTTACTTTGGGATCGGTAATCCTGGAGGTCTTTTCCAACCTTAATGATTCTATGAACTAAGCTGCAACTCTGAACAGAGATTACCTGCAGTAAAGAGGTTGAAGAGATTTTTTTTGGTAGTTCAAATCTATTCTATTACTCCACCAATTGCCAGATAGGGAACACTGTTCTCAGTGGCTTCTAATCAAACAGGCTGCAGGATTAGTTCGGGGATAGAAAAGCATTTCATGTAGCTTGTCATCTTAATTATAAACTCAGTTATTTCTCAGTTGATTTGGGGAGAAGCATTTTCCACTTCCTGCTACATCGCTATAGGTTTCTTCTGGGCCTGGCTGAGTTTTAGTGGCAAAAGATGCAGTTTACATGGAGGGATCAGTGGGCTGGTTGCTCTGGTTCCCCTTCAGATGTTTACAGCTGCCTAGACTAAAAGCTGACTCTTGTGTGATTTTTATCCCAATTTTTTTATTTCCCATTTAAGAAAGGAAGAAGTTGTGTGTATGACAAGAAGCTTTCTCTGGGGTTTTATTGTTTTCGTGGTTTTCTTGCAAGAGTTGGAGGGTTTTGGCACATTTTGAGGTACTGCACGTAATTCCTGAGTGAAAGATACGAGTTATGAAGTACTTCCTGAAAGAAGTAAAGGTATTTAATGTCTGACATCTTTGGCTACTGCAAATATTCCAGCAATACTTCAGCAAATATTTTTTGTAATTAGTTTGATTGGGCTTTTTAAAAAATAAATCGATAAAAGAATACTTTTTTTATTTTTTGTCAGAATGGCTTTCTTATAAAACCTAAAGATACTAGTCAGAGCTGAAAAGTTTAGGTCCTTGTGTTACACCAACAGTATTGATGTGGTATTAAATTTCTTTGTGTGAAGTAGGGTGAGGAAGAGACACCCACACACTTGCACCTGTTTTTCTTGTGATAAACCATGGTATTTGGGAGTTAAGTTTTTTCTGGTCTTAAAATGGTAGTTTTCTATTATGGAAGTCTTGGAAATACTTGGAAATAAATATGATCTGAGGCTGTCAGTGGGAAGAGCTGTTGTGAGTGGGGGGACAGATGGCAGTCTGTGGAACTTGACCTGCAGCATCTTTCTCGCTTAATTGCTGGGCTCTCCAACAGAAACTGTTAATTGTGTGGTAGTACCTGGGGCTTGCCAAGTGCCCATGGGGACTGAGTAAATCTTCAAAGCTTGTTCTCACACGTTAGCACCCAGCACAGGTCTGGGCACCTGGCTGACGTCCTTCAGGCTGTCTCATGTCCTTCGGTCCAGTTTGTGACTAAAGTAGGCATGCTGTGTTTGAAGGGGAGCAGGAGCTTCATTTATTGATCAGTTTATTTGTTAAAAAACAATCTTATGACTTGGAGTAGTTACTGTTTCAAGGTTCACAGTAACCATACACGAGGGATCCATTGTTCCAAGTGAAAAGCCTGTTCCTCAGAAAGGGAGCAGACTGTCACTGCTCATTCAGCTATGGGAAAGTGCTAGAGCAGAGGTTTTATCAAAACCTTGCTATGTTCTCGACACAATTAATTCATAAATGAGAGATTTAAGAGAGATGTCAGTTAACATAGGTGTTAAGAGTTCAAAGTCCTTATCCTGGTTTGAAAGAGAGGTGTCTGCCAAGGAAGGCAGGAACCTCCCTTGGAGTAGAAAATGTGACCCCCTTCCCTCCAAATTATTATAACTCTGAAATTACAGGTCTTCCAGACAAAGATGCGGGAAAAGGAATAACAGTTCTTTACTAGTGTATATATATACATATACACTAGTGTACATACATACATATGTACATATATATATATATGTGTGTGTATGTATAACAAGGCAGACAATAAACAACAACAACAACAGCAACAACAAACAAAGCCAGAAACCCAGTACCAGCCCTGTCTCGGCTGCAGGCACTTTCCCCTTGGGTGCAGTTCCGCTCACAGCCGGCAGGGGCGCTGCTGGCTCCCGGCTGGGCAGGGCAGGTGCAGTGATTCCCCCGTGGCTGCAGGGGGCGCTGTGCCACGAGCTCAGTCACATCTTCACGTGATTAATGGGATGCATCATGTCTCTCCATCCTTTTGCATCACCCACCAGGTGCAACCTGGTCCCTGAGATAAAACAACTCCACAGATGAGTTTGTCTTTGCTTGAGGCAGAATTAATCCAAACAGTTTTTCCCAGGATACCTCTCATGTGTACCACTGGAACCTTATCTCTGTTGTTCACAAGAGTTCAGATTGGGCAGGTCCAGCTCGGTTAGTGGAGCCTCTGGTGTTAACTAACCAGGTGCTCTTTGATAAATGCAGCTCCCAGTTTTTGAAAGTCCCCCTGCCCAGTGCCTTCAAGGTGGTTTTAAGCAGTCTGTTGCACTGCTCAACTTTCCCAGCCGCTGGTGCATGATAAGGAATATGGTACACCTACTCAATGCCATGTTCTCTAGCTCAGGTGTTTATAAGGCTGCTCTTGAAATTAGTACCGTTGTTGGACTCAATTCTTGTGGGTGTACCATGCCTCCAAAGGACCTGCTTCTCAAGGCCCAGGATGGCGTTCCAGGCAGTAGCGTGAGGCACAGGGTAGGTCTCCAGCCATCCCATGGTGGTTTCTACCATTGTGAGCACATAGCGCTTGCCTTGGCGGGTTTGAGGCAGTGTGATGTAATCAATCTGCCAGGCCTCCCCATACTTATATTTGGACCACCGCCCACCGTACCATAGGGGTTTCACCTGCTTGGCCTGCTTGATCGCGGCACACGTCTCACAGTCATGGATAACCTGAGAAATGCTGTCCATAGTTAGATCCACCCCTCGGTCGCGTGCCCACTTATAGGTGGCATCTCTACCCTGATGGCCTGAGGCATCATGGGCCCATCGAGCTAGGAACAACTCTCCCTTGTGTTGCCAGTCCACATCTATCTGTGACACCTCTGTTTTTACAGCCTGATCTCCCTGTGTGTTGTTTCAGTGCTCTTCATTAGCCCGACTCTTGGGGACATGGGCATCCACATGACAGACTTCCACAGTTAACTTCTCTACCCAAGTGGCAATGCCTTTCCATTCTTCAGCAGCCCAGATTCATCTTCCTCTATGCTGCCAGCTGGCCTTTTTCCCCTTTCCTGGAGCCACACCCATGTGCCAATCAAACCAGGCTAGGCTAGACCACATGGTGTTGCTTAGAGACCCTTCTATATTCAGCACACCGAAAACAGGTTACCCAGGAACTGTTACTCCTTTTTCACCCTTTCCTCTCAATGCCCTCAGGCCTTACATTGGGCACCCAGAGTCCTCTGAACCTTTTCTACATTGGGACGGTAAAACAAATTCACCCATTTTCTTTTTCTTGCCATGTCTGATGTGCTAGATGATCAGAGGAGATTTTTTTTATTCTCTCCTCTCTTTTGGAAGGTAATAAGAAGCTGGTTAAGGGGCTCTTGTTCAGTTGACGTAAAATACTAGCAACCTTGTTAGAAAGCACTGTTGTAGCAGTGGAACAGTACAATTGGCAGTGATTTTCATCTGTAATGTGCCTTCCCTTTTGGTCTCATTCCCACTCCCCCATCATACTCATTTTCCATCACTGTTATTTGGCTTCCCCTCCCTCCTCTTTTTTCTTTCCTGCCTTCTGGAACATAGGAGGATAAGCAAGGTAGCTAGTCTTAGCTGAGAGTATCCTTACACTTCTTACCTTTAGCTGTTTTTTAATGATACGGTTTTGTGAGCAGTGAGGACCTGCAGAAGAACATCCAGTCTTATTTTGTTGGCTTTGGCTTCCAGCTTAAGAGTGATGGTGATGCACTTAAAGGCTTGCAGAAAAAAGGACTAAATGTACTGTTCCGTTACCTTTATCACTGTGAGGAAACAGAAGATTCTGAACCAGGAAAACTGGGATTGCTGGGTCATCAGCTTCCTTTCCCATCAAAGCAGAATTTCAAACTCAACCAGTTAGGTGGTTGGGGCTTTTTTTGGTTGTCTTCTCGATTTCTGCTGTAGTTAACCAGTGTTTAAATTAATCTCTTTCTTGTGTTTGAGTAGAAGTCTAGTTATTCTTTTATACGTTGCTTTGGCAAGGAAGGTTAAAACCTGGTGAGGAACAAAGGTATGATGGCAACCTGTACATTAAGAAAATTAAAGGAAATACATTTTCTTCCAGGTGTTCTTGTGCAAAAATAAGCTTCCCTTAAAATTATAAATGCACATTTTTGAAGTAAATAGATCTTTATAAAATTAGCATTGAACACTGTCCTATGTTCTACCTCCGTATCCTTCCCCTAAAACTAAATTAAGCTCTGCCAATCTTGAGATCATTAAGTGACTTTTTCTTTTCCATTTGCTAGTTAAAATGCTGTTGGGGAGATTTTTTTCTTTGGGTTAGTTTGGTTTTTTGAAAGGAATAGACTGTTCTTCTGAAATGTGATTTCATTGAGGATGGGCTGTGGCATCTCTTGGACTAAAGAAGGTGCTTGCTTGATGACATTTCATACAGCTGAGTTACAGATGTATCACCCAGTTCTGTTACTGAAAGACACACTTTTATATACCTGTATGCAAATAGGAGGGAAAACATATCAGTGTCTCTGATTACATTTGGTTACTAAGAACCCTTGTATTTACCTTGGAATAAGTATCAGAGTATTTGACAGTTTCTTGGCACAAGGTTTGTAGCTCTCGAGGAAACATAAACTTGGTGCATTTGCCTGAGTTTTCTTGAAGTGATGATTGCAGACCCATATTCAAAGATCACAGAATCATTTAGGCAGGAAAAGACCTCCAAGTTCATGGAGTCCATCTGTTACCCCACCAGGATGTGCAGTAAAACTGAGTGTATGATTTTCCTGTACAGAGGTTGAACAAAGCAGTTTTGCAATGCAGAATTCAGGGGACCAAGTTGAAATGTGTGACTGAATAATCAAAGCCTCCAAATCGTTATCATATCCTTCTATCACTTTCTCACTGCTTTATTATGACCTTTCTTCTTTCTCAAGCTGTTGTTTCCCCAACAGTGCTCCCCAGGACACAAAGATTTTAAGCTTCTGTGGATTTTTGTTGTTGTTTTCCTGTGTGGAAGCTTGTGCCTTGTAGCGGGTGTTTGCGATTTACAATTCATTGAAGAAAGAAGCAGCTCTTAATCTTCGAGGTCTGTTGTTACCTCTTAAAGGTCAAGACATTTCTATTTGATTATTTCCATGTACATCGCATTAAGAACTTGAAGAGAATTCCAACACCTGGTGAATCCAGTTGGGCCTCATCCCTCAACTAGCAGGGAATTTTTGTTCAGTGTTCTGCTGGATGCCATTGATGTCTGACAAAAATCTGCCTCTTGGACGATTTGCTATTCATGGACACTGAAAAGATACTAATAGCTGGTGTTGTGATATTATGAAGATATATGCAAATCATCTTTTTTTCTGGCTTTTTGTTACAATTCACTGTGGCTCAATTTTTTATTTTTTTTTTTTTAGTTTTTCCTTTTGCCAGTTTAGAGCCATATGGCCTCAGAGCTGGATTGGGTTGAGGGCAGAAGAGTGAAAGAGGGTGCCAATATTTCAGCTTAGCTGCAACATGAATCCATACCCAAAATAATTTTTTTCAGTGTCTGCCGGTATCTGTACGGCTGTTCCTTCAATCTGTCATGGATCCAACCTCAAATGAAATATTAAACTTGCTGATTGTAGCAGGATTTTGTCCTAGAACTTGAAATATGAAAGCTCCCATAAATTATAATCAATATGTTTGTGTCTCACAAATCTGGGATTCATCAGATACAGGGAAAATATCAGTCAACTCTGCATTTTATCAAATAGTGTTTGAAAAGTTATTTGCTTATGGAGAAATGAAAACCTGTGTTGGGAGGTGGTTTGGATATAACTGGAGGGGCTTCAGCTCCATATGTATTAGCTGCTTGTGTATTAAGGTGGAATTTTGTCAAAGTCCCACATTATGAGAGTTCTGCCTTACATTATAAGGAGTAAGAAATGTTAAGAAAGTGCCAGAATGTGTGGTTGCAAAGAAAGCATGTCAGACAGGCCATGTTGTGGAAGCACACAGTTTGATAGGGTTAGGAAAAGGTGTTGCAACCAAAAACATTTTTTTGGCTATTATGTGTTCTTTAACAAAATTACTGAAGTTTCTCATTTCAGATGTTTGTGTATAATTTGTATTTGGTGGGAGTTACTTCAGCTTGCAAAGAGTATTCACAATATATGTTTTCAGAGATGGCAGCTCAGTGAAGATTTTTTCCTTCATTTTTCTTTCAGAAACAGTATTTGATAAAAGTAAATTTAGGTGTGAGCATCTTTTCTTTTTCTTTTTTTTCTTTTTTTTTTAACCTAAGCGCTCATTTGCTAAGTAACAATTACTAAGAATCTTAAACTTTATGTAGTGCATGTTGTAGGAATTAAAATGGTTGTACTTGGGGATGCTCATTCTTGCTCTATGCCTTTTTTCTACAGCCCTTGGGTTAGATGTCTGTGTAGTAAAATGCATGACCTTGAAACATCTTAACAGTCAGGCAGATGACCCTAGAGTCACTCCTGGCAGGAGCTTGAGGTCTTTTTCCCTGCCTCCCCTCCCCGGCCTGGATCTTGTGCCAGCACGTTAAGAGCTTCACTCTGGAGGTCCTCCCAGTTTGACTCTGCATAGTCTCAGTTGGCTTCCACTTAACTGTGTACACAGGAACATCAGAGGTCAGGATTAGTTTGACTGCTGTGGGTTTGTATATTGTATTTTTGCCATGTGTTTGTCTGCCTTGAGCAGTTTGGGAAACTGAGAAACAATATATTCTGTGGTGGTCAGATCCAGATCTGTGGCTGGACATATTGGTTTGAGCAATAGCACAGGAGTCAAGGCAATGGATGCTGTTGTCCCAGTGCTCACTTTCCATCTACAGCCTCCTTGTTAGAGAGGGTTTGGGTTCCTTTTCATGAATAATTCGATGAACCAATCTGTTTAAAAGCATTACTTATAGTAATCAACCAGTGTGATCATAATACAGATAAAGGAATGTGTTAAGGAAACGGGTGTTTTTAAACAGGAAACTCTTCTGATGAACTTAGTGGTTGGAACAAATTATATCTGTGATTCTAGACTTTTCAAATTGTGAAGCCAGGATTAGATGTATCGGTAAAGTATTGTATATATTGCCTAAATAAATGCAGAGTCATAGTTTTCTTCAGATTTGGCTTTTAGCAGATATTGACAGGGCTCTTTGATTTGATTTTCATAGGACATCAATTCATAAGTGGCCGAGACTGACCATTGGCAACTGAGACTCTTCCCTTCCTAGCAGACGGTGTTTTCACATGCCCTTCAGAATGTTTAGATTCTGCTACTTGAAAAAACTTCAGGTGCTGGGAATACCTGTAACAGAGGTGCTACAGGAGGCAGGGGCTGCTCCAGAGACCGTGGGACGAAGATCTGCAAAAGATATCACTATGGATATTGCACTTTTCCAGTGAAATTGATTTTTATTTGATTTTCACCTCATTGTTACTTACAATGTAAGTAACTTGTGGCACAGCCCTCACAAAACTACAAAAACCATCCTTGACACACATAACTCCACTCATAGTAGAAGAAGGGCAGTAGGAGGCAGAACCCCACAGTGGTGATAAATTCTCCCCACAGCGACTGCAGCCTCTCTCCCCTCCACATGCTGAGAGCACGAGAGAGAGCTAGGAGCTGCCCCAGCCCCCTTCTTCCCAGCCCAATTCTCGCAGTATCTCCGCCCCCCCAGTGAAACCCTCAGATAAGAGGAGCACAGCCAAGTGCCCTCCTCCCCTGGGCTTGGCATCTTTTTTTGTGTCTCCTAAGTACCCTGTCGTTATTGTCTCCTGGCAACATATGAGAGAAAATTCTGTAAGAGAAAGAAACGACAGAAAGAATCCTAAACCTCAACAGGGGTCTTTCTAGAATCTTGGAGAGAGGGAACCGCAGCAACTGTAAAAGCTTTCAAATTTAAAAATTTTAAAGTATCTTTCAGAATTTGGGAACTAAAATTACTTTATAAATGTATGAATAAATCAGTCGAGCTGTTGAAAGAGCACTTGAGCATCTAATAGAAATATATAAGAATTTGAACTTATTATCCACTTGTTTCAGGTTTAGAGCGTTTTAAACCGATGGTTTATGGGTTAAGTCATGTACACTGGGAAAGTTGACAAGATAATTAAGGAAAACTAGAATACCTTTGGTCCTGAGAGAAGCTAAACTTCTGGGGGAATGTCTAATTTCTGAAGCACTGGAGGATTTATCCATGCAGCTGTAGAGAATATAGGATTACTGTGATTCAGTGGTTTTCATAAGACCAAGGCACAACCTAAGAAAACATACAAAAACCAGAAAAGCTCTACAGTTTGGCGGTATTAGAAAGTTTAAAATTGCAGAATTTTGGCTCAAAAAATAGAGCTGTTAATAATGGCATGCCAAGACAGTTTTCTTGGGAAAGAAGTTGCATTTCCAAAAGCAAAATCTTGTTCAAATACATACAGATGTGGGTGTGTGTGTATTTATATATGCGTTTAAGCTCTCTTACCAGACAGCTGGAGAGTCTTAATTTTTCCAGGAATAAAAATCAAAACGCTCATGAATTAATAAAAGTCATGGTAGAGAAGTGATATTTTTTTTTCCTGGTCTTAATCAAGATTGGAGAGAGAGAAGACTGGGGAACTTGAGAAACCTAGTCTAGATGAATAGGCAGAGGAAGTGTAGCAGCATTTGTACAGGTCATATCAGCAGCTTCTGCATATTAGATTAACAGGAATGTAATGGTTTTAAAATTCACAGCTGTTTATGAAATGCAGCAAGGCCATTAAAGTGTCTTCTGATCATCAGTTAAAATGAAGGAACTGATTATAGCTATTTGAAATCCTTAACTCTTAAGAGTATCTGCATTTTCTGTGTTAGCAATGTAGGGAGTTCTTTATGCCAATCTAAAGTAATATAGGTGCCTGAACAGGAACGGCTTTGTCTCAGGAATGTTTAAACGAATTATTCAAACAATTTAAACATTATTTGGGGTGTCAATTTTAAAAAATGCTGGTATATTCCATTTATTGCAGAAATTATATAAGTCTTGGTAATTGAAACGTCACTGCCATAAGAGATGGAAAAAGCAAGCCAGTCCTTTAGCATAATCCCTTGAAACTCACAGGTTTGCTGAAGTGGCTCTGGCCATTTTAATGTTTAAGTAATTTTTTAATAATAAATAATAAACCACTGCAGTTTAGTGTGCTTTTTAACAACACCTTTCAATTGTCTGAGAAAGTGCTTGTGTAGCACACCATTTGGAAGGATAATGTCAGTGGTCCTGAGACTTTTGGAGACAAGTGTCAAAACCTATTGCTTTGAACTGGGACAGTTTCATTGCTAATGAGTTTCTTGTGTGGAGACTTTTATATTCCAATTGCCTCAGTTTCAGTGCAAAAGATTGAGTAAAAACCAACGTAACAGTAACTTGCTTGATTCTGCATGTGTCTTGAAACTCTTAATGCAGTTTTATACAAGGTGAAAGCAGATCTTTGAAGGTACTGACTTCCATGTGAACAGTAGTATCTCTTCTTGGGTTTGGGTTTTTTGGGGGTTTTTATTCGGCTTGGTTTAGTTTTGAAGTCCTTGAGTGGTCTTGCTTTCTGTCCTGCATCCAGTCCCAAGCAACCAACAGGTTGTTACTGCTTTATCAGGTTTCAACACCAGTAAGAGGTGCTGCTGGTGATCTTGGGGGTGATTTGAAATAAATCCACACTCGGACTAAATCTGAACTTAGGATTAGGTGACTTTTCGTACTGTGACACGTCTGAAAGACTGGTTTGAGTATAAACAAGTACAGGTTTTCTGGTTTAGGATGAAAAAGTTGAAACAGGTGGTGACTTCTCCACAAGTACTGCCAATCTGTGCCTTCATCCATGACCTTCCTGTTCATGAGCTCCTGCATTCTGAAGCCTTTTCTCTCTTGGCAAACAAGTTAAAAAACAAAACAGATACCTATTCAATGTTCTGTTTATTGAACAATGTCGCTTTAGTGCGCTGGATGAGTCATGGGTCTTGTTGAAAAATAAATGTAGTCATGTAGATTTTCCCAGTACTTGCACGCAAGGGTCTTTGTTGGATTGAATGGATAAACTTAAATCTGATATTTTTGTATTCCTGTATTTGTCTTGTAAGTGTAATAGTTTGTCTGAGCCTGCATTCTGGACACTCAGTGTGGTGTGCTAGTACTGGGCGGCACTGCGTTGGTGGGTTTTTTTGTACTAGGCTTCACTGTTAAGGCATCAAATATATTTCAAACTTTCCAAGGTTCGTAGATGAATATTGTTTTAAGGGAATTGCTTACAATCTTTTTATTTTAATAATAAGATTCCAAGTGATTAAATGACTAGTAACTACTTAATAGTGCTCAGTGTTAAGGAGCTGTGGTGGCAAAAGCTGCTTGTAATGAAACTAAGAGCTTGAGGAAAACGGAACTGTTTGGTGTCAAGTAGAAGAACTTTGGTGTTTTGTTGCTTCCTTGAAACTAGGCTTTGTTGGAACTTTTTGTTTAATTGAAGCTTTGTTGTGTTGTGGGTTTTTGAGGGGCCTGGTGCAGAACGTGTCCTCAGCAGTGGTTTATGGGGCATCCAGAAGGGAGCAGGTCCCTCTCTTCCCATTGCGATCCTGCCTCACGCATCCGTACCCTTTGCCTCCCTGCGTGTATTTCTCACAGTTGTGCTGCTGCACTCCTCCTCAGCCACCCTCATAATGGACAGAGTTTTCAGCATATCTAAGTGACCTTTCAGCAGTGCTGGCATTAGTGACAGCAGCAAAGCTGCACACCAGATTTGAGGTGAGCCCTCAGTGAATCTCTATGGTGTGGACATGGAGAGATCACACATGAGAGAAAGAAAAGGAAAGTCAGAAGTGAGTTGCCTATCTGACATTCATGGTTGTTATAGTACAGATTTTCTGAATAATTTATTGGTGTTTTTCTGTCTCCCGTCTGTTTCCCAGACTCAAAAAAGTAAGAAATTAGCCACCAGAAAACCAGAGGCATAATTTGTCAGGAAATAAATGAGCGTATCCTAGGACAGGAGGAGATAGGTCTGTGTGAATTGGGAAGACTTGAGAATCCAGCTTTTTGGATGGACCAGAATCTTCCGTGAATAACTCCCATGGGGAAATCCTGGAAAAAAATAGAGTATTGGAGTTAGTGATGTGATAGTAAGAAGTTGGAAAGATAAGAAGTCACTGTGAATTAATTGAAAAGCAGTTTAATGATATGACCTTAACAAGGGACTGATAAAGTATATTAATTATATCATCATAATTGTAAGTTATCTTGCAGTAGGGTTAGTAAAGGTAAATAACCAAGTAGCTTGGTAAGGACATTTAGAGGCAATGCCATCAAGTACATGGATACAGGATCAAAAGATGCAGGACAGAATCCATATCCATAGGCATATTTTGGGAAACAGCAATTACAAAGATTAGACAGAAGTAGTAAGGAAGAATAAGAGACTTAAGGTACTGCCAACCTGTTTCTTCCAGATCATCATTCATGTTGGTAACTAAGGATATGTTACTGCAAAAGAGTATTTTTCAGGCCTTTGATTGTGGGTATCACTGCGTGGGACATTCTGGAAAAATGTTTGGCTTGTACTGGAGTTGGTTCACCTTTTCTCCCTAACATGCATTGTTCTTAAGCAGCCAATTTAAAAGTGGTTGTTATGTTCAATACTTTGTTGTGATAAAGATGCATTTCACAAATAAGGTTTTAACAAACCTTACTTCATAGAAAATACTGCTGGTGAGCCCTTGCCTTGGCAGCAGCCTGGGACCAGCATGTTACATTCAACCTCAAACAGGTGCTGGCTGGGGGCTTGAGCATCTGAGACTGCAGACACCAAACCTGGCTTTCCTTTGGCTCTTTTTGATAGATAAACAAGGAAAAAGATGCAGTTGGCAGGAACCACAGAATCACAGAATGGGCCAGGTTGAAGGGACCACAGTGGGTCATCTGGTCCAACCTCCCTGATCAACATTTTGTTCCCAATGTTTGGTTCTTGCTATTCAAGGAGAGCTCCATTTCATCAGAAAGGACACTTAATAAGTAGTCTTGCAACTGGAAATAAATTGTAAATAAGTTTAGCTACCACAGGGACCCATGCTGGGGCTTCCCAAGTGTGCAAGCACTGAACTGTTCTGGTCCTAATAGGGATTGATGGGGTTTTTTTGCTGCCATGAGAGGATGTTTGTGTACACCAGCTGGCTTGCTCTGCTGCCTCCTTCTGTGAATAATTCAGATGGTTTCTTTCTTTTTTTCTGTAGTTCAGCCAGAATCTCTGAATCATTCATCTGATACTTTGTGATCATGTCAGATGACTTACGTGCACCCAATATATTAGTGAGGTCTGATTTCATAATGAAATTATATTGTATTATGTTATTTATGTAGCTTTAATGTGAATACTGATGAAGTTTGTTTTTTTTAAAATATGCCAACGTTTTATTTTAAGAATTCAAAGCATCTGCATTCACCATAAAATTTTGCCCAGTAGCCACGTCCCCTCACCCCAATTATTTCAAGATTAACTGTAAATCTTTTCTCTAAAAGCATGGTTTTACAGTGTATGTGAGGGCATGGTAATGACATGTCAGGAAACTAATCAAATCTGAAACTGAGACCTAGAAATCCGTTGAAATAGTTTCATAGTTTACAAATTGAAATAACTTGTGTATGGAGTACACGCTGCAGGTTACAGACTTTCTCACTGTATGTTTTTAACATACTCGGTAATTTTTGAGTGTTGTGCTGTTATTTGAGTGTTTGGGGCTTTGCTGGTGGGTTTTTAAGTGTTTTTTGTGATCTCATAAATGAGTTGGATATTTCCATGGTTATGGATTTTTGAATCAGTCTGCTTCTGTGTCTAGTATGGTGCATGATGCCTAAATGGCACCTTTGCTGTGATCTTTGTGGTTGCTACCAAAGTTTGAATATGAGCTTTTTGCAAGTACTAAGTATGAAATGCTCTGTTGTCTGTAAAATATCTATGGCTGATGGGGTAAATTCTTGCATATTAGTGGAGGGAGGAAAAAAAAAATCAATGTTGCTGACATCCAAAAACACACCATAAAAATAAAGCTTCGTACCAGTTTAATTGTCTGAAGTATCTTCATTCTGTTAATCACTATGCCTTATATAATGAGTGTGTGAAGGATGTGAAAGGAAAAGAAACTGTGCTTTAGAAGGGCTTTTCTTTATGATTCCCCCATACCTGCTTGTTTCTAGATTTGCATCTTTGGAGGCAGTTTTCATGGAATTTTTTGGGAATACCATAGAATGACTTGGTTCAGGCGATTATTTCTGGCCTCGTTCATTATAATAGTTGGTTACTACATGTTAGACAGTTATTCTACTTTGATATTTTATCCTTGATGCATCTAGGAAGTGACAAAGAGAAACTCTGAGTGTTTTCATTTCTATAGTACACTGAGATTTTGGTTGTTTTGAAATAGCATTTTTGTCATGGGGAACACATTGCATCTATACAGCATTCTTCCTAAAGCTTTTCACTTTGGAATCTTACCAAAATAACTGTGTCAGAGTTATTTATAAGTAAACTTCAAGCCCTAATTTTTGGCTTGAATTTTAAAGATCCTGTCCATTGATCTGCCTGACCACTCCTAGTCTTTTTTTTCCAGCTCCTTTTGCTGGCTTTTGTGGAAGCAGACAGTAGGTTCCCTATGGGCCAGAGTATTCCCATTCCTTCCTCCCAATGTGTTTAGCTTTCCTCAGCTTTTTAAAGGGGGTGGAAATGTTGCTGATCTGCACTATAATGAGAACTGGAAGTGGTACCTGCTGTGATAGATGTTGTTCACCCACAGGTGTACATTTAGCTGGCCTCTGTCAGTGTCTGTGTTTTGCAGGGAACTCCAACAGCATAGAAGGGAAGTGATAGAGTTGGAGCTTTTCCTACCTCCCTGTGGACCGAGCTCAAGGATTTACTGCAGCAGTGGAAGAACAATTCATTAATTTGGCTTAAATGAGCCTAGAAACTGCTGCTAAGGCTGCTTTTGTGATCCGGTTATTTAACCTTCTTTTGTGCTGTCAAATGCTGACTCCTGGCAGATGAAACAAATAAGTGTTTAAGCCAGGCAGTTCCAGAGTTAAAAAGGAGCAGCTCTCTCTTCTCTCTACGTACACACACAGTTCACAAGTATGGGTTGTATGGAACAGAATAACCTGCAATGCACTGACTTTGCACATCCTCTGTGAACTGCAGGATTCCCCCACCTTGGCTTTTTAAAGTTGTAAAATACAAGTGGTGCCTTTGTCCTGCAACTGCTTTGAAACTTCAAGGTGAAAAGGTGATATGTAATTGTGTCAGAATAGAATTTTCTTATTCTAATTTTAAATTTTCTAATTCTAAATGTTACTTTGCATTGCTTTGCCAGTTGCCAAATTCCTAATGGCTTGATCAAACTAAATTTATTAGTTTTGATAATTCCTTCCATAATTTATTAGGCAATTAATGGTATTGTAAAATATAGTCCAACTGTGTAATTGTGAACAGAGTGGAAGACCAACTCTTTTGCTATTAACTTTGGTCAAATTCCTTCCCTTTCTATCATTACGATACATATAATTAGCAAGTCAGTATGTGCCTAGTGTCTAGAACTTGATGTTTCAGTGATTCTGTTGTATGTGCAAAGGTTTAATGAAATTCTGCATTTATATAGTTGTATATCTCCACGCTGCTGCTTTGACATCAGACAAATTTTGTACTTTGATAACTTAAATTCCCTCAAAGGGATGCAAGTCCTGCTGCAAATTCAGAATTACCCATAACATACATTTTCAGTGAAGTCATGCTAAACTTCTAATACTGCTTCAAAGGCATCGTGATGCTCTCAGGATGTTCCAAATAGGGTCTTTGAAATAGAATTTCTAATGGCTTAGTCAAATGCATCACCAGATGATATGATCAGATGTCATTTCCATTTTAAAGAGATTCCTGTAATATGAAAGATTCCAATCAAGATGTTTTCACACTTCACTTAGCTCATCATATGCAAACTAAATTAAGGTATCAGTTGACCTACCAGATGTGGTAGGCACAGACCTACCAGAGCCCATATCTTAGGGATGGCAGCAAATGTTGGCTGCTGCATAGTTTGGAGATCCAAAACTTTCTTTGATTGCAAGTAATGATTTTTATCTTTTAGTTCCTTTATTGTCTGTTGATCAGTGTGGCTTTTGCCTGATTTGCACAAGTGTAGTGTCTGGGAGAACATGTACCAGGTAACCACGTCTTGGAATGGGTACTAGTAGTAGGTTTGGAGGAGTTGTTCTGGTTCCTAGGTTTAGGTGGTGACTAAAGCCTGTGGGTTGAATAAAAATGATTGTGAACTGTCGCGGGGGCAGAATCTTTTGTGGCATACCTGTGTGTGTCCCAGCTTGGAGCTCACAGGTGTGCATGTGGAAAAAATACGTCCCAAACCACTTAATTTTCTTTAGACCATTTAATTTCTGCCACTGTTTCTTAACCTTCTCCCATCTTTTCCAATGTTTCTATAGTTTCTCTTAAAGGATTTGTGTTTTGATCTTTCGTTCATCTTCAGGGACTTTTTAAAAAAGGTTGTTTTAAGACGTAGAATTAGCAATGATGTCTGCTGAATTGATTCTTCCACCTCCGCCACTTTTTCAAATACAGTGACAGCCTATCCCAGAAACATGGGGGATATACTTTAAATACTTCTATAGATGACACGTGAGTTATGCTTTAGACTGGCAACTTGCCTGCATTTCCAAACCTCCCAGGAGGCACCTCTGCAGGCAGAAGCCGATGTTCATGCCCTTGACTTTATCCTGAAGGAGCTGGCAGAGGTTTCTGCTGCCAAGGTGATGCACCTGCAGTTGTGACTGTGCTCACCAGTGGCCAAACAGTGCAGTTCTTAAAGGTTTCGTCTTTCAGAGCTGATCCAGCTGAGTAGGTTCATCAACGTTTAATGCACAGTCAGGTCATTTAGAAATGTTTCTGGTCTTGACCTCTGCAAACTGGGGACCAGGAGCCATTTCTTTATCTTTAGCAAGTGCCAGGCTCTTACAGATCCATTCTCAGTTCTATTTAGTGAATTTGGCATTAATATTCTGTTAGGTCTAGTGCTAACATGGTGGGATAGAACCATGCCTGGGCAGAACCAGGGTAACTACATGACAGATTCTTGTGTGCACTAATGAAGAATATATTTTTATAGATCATTTTAATAAATGCTAACACTTTCATCTCTGTCTAGATTAATTTTCTTGGCACCTCTGACATATTTTACTATATATATATTTTACGATACTTCAGATATTTCAGTAAAGATCTCTTCTAAACCGAGCTCTAACAGCTCAGCCCAGTGTCTGGCTTTATGTAGGCTTCCCAGCTGCTTTGCTGAGGCCAAGGAACCCCAGATTGCTTTTGTGTAATCCAGTAACTCAGGATAAAGTGAGGCTAAATGACAGCAGCTGTGGCCCCGGCGTACCAGATGTGGCAAAGTGGCTCTTTGTGGAAGAAATGAGGGATCACAAAAAACCTGTAAGATGGGTTAATCCCCTTGAGGCTCTAGGGGCAAGGGAGAACAGTTGTCAGGAAGAGCCCACCCCCAGGCTTTGGAGAAAGGAACAAAGCCCAGCTTGGCTGGGCAGCGCAGCTCGATCTGCCCTGGCGCTGCAGAAAGCGACAGAGATGCTTTTGACTTCGTTCTTTGCTTAACCTCATTCCAGGAAAGCCCTTCAGGTCCAGCAAAATCAAAGAATTTCCAAGTGCAGCCAAATGCCGGTGTGTGAAGTACTCAGGTTTAAATGGGACGCTCTCTTCAGCCCTGCCCTTTGCTCAGTGCTTCTCCCATGGCTTACCTGTGCAGCTGGGTGGTGGCTGGCAGGGGCTGAGCTGCGCCCAGGGTTGGCATAAGGATTGTGTGGAGCATTTATGAAGCTGTGAAAATTGATGTCTTCGCTGAGCTTACAGTACAGCACATTTGTGTAAGGTACATCTTTGATCCTTAAAGAATTTACTGAGCTTTAGTCTTCCAAATTACTTCTGCTTTAAGAAAAGCTGTTCTTCTTACTGGTGCTTCCTTGTCTATTGAATTGTTTTGGGGGTTTTTTTATTCCATAACTGAAAGTCATCTCTTCTGATATCCTTTCCCTTTTTTCATAAAAAGTGTAGCTTTTCATTTTGATCATCTATTCCCAGGCAGACAAATCTGCTTGGGCATTTGTCGTACTTTGTTTTAGTTTGATCTAATTCTCATTTTGAGATAATAATATTATATATATAGAGATAATGTTATATATATATATTTTTATATATATATATATAATACTACAGATATAGAGATAATAATATTTTTATATATATAAAAAAAAATATATATAAAAATTATATTTCTGTGTTTTTCTTCTAAATTTTTTTTCTGCTCAAGAAAAATGGTAATTTCTGTCTTGTGCCCAATTTTTATATATAATATTTACATGGGTTTATGAAGAAAAACTGGCAGATTGTAGTTTGAAATACCTTCAATGATTGAAGCACTCCAGGATGTGCATTTGTTTTTCTTGCCTGTTTTGAACAATGTCTTTGAACTCCCATTGCTTGTTTTGGCAGAGTGTGAGTAGCTTTAAATGATGCATATTCACTTGAATGGAGGCTGGGGATGGCAGAATGAAATGACTTTGTGTCTGTTAGTGTTCCCTGATATAGGGGAGAGGTGGATACTTGAGGAAATTAAGAACATTAAGCAAAAAATTAAACGCAGCCCTTACAGATTAAGGAAAGTACTTGAGAATCATTTTAAAATACAGAGTAAGATCTCTTTTGTGTAAAAGCTGACTGAGTAAAAGGGGTTCTACTTGGCCAGAGGTGGGCTGAATCCATATATATATATATATGTAATGAATGCCTTTTTTTTTTTGTTGTTTTTTTTCCCTGCATAATTCGTTTTGTTAAACTCTTTCACCAGTATGTTGCTGACAGAATGTGCTTGATGCAAAGATTGAAATGTAGAATTTCCAAACAGCATGTATTTATTTCTTCTTTTCTTTAGGAGACATCACTCAGAAAGGATATGAAAAGAAGAGGGCAAAGCTGTTAGCACGGTACATACCACTAATTCAAGGTGAGAAACTGCATGGAAGTTACACCTTTGTGCCAAATTTGTGAAAATATAAAATGGAAAAGTTCTTACTAAATAGACTGGATTAATAGTGTTTGATATGGCATCTGACCAGCAGTGGGAAATGGCTGTCACAGAGAAGTGCGGAGCAAGGAAAAAGCCTGAAATGTTTTTGGTTTTTTTTAATACAGTTTTATATTAAATGTTAAATGGTAACACTTTTGTCAGCAAACTTCAGTTTGACAACTGCATCTGAGACTTTAAGATAACTTTAGAAGTTAGTAAAGTTGCTGCTAAGAGCAAACTGGCTGCATTCATTAGATGAAAATGCTCAGTAGTCTTCACTCTCATGCTTTAATATGCTGGTTTTTGCATTCGCCCTGTGCCTCACCCCATTTCCACATACTCCCTCACCCCCTCTGTTTCTTCAAAGTACTGACTTTTTTATTATAAACTATTACTTCTGAAGCTGGTTATTATCAGACTTCATCATCCACAGCCAAAACCGAAGTGCCCAACTTTTTTAAAATTTATTTTTATACTAGGACACTAAAATTACTCACTGGGGCTGCTACTGAGCTTTGCTGTTCTATAATCCCCCAATTTTCCATAGCTTGACAGATTTTAAGATAAGGGAAAATGAGAAGAAAACTGAGGTGAGTGGAAGAAATAACGAGGTACTGTAAACTGAGACAGTGTTGAACAGTCAGAATGTAATCTGGTGTTTCATCATGGGGGTTCTTAGCAAAGGTTTCTTTTTTGTGGTTTTGGTTTTTATTTGGGTTTGGGGGTTTTATAAGAGTAGATGTAGGTTTTCCCTTAGCAAATTTGTGATCTCTATAGGCCAGGCAGAACTAAACTCATCTCTTTAAAATGGCTTATTCCTTGCAAAGAAGCAGTTTGGATTTTTAGGATGACTTTGACAGTCAGCAGCAAACTGTAGCCTCACCTACCACAGCTTCTCCTCCTTACACCATTTTTCTGGAAAGAACTGTCTCAGTTTTCTGTGCAAAATACCCAGTCCACTAAAAAGATTCTGAGACCAGGTGAGGTATGGATTTTGACTGAGGATTTTCAATTATTAGAAGTATTCTGTCAAAGCACTTTGTCTCCTAGAAGGTCATGTCTTTGGATTTCTGTATCTTGTTTAATCTCTCGCCACCTTTGAGTTACTCTGCCTTCACTCCTTTCTATTAACAGTGGGGATTTTACTTTATATTTTTTACTTTTCAGCTCTCAAAAGGCTGTTTGCACAAATATTCAAGCACTGAGCTTTCAAGCGTTAGCTTAGACAACTCCAGTACTTTGTCTGCCATGTTAAAGTAAGTTTAGATTTTCAGCTGCTTAAAGATTTTTCTCCTTGTTCAGCCATATTTTCCCTAATTGCCTTAAGCAGTAGTTTAATGAGTCAGCGAATCCTGTGGTTTGTCCTACTTGCTTGATACTACATTTTCTAAGAACTACCAGATTACCTGATTTTTTTTTACCACTTCTGCCTAGTTTAGCATTAAGCTGACAGGAATCTAGCTTTAATATGCTAAAAAAAAAAGAATAGACTGGCTGCCTCTGAGCACAAAGAATGATGCTATGGCTAAAAGGTAAAATTTGCTTAAAACATGAAGCTAACTGCCTGTTTCAGTTTCCTGACATATGTTCCATTAACCCAGTTGTAACTTGGAATTTGCTTAATTGACACAGCTTCAGCATGGCTCAGAATACTGTGTGGGAGTCCCAAAGGCTTTGAGCCAGCAGAAATTTTTTATCATTAACAATTTAATTGCAACATTCCTGATAGGATTCATAAGGTTCATTATCCATCAAGTTTTTGCAGACCGATTAATGTCAGAATTTTACATTTGTTGTGATCTTGCTCTATGATTTGACCATCCCCAGGACCACTAAGTCAGGTCTTTCTCCAGCTTTATGTCTTAAAAGTGTACTTGCATGCCCATAGGTTTGAGTTCTGGAAGTTTAACTTTCCATATTACACCTCATCAAGTGCCACCTACAAACTAAGCACATGCAAACTCCTGCTCTTTCAATACCATGTAAAAGGGATTGGGCTGTGTTCTGCTGCACTGTACAGCTCGATCTGTGGGGAGCCAAATCATTACCCAGACAGGATTAAACAACCCCACAGAGGGCTTGGTAAACAGAAAAAGACAGAAGTGGCTGCAGAGCACATTTTCAATTAACAGGAAAATTAAGCACCTTGTGATTCAAGAGTCTCATTCCTGTAGATTGTTCTGTATTCTAAAATTCAAAATCTGCAATGATGAAGAGTTAGTGGAAATGTAAAGATTTTGCTTAGGAATCGTAAAACTGTGTAGTTATATGGAAATACTAACGAGAATGAGTTATTTTCCACTGAGCCAACCAAAATGCACTGTGCAAAATCAAAAACAAGTGTTGAGTAATAGCAAGCATTAAACAGTAATTAATTATTTTAATGAAGTAAAATTTTAACAGTCAGTAATTGGCTTCCTCAGTCAACCTCTGCATGCAAATTACAGACAAAATTCTGAGGAAATAATTAATTATATCTGTAGGCAACCTGGCATGCTGCGTGGTGAAGCTTCTGAGTGATGGATGACATCAGATACATGGCAGAGGGTGATTTTGGGTATGCATAGAGCTGGGGTGTAAAAACATTCAGAAATAACACAGTCAAATAAGCAGCATTTACAGTGAGTAACCTGTTTCTAACATCTCAAGTAAAACTCCTGCCTTCTGATGGTTGTTTCCTGATTATACTGATTGCTCACTGATCTTTTTACAGTGTTACTGGTTATTTTCAAGTTGCTGCTTCTGCTGTGTAAATGAGGTTGCAACTGTGGTTAGTGCCCTTGTGCTGCTTTACAGAGAAGTCCTTGGAAGTTTTTTCACTAGATTTAGTTAGTGCTAGATAAACACCTCGGTGAATGACTTCATTTCTCATCTGATGTCAGAGTGATTCCACTCTAATTAAAATTATTTTCATTCATTATTTTCTTCTCTTTTCTTCCTTAGTGCTTCTGCTCCAGCAAAATTGAAATGTTAACCATTTTTGAATTTTCATTTTAAAGGAAAATTATGATGAAACCTCCTCTAGTTTTGGTTGAGGCTGGCATGTCCCATACTTCTATTTTTCTTACGTTTTTGTAGTTTTATGTATCTGAAAAATTTTTCTGCTGCTACCAGGAATACATTTGTGTTCCTGAACAAGGTGATCTTCAAGATCCCTCCAACCTGGGTTACTTTGTGATTCTGTTTGACTGTGATTTTTGGTTTTGCTTCTTTGTGGGTAAGGAGTACCCACAAATCAGCCTCCCATTCAATTAGTGGGATGAGTTTTACATACCCTATAGCACTTAGTACCAGTAGTTCCTTTTTTAAGGAATGTGCAAGTTACTCTGGTGTCTTGGAGTCTAGAAAAGCTTTACAATTTCTTATAATTTAAAGAAAAAACATGTAAATATCTTTCTTGGTGCTATGGAGTTAAAATTCCTACTTTACACTATGGGTATAACAGCTATGATCAAAGTGTGTCCAAATTTTAATTGGCTAATTTGGTTGGATCTTGGTGTAATTGGTTTAAATGAGGTATGTGAAACTGTAATGTGTTCACATGGGCTAGTTGAAAAAGCAGTTCATAGCTTCATTGCTCACAGTTTCTGAAGATATCAAGAGATAGCTGGCTATTCCTGTGCCTTTTCACTTCAGTGCACATCCTTCTACATTAGGAGTTCTGGGCTGTTTGTGAAGCCCCTCCTGAACTGCTGCTGAAAATGGACTATTATTTTGAGAAATTAAAGTTCTAGCTATGTAGGTGTTCTGCTTACCAGTCTGTCATAGTGTCTAAATAAGTGTGTCTCTTGCTTGTGGGTATTTTCATTGAGATGGTTTAGTCAGTGTTTGGATTCTCTGAAATGCATCCAAATACTGGCTTGTATTTGGTTTCACTGAATTTATAGCAAGTGTCTTCTATGCTTTTGTATTCTTTGCTGCCGTTTCATGCTTCCTTGAATGAAAAGTGTTAATGCCCTTAAAATGGTTTCATAGGTTTCAAGTGCAAGCTTATGAACTGGAATTTACTTCCTTGAGTAGAGAAAAATGTTACAGAGTCATGGAAGATTGTCAAACATAATGCATGTATATGATGCCTTTTGTTATCATTATTATTTTTAATCTCTTGAATTTCTACTACCTTATTCTGGGTAATAAATTACATTGGGTAATGATCTGATCTGGAAGGTGTGAACACTTAGTTTTGGATCTTGAAGACAAAAGTGTGTACAGCAGGTAATATGTTCTGAGATGGGATAGGACAGTAAAGGATGATAACATTGAACTGTCAGCTTGAGTGAGGACTGGATACTCAGTAACTGGCCCAGAGCCAGACCTTGGCTTTTTGGATTTTCTGCCCTGTCATACCCCTTTTCCTTTCTTTTAGCACTTTGAACCTGGCTGCTGTCATTTGTTCTTTCTTATTTCCAGACCCAGTTCAATGACTGCAGAAAGATTTGATAATGTAAAAAGAGTCTGAAGTTTCCTCTTTGGCCTCCTGCTTCCCCTCTCCTCTCTACAGAGCTCTTTAATACATTATGTTTTGAAAATTTGATCTCTACCTACCTGATGTGTTTAGCTGCACATCCTCCCCAGTGATGCCTGCAGAGAATCTTCCTTGACTGTCAGCTCTTCACTGCTTTTACAGTAAAACCATTTTTGCTTGTATAATGAAAATTGCTTGAAATGGCAGTATTAGTGTTGATTCTCCAATGCTTGTGGATGGACAGATACAGGAATAATTCAAATATTGACTTCAATTTAATCCTGTAGAAGCAAATTGTTCAGTTAGTTGGAACAAGCAGCCTCTTTAAGATGACTGCATTCTTGCTAGCTTTGGGCAAGTGTAAAATGGAGAAATGCAGTGATAGTGGATCAAGTGCCTTTAGTATATGTTAAGGCTTTGGTGTGAGTGGGGGAGACTTAGCCTAATTAACCATCTGCTTTTGCTGAAGGGTAAAGTAGTGATTTGCATAGTAGGAGAATAAATGAACAAGCTCACCAAGCTTGTGGAACGGGATTTTACTGGCACATAGTTGTGTAGCCTAAGAGTCAGATGCACTATCTTACTATTTTTACCAAAAAGTGACATTTTTCAGATTCATTGTTGGTATTTTTGCACTATGATATGAAACCTACTTTGAGAAAGCAAGAAGGGAGACTTAATCTGAAGAAACTGTGTTGTGGTTTCTAACAGTGCCAAGGATTTCATGCCTCATCCTAATTTGAAAGGAACTTCAGAGATTCATTGATACATACTTCATCACAATAATTCTGTTTCACAGAAATCTGATTGTAATCTTGGGAGGAGGAGAGTGTTCTGGTTTTGGAGTTGGTCATCCACTCCTACTGTTACGTGTGGTCACTTCTTCCCTGCTCCTCCTGCCCCTAGTATTGGTGTGGTCAAACAGCAGTGCTCAGGTTGCACATGACTTAGGACATCCTGCATGCGATTGCCATCTTCTGATGGATTATGCCAGTCAGCTCATTTTCCAGATTATTCCTCTCCCACAGGGGATCGCAGAGTGGAAAAGGGGCTCTTACAAGTCCTCATTTCAAGGCTCTGTAGTTACTACAAGACTGCAAATGGGAAGAGTAAGGAATTGGGAAGAACATGAATCTCTTTCTGCTTACAACTAACAACTCTCCTGGAGGAAAAGAAACGGCACACAAAAAAAGTGTTCTGGTTTTCTTTCCTTATCTTTTTCACCCAAGGTCTCTTTTGATAAGATCACACAAAAATAATGTAGATATGCTGTTTTCTGAAAATGTCATAAGTAGTCTTAGTTGAAGGAGCCTCCTGGCCCAGCTGCCTGTTCTTTTTTGTACCATCATAGTTACCGTGTTATCCCTTTGCCTTGGCTATTTGCTTGGCTCAGACTTAAGGAGATGACTTGGCTCGATCTTTTTAACAAAATCTAAAGTTGTTTATTGTTTCCAGATCAACAAATCCCCCTGGACTGTTGACCTGTGGTTATGCAAAACTTGTGTTCAAGTGAAATGTGGAATAGAATTCTGCAGTGTTTTCACCACTCTGACTATCAGATCTGTTGAATCAATTCCGTTGGCTGACTACATTTGTTTTTCTCTTACAAACAGAATTCTGCTTAAGTGTTTCAGGGAGTGTTGGGTCTTTATATTGGTAAGCACACATTCTGTTCTGCTCCATTGAGGACACTTTGGTTTCTTTGCTGGGCTGCCTGCATTTATCCCACTGGGGAATGCTGTTGATGTTAGATATTCTGTCATCTGCTTAAAAAGATTTACTTTTGGAAAACAGGAAAAATTAGGTGAGAACGTGTTTGTTCTTTATCACAAATTGTAAAAGAGAGGAGCATATCCCTGGAGTCGGACTAATTTCTAAAAGCTTAGATCTGTATGAATTATTAAATGTTCCTTCGTTTTTCTATTATTTAGGCTCATTTTTCCACAGACCCCTCCCTGAACACGTCTAGCTCAAGGTCACCTCTTCAGCATCCAGAGGTGTTCACTGTTAGCTGCAAAGGGGATGGGAAAGGGATTATGGAGTGCATTCATCCAAAGGTCTTAACAGATACCCAAGAAAGCTGGTATATAGTAATTTATCTTGTCATGAAGATGATACAACACTTTCCCTGAGGATATTATATTTAAATAGAGTATTTGAAAGTTCTTTTCCATCAGTTGAGGTGGAACTGGGATACTTAATCGAATTACACTCCTAATGTAAAGACTATATCTTACTGAAAGGTCTTCATTAAAATGTCTTATAATTCCTAGATTTGTTAGTAATTGCCAATTTCTTTCCTGGTACTCACTTTGTAACAAAGAGGAGGGAACAGAAACCCCGGGAGAGCGAGAGGAACCTTTTCTTACTTGTTAAAGTAAGATCTTTCCTTGCAAATGAACTGTCCCATATTCCTCTAGAATTATGTCTTCAGTGAGAGCAGCTTTTGGTAAATATTTGCTTTTTGAAAACCTGGTTTTCAAAATACTTTGTTTCCAAAATCTGTTGTTTTCAAAAGACTTGGGGGCAGGTAGGAAAACAGAAGCTCTTCAAGGGGAGGAAGGAGTGAAATGAAAGATATACTCAGCCCTGTGTGGTACAAGGGCTAAGTAAATACAGTGAACTTGATGCAGCAGGTCTTACATGGCTGAGGAAATTTTACTGTAAAACGCAGAACTAAGATAAATTTATGTTAGAATTGTGCAAAAAACCTTCCAACTGCATTGGAATTTTTACATTATATTTTTAAGTGTGAATGTGTAATAAAATTGCAAATGGAGGTTTCTAGTCCAAGTTTGTATAGTCCTTAATGGATCAAGATCCAGCAGAGAGTCTCCTCAGTTTGGGGATCGGGAAGTGATAGTGGATATTTAATGGGTACTGAACACCCCTTTGATTTTTTCTTTGATTTTTTTTTCCTGTTGTGCTACAATGTAAAATTGAGATTCTTCTTCCTGAACATTAGCCAGCCTAAATGTAAGCAACTGCTCCGGGTTATCTAGAGCCCTATTCTAATCAGGTGCAGAGCAAACAACTAGAGAATGGTTCAGTTCCTCTTATTTTTGTTACCCTATACGGGGCTGGGAAGGTCTGTCATTGGTTCAGGAGTACATGGAGCACCCAGCCAACCTAGATTACTGCAGGAGCTTTTACACAGCTGAAGCTGACAGTCATTCTGTGTTAATATCTACAAAGGTTTTATCAGAGAATTGCGGCATTTTTGTAAAATGTGAATCCTCTGAGTATTGCTCTGTTAAATGGGTGTGGGTTAAGTTGGATTAAAATGCAGGTAGAAGATGAGCCCTTTTTAAACGTAGTCTTGCACCAGTTGTTGAGTTGTTGAGGGTGGTGAAACAACGTAGACATGGGGAGATGTTCTATTTGCAAAGCTGAGTTTGTACTAAAATAAAACTGTATTTCAGGTGTGGATCCATCCCTGCAAGCAGAGAACAGAGTCCCAGGCTCTTCCCAAGCCACTGCTGCGGTATCGAAACAGCAGAAATCCCGATCCACCAACTCGAGGGATGAGCGCTTCCGATCCGGTAAGGGACAGAGATATAGCTGAAGCACCAAGCGTCCTGAGAGGGAAAGTATACCTGTAAAATGGTACCTGCACCTACACAGAAAGCTGGAAGTGCTTTGGAGGAAGGGAAGAGATAATTAATGTCTTTCAGTTATCTTTTTTGTTTTGATACACGAGTGGTTTTGTTGGAATCTGGCCTGGAGGAAATGCAATAAGGGAAAGAGACTGTAGACCTGTCTTCTGATGTGTTTCTTGTCAGTTCTACCATGCTCAACAGTTCTTTCATATTTGCTGAGAAAACAAAATTTCCAGTCTGTAGAACAGTTGCTTAAAAATTTTGAAGACTACAGTGTGTGAATTTGGGGGATGTTTTTGTTTGCTTGTTTGGGTTGTTTTGTTAAAGCAAGGTAGCTTTCTTTCAAATATTTCCTGGTTTAAAGCAAGTGTACAAAAAAGGGAAATGTCACAATGGATATTCTACTTCATTTCAAATGGACACCACAGTGGCAAACCTGTTTTGGAAAATTGTGTGAAACTACTGATAGCCTCATTGCATCCTGTTTCCATTGTTACTTTTCAGGTGCTTGAAGTGCACCATTTCCCTGTGAAATTCCCGATGACAATAGTGAGGAAAAACAGGTGTTTGGAAGCTTTTCTCTCCTAAATACCTTTAGACTTGTAACTGGATGTTTTTCTGTTTGTTGTCCAGGATAATTCCACGTTCTGGGTTTGGGGATGAGAAGTGCAAGTGCTGGCATGCACTGCACATCCTTAACAGAAGGCTGGTCTGGGGTCACCTTGTCTTGCCACTGCTCGGGCAGAGTGGTTATTGCATCCTATTTGCCCTGCTGATATGTAAAACCTTGCTCCAGAGTTGCAGCTGATGTGCCTTATACATTCCTTAGGGCTAATTGAATGATTAAATATTCTGCAAATATATACAGACTCCTGGGAAAGATGCCTGTATTCAGCTACACAGAGAAGAAACTTCTGAACGTCAGGGAATATTGCATAGTGTCGTAATTAGCTAAGTAACATGTCTGAAAATACAAAAAATAATTATTAAATTATAAAAATATGTTATAGAAAATTATATTATAGAAAATAATTCAAATAAGATGTGCCATTGTTAAATTAACAGAAATAAAAATCTGCAAGAAGAGCACAACTACAGCAGGAAATCCTTGGGAGGTAGTCCTTGATGGGGACTGCCATATCCTTCTGTGGTTTCCTATCACTGCTCCCCAAACTAATATTTCATTAAGTATTTCTGCCTAGAACAAGTTCTTCACTTGGAAATTTGGGAAGTTGTTAGTTGCAACATACATAATTGGATTTCTTCCTTCCATTAGTGATATATGACAAGGCTTAATGTGCTCAGATGGTATCAAAACCAAATAGTGATGGTTTTGTTTGACTTGGTTTAGGTTAAACTTATTTAGATTTGTGCAAGGAAACGTGGATATGGCTTTCAGAAGCCAATTTCTGTTCCCCTTTTTCCTCTAATTAAAAAAGAAATCTTCAGATTTACTGCATTAGTGATTGGCCTCTTTATTTCGGGGAAGAGATAGATATTGTTGCCTTTTTTAACTTCCCTGTGTACTGACACAGGTTGATTGTTGTGAGGGATAACCAGCTTCAGCCTCCTTCCCTCAATCTCACCCCTTATTTATTCTTTAGAATGTTGTGGGGAGGGGAGGGTATGTTGTTTCTTCTTTTTTTTTCCTTCCAGTCTTTATTTCTTGTTTTCCTTTCTTCAAATCTCATCAGTTCTCCTATGTCTTTTTCAAGAGTAGTTGATGAGGGGAGAATGCAGCTTTTCCTGGAACAGGATCTCTTTCTAGAGCAATTATAGGTACTTTAGAACCATCAACATAAATTACTTAAAATAAGCAACAGAGTGAAACAATTTTGTCTTTTTATGCAATTAATCTGTCATTTACTCTCTGTAAGCACTTTTAAAATAGTCTCACAGAAGAGTTGTGTATTTAAATGAACTGCATGTTTTTATCATCCCCAGATACTTGTCTTCAAACAGTAAATATTACCCAAAAAATTCCAGCACTGAATACTATTGATAAATACAAGCCTGCTGTCCAGGCTTCAGCTGGAATAGTGTTAATTTTCTTCTTAGTAGGTGATACAGTACTGTGTTTGGGATTTACAATGAGAATAATGGTCATATTTTATTATTCTTGTTCTAATCCTATTATTATTATTATGGTAACCATCATTATTATTACATTTCCATTTACTTCAGATATTGTTCATATCTCAACCCATGGATTTTACCTTTTCCCAGGTCCTCTCCTCATCCCGCCTAGATAGTGCTTGTTGTTTACCTGTTGGTATTTTGAAATCAGTGAGCAGCAGGGACGCTGGTCAGCCTATAAATGTCATTTTTTTCTTCGACTGACTGTAGAAATTCTTCCTTCTGTGCCTAAGGCAGGGACAAGAATCAGAGGCTGATAAATGAACAGAGGCGACAAATGGGAATGAAAAATGCCCTTCTAATAGCTGGACAGTTTAGGAGCTGTAAGAGTTTAGGTGATTTATAGTCCACAAACTCTCTTCGTTTTTCTCCGTTATCCTTTTTTAAGGACATGTGGAAAGAAAGAAAATGAGAATAGGTACAAAGAACGGGAGAGAAGATTATGTGGTTTACTACAGCAGAAGGAGAAAATGTTTATAATTAGTTATTAATTGTTGATGGTTGCTGGCAGCTTAATGAAGTGCAGAAGCTTAGAAATACTTCTCCAAGACTACTTCTTCTGCTTTTGGATGGCAGCATGTTTTTTTCCTCACTTTGGTACATATATTCTTTGTGTTAATGAAATGCTGGGCTTGCTGTTCATCACTTCCAGTGATCACTGTTGAGCATTTGTAATCCCTTTTCTCAAAAATGTGACACATTTGGTCTGATTATGAGTGTTTAATTCCCTGAAGAAAACTGAACTCCACAGTTCTTACATGGTGAATCACTTTCACAGTAAATTTTGAAGAATTTAAGTAACAGACAGTGGTAGAAAACTTTTTGCAATTCCAATATCCAGTTAAAATTTAATTTATACTAATTTATGAATCTTTGTACCCTAAGCGTTGTGCTTCTTTAAAATAATTTCATTCCTTTTACTTCTTTTATTGAAATGTGTTTCATCGTGTAGAAAAGCTCTTAAAGCAAAAGGGGAATAGGAACAAAGTGTTCCAGGGAAATGAAAGCAATTACTTCTTTGATTTGGATGAGAGAGGATGTTCCTACTCAGCTGTTGTCCAAGGACGAGATATTATAAGAAAGATTACAAGCCAGAAATAGATCTTAATGAGTATAGAGGGAATGATGAGTTAAATTGGCGCTGTAAAAATAAAACATGGAACAGAATAAAAATTCATCCTGACTGGTCCTGGTTGCATTTTTGTCAGTTAATCTAGTCTGTTCCAGGTTTTGGGGTGGGAATTAGGACTAGAGGAGGAGGTGGTAGTGATTTTGCCCTCTGGAAAGGGAATAAAAAGTAGTTCCCATGCTTGCTCCCACAAATCTGTGTGATGTTATGACCTGCCCTGCTCTGCTTTGTTAAAAAGCCCCAGCACACGTTTGCCTCCAACTAGGCCTTTCCATTCCCAAAATGCACAACTCTCTAAGAATGCTTTCATTTTTTATCTGCCACATTATTTAATGACTTAATGTATTTATATGCAGACTGCAAGTATTATATGTTACTTTGTTCTTTGGAAGACCTTTTCTGGAGAAAAACAATTTATGTTCCTCCGCTTCCTCTGAGATGTTAATGTAACAAAAAAGTCTTTCAAATTGTATGTAGATGTAGGGATGGTGGAAGTGACTGCATCTCACAGCTGCTGTCTCTTTCGAGAAACATTCCAGCTTGGTTTTGACTGGAAGTTCTACCAAGGAAATGTGTCCTGCAGAATGGGCATTTTGCCCCTACCTTTAAGGCTGCAAAAACAACCTTTAGTTGATGCTGAATCCTGCTTAAACTTTCTGGAATTTGGGGACATAAGAGGTTTGCTTCTGGGTATCTGTGGGGGTAAACTGCATTGGTGGACAATTACAGCTAAAACTAAGGATCAGGAGAACCAAGACTTAACAAAAAGCCTAGATGTGGGAATGGAGAAGAAGGCAGGCAGACATAAGAGAAGGGGAATTTTTAATTTATGAAACATCTATTATTAAGTCCTTGGCGTGAAGGATAGCAGCAAAAATCTGACGGGGCCCAGAACAAAAAAAATCTTCTATTAAAGGATAGAGATTTTACTGATTTTTTTTTTCTTTTTCCTTCTTAATATTTTTCTCTCATAACAACATCGTCTCTGAACCTCCCATTTTAGTTGCACAATAAGTTCTTCTTTGAGATAAGCATCTACTTAGTACATTCCTGAGTCATGTAGGAACACACAGGTGGGATAGTATATTTGCATGTATACATATTTTAAATACTGCTCTGAACAGATTGCGGGGAGCTGCAGACTGAAAAGTGACGTTACTGCTGTGAAGAACTGTTCAGTGTCTGGGACCATATGCTAAGGGATTCTTGTGATTTTGTAGAATCCATTTGGCCAGACTGAAGGGAATGTTCCTTAGGAAGGGCCTTGTGCTAAGCATGACCAAAGAAGGGTTCAGGGCTAGTACAGAAATGGTACTTCAAAAAAAAAAAAAGAAAAAAGTACTGTAAAATACAGCATTTTACCTGTTAGCAGTCATCACCAAGGTAAATCCCTGAAGGTACAGGGATAGAGTAATTACATTACATTGTATATTATATGTAAGTTGTGTAAGTACATGTCTTACATACCTACAAAGAGTTTCATACCTTCAAATTTGTCTACCTGTTACATATTTACATCTTAGCAGAAGAATAGATGGGTACTTACCGAAAGAATAACTATTTTCTTTCAAATTGAATAGTTACATTCTGAAAATCTTGTGCAGCAGTCTCCATGTAGAAGTAATGTGGTCAGCCCAATGTTTAATCATATACTCACTTCAGGACTCTGTCCTGGTTCAGGTTCTGTCTATTGACAGGGGTTGCCACGTTCAGCAATAGCAATTCTTTACTTGTACCCTCTGACATTAGTGTTGCTGTTACTGTTCGTTTTCATATCTCATCGCTGTTTTCAGGAAATTGTTCTTATCTCAACCAATGATCTTTGCCTTTTGTGTCTGCAAGTAATTCTCCTCTCCTACCACAGAGAGGAGGGAGAGGAGGAAGCGAGTGAGGAGTGCCTGTCTTGCTGTCTATTTAGGGGGAAGACTAAATTGGAGAATACCATTGCTAAACCGCAACAAGCCCATTGTAACTATGTTTAAGTGTATACATGTTGTATTGTGCTCTTTATGAGTTTGAGTCTTAGGTGGTAAGTCAAAGTATATATTTGGTCTGCCTCATTCCTCCTCAACATCTGTTCACTTCTCATGAATTTTCTTCCTGCATAAGTTTTAGCTTTTGACGCCATTGGAATGTAGATGTCAAAGAGAAAAAGCTGCTGAAAAATCACTGGAATACATTAAATTTTATCTGCAGTGAGGTCTTGATTAAACACTGAATTCCTCTTTAATCTCAGTTTTGTCTTAAAAATTAGAAAAGCTAAAATATAGCCCTTGAGCCTCTTAAGGTAATTTTTGCTTTCAGAAAAGTGAAAGCTCTGTGTGTCTTTTCCCTAATTCTTCACATAGAATCACAGAATTTTGTTAGAGTTGGAAAATACCTCTAAGATCATTGAGTCCATTAGTCTCTTTTTTCTGATTTTTATTACTTGCATTGTTTTGTGTGAACATCAAGTATGCATGTACTTGTACTTTTCCCTTCCTGGATTTTGAGGATGAAGAGTCAAATGCTGTTGCAAATTTACAGAATCTGCATTGAAATTTCCCCTGCAAATGAAAATAACTGTTAGTTCAAAACTAACATACTGGGTACTCTGTAACTGTAGTGTTTATTTCAGAGGGGTTTCCAAAATGCTACTCACAGAGCCTTTTTCAGGCTGGTTTTATGAGGAAAATGTGTCAACTTGACCCCGCTTATATTCTCCCTCAGCTTTGGAAACCATTGCCTCTGCACTGGATTGGAGCTGGAGGCAGTGGTGTTGATTCTGATTAACTGAAGTTCTAACCTTTTTGTTTGTTTTTTTTTTCTATATAGATGTCCACACTGAAGCAGTACAAGCAGCACTTGCAAAATACAAAGAGAGGAAGATGCCCATGCCCTCGAAGAGACGCTCTGTCCTGGTGCACTCTTCAGTAGAGACTTACACCCCTCCAGGTACACGTTGAATGAACACAGAGAATTAACAGAGCTGCCCAGAGAAGCTGTGGCTATCCCGTCCCATGTCCAAAGCCAGGTTGGACAGGGCAACCTGGGGTAGTGGAAGGTGTCCCTACCCTAAGTTGTTAGTAGGTTGCACTAAAGTTCTTTTATCATGGCTGTATTTCTCAATAATCAGGTCTTGGTTGGATTTATGCTATGATGTTTTTCCTCATGGTTTTTAGTGTCTCATCTAGAGATACTGTAGCTGCTGAAAGTCCACATGAAAGTAGTCATAGAGTGATCAGGTGCTCTTTATGCATTAAGTATATTCTTTTATATCATATCTCACACAGAGGAGATAATCTAGGCAAACATGTCAGAGCTGAGAATATCTCATTTCACATTGCAGAATATTCTTTTTTTAAAAGTTGAAGAAAATACCAGAGCATTAAGTTGCTACATTAATTGCAGGGCACTCATCAGACGATTTCAGCTATTCAGTGGTGAGCAGATTGAAACAGTCAGAAAATTGTATGCTATAATTGTTCAGATTGGTTATGGCAGAATGCCTTCTTTAATTTTTAAGGGGAAAAAATAATCTTCTGTTGTCTCTCAGTGAATTTTCTGGAGGTTAAGGAAATCATACAACATATCGTGCTAGCAAGCCAAGTGGTTTGAGGCCAGTGTCTTGTATACAAAGAAGAGGGATTTCTTAAGATGTTTAATTTTGAGGATGTGCACGTGTCTTTTGTAATGTGGCCCGGAAGCAGAAGCACACTGACTTCTACTGCCCTTCTCCATCATTTCTAGTTCTTAACAGCCTACTCTAAAAGAAGAGTTCAGGTATGCTGCCCTCCGGCTTTCTGAGCTGTATTTCTTCTTTCCGTTCTTCCCATTTAAAGAGAATTCCACTTTTGTTTGATAGTCGCACACTTAAGTATATTATTTTTGTGGGTTCTCCAGTTATTTCATTAGTTAATAAACAGTAATCCTCTTTGTTCTTATATATGGTCTTTCTTGACCCTTAGTGTTTTTGCCTAGAAGATATGTTAAATATTTTTTTTAAAGTGTCTTTTTTTTCTGAGCAACTATTAAAAAGAAGCTGAGATGCTATGGAAAGAATGTTACGTTGTGTGATAAAAGCTGCCTTGCTCACCTGCAGAGGAGTGTGGGGCATGGTAGGTGGGGCGGCCCAAATAATGCCCTGTCCCAGGAGCCACCAGCCTGTCCCAGACCCATCTGCACCTGCACAAGCCCAGAGGGGCACTGGGAACAGCAGCAGGCAGGAAGGCAAGTTCAGGATTTAGGGAAGGGTCACCCTGTCCAGGCCTGTTCCTGGAGAGCCTCAGCCCTCCTGGCCAGATGTGAAGCCCATCAAGACCAGTCAGCACTACAGCACCTTCTGGGCTGGGGGAACACCCTGACGGGTGAGGGACACAGTATGGGATGCAGGGCAAGAGTATTCTGGAACTGCCTGAGTCTTGTTACGGGATGTTAGGATGAGGAAGTGCAGACAGGCAAAGGGGCAGACTGAGGGAAGAACAAGTGTGGGGAAAACAGCAGGATAAGGGGATCAAAAGGGCTGGTGGTGTGTAAATGGAACACGTGCCTGGCCATGTCCCTGAGCCTGCACTCCATGGGGTACATGTGTGTACAGAGCAAGATGAGGCCGTGGCATCTGCATGTTTTTGTGTGTTTGTGCTGCTGGAGTGTCATCTTCTAATATGCCTGTGCAGGTGGTCAGCAAAGAAGCCAAATGTGCTCACACTGGGATTGAGCACCTTAAATAATAGGAACTGAAAGCTGATGGTGTGACCACCGCAGGAATGTGGTCATGGCCACAAACCTGCAGGAGTTCATGAACTATTTGGACAACACTCCCAAGCACGTGGTTCCATTCTTGGGGTGCTCCTGTGCAGGGCCTGGAGTTGGACTCAGTATTCCTCATGAGTCCCTTCCAACTCAGGATATTCTATGAAGAGTTAAGTGCCTCTAGAATTTGTCAAGCTCTTTCTAAGAAAAGGAGAGAGATCCCCTTATCTCTATAAGAGAATGGGCCACTGGATGAGTTCTGTATCATGGGGTACCAGGACATTCAAAAATATTCTAGGTCCTTTCTTCAGCTATATCAAGTCATAGAAATAATTGTCTTTTTATGGGCCTGCCTTTATTTGCAAAGTTAGCTCAGCAAAAAGGATCCAAAGTTGCAAAGAACCCGAGTAGTGCTGAGCATCTGGTCTTGAGCCATTCACCCACTGCCTTAAGTCCTTGTATTGGCAGGAGTTAATACAATTAAAACATGCTTTGGTATTAATAATTGAAACTTTGTTACAAACAGCTACCATCAGTTACCAGGAAGTCATTATCGGATTCGCGTTCTTTCTTTACACTTAGGGTTGTGAGGTACTGGCCCAGAGAAGCTGTGGCTGCCCCATCCCTGAAGTGTCCAAGGCCAGGTTGGACAGGGCTTGGAGCAGCCTGTGATAGTGGAAAGTGTCCTTGCCTGTGGCAGGGGGTGGAACGAGATGAGCTTTAGAGTCCCTTCCCACTCAAACCATTCTGTGAATCCATGGTTCTCAGCACAGTGTTAACTTGAAATCCAACTCCTGGCTGGCACTAAAGGAACTGCTTTTATCCTTCCAAAAATTTTAACATACTTTTGGTTTTGTCAGATTTAGTCTCTGATCCTGCCCACACAGATTTCCTGTGACCAAAACTGAAGCTGTAGCCTTCGTGCAAGTCTGGCTCAGAGAGGGGTGCCTTCTGTGACTGTCTTGGGTCAGCTCCCAGCCAGGAAGAGCTGGAAGCCAGGCACACAGTATTCTGTCACTGTTCTGTCACTGCACACCACGATCCACAAATTAACCCCTGCCACTGCCACAGGGCTACTACTGGGGTGACCTTGCTACTTCATGGTGTATTTATGTTTTGATATTAGAATGCTTTTACCATGGATCCTCCATTTTTGTAGACTGTTAATATTGTACATTTAAAGGGTTTGGATTTTTTCACCTCCACTCATGTATGACAGCTGAAAGTTTAGAAACAAGACTTCATTTGTCTTGAATTTGGGTGAGGAGATATTGTCAGAGTGTGTATTCTGTGAGAAACCTGCTTTTTCTGTAGTTTTATTTCTTCCTCTGAAGTGATTATAAATTGCAAGCATGGTGATTTGGTTTGGTTTTTTTTTCAATCTCTGGCTGTTCATAATCCTATCTTGTTCCATATTCCTGGAATTATTTATTTTTGCTTTCTGCCTAAAAGAAAGGGAATATTCCAGGCATTATGGGACAGGTTTGGCTTCTCTCCAGGAGCAAATGGAGTCAGCTGCCAAGAACTCCAAATGTGGCAGCAGTCCGGAAGTATCACATGAGACGTGGACCCAGGAATGGGGATGCACCATAGCTGAATCTTCTCAGAGATCTGTTGTTTGGGTATCTTCATTCAAAATTGTGATGTTTGATGAGGGAGGTCAAATAATGATATATCTACAATTTTAACTTTGAAAATGCCATCAAATTAAATGGGATTCTTATGAAATGGTTTTTTGGTTTTTGTGATTTTAGACTCCTAAGAGAAATTATTCTGAAGCTGTTGGAAATGCACATATTCTTGAAAATCAGAAAATTAAAGAGCTGGTAACTGAAATGTGTTGCCCAAGATGAGGAGTAGGTTTTTTTATGTTGCTTCAATAAATTTGTATGGAGTTGTATCTAGCTGAACAATTATGCATTCAGAGGATTAAGAAATTAGCCAAAATTAAGGTTGCAGAATTCCTGATGTGACCCACCCAGATTTCCATGTCTGGGACTCCTAGAGTGTAGTAACAGACACCCTGTCTTATCTAAAGCATGTAAAAGATCAATTCATTAAAATTCAGCAATTTCTTTATGAGGGGAAGATTTTTTCTGTAATGAGACTTTTTCATTCAAAATCACGAGGGATGTATTTTCTTGATATTTAGAATGACCTTTTTATTTGTTGTTGGATGGATAATAAATAAGGAAAGATTGTGTGCCAAAAGGAAACATCTGGAAAGTTGTAAATAAGTGGATGGTAATTAAATTAGGAGCCCTTTGTCAGACTTCTAACAGCAACAAATATACATCTAGAATGAAAACATGCTTTACTAAGCGTTTCTGTGTATTACTTATTAATATCAGTTTATGTGGTTAAAATACATGCTTTGTAATTACTCTTTCATTGAACTTCAGAGCACCATGGTTTTTTTAGGAATTAGGTCTCAAAACAATTGGTCAGAAGAATCAGAAAATGAATAATTCCCTTCCCCTCAAAAAGAGTCAAAAAGGAAATAAACAACAAAAAAATAATGGGTTTTATTCAGGTGTGATGAGATAAAATTTACCTGTTCAGAACAGAAATGTTTTTTCAGTGGAATAGGGATAGGATGGGATGCTCACTGATGCTCTGCTAGAGGTAGAATTAGCTCTCATGTTATTCCAAGTGTTGGAGGTAACTGAAACTGCTCTGGCCCTAATGTGTAGAAGTTGTTGTGTTAACCCGAAAACGGCAGCAAGAGGGATTTGTGTGTGTGAATATCCCATGCCTTTAGTACACGCCCCTCACGTGTAGCGCATGAGAATGCTGTGTGGAGCACATGGAACACAGCCAAGTGCGGTGTTCCCGGTGCTGGGTCATTCCCATTCCCACGTTACAGGCCCTGTCATCATTATTTTGACCACAGACACATCGTCAGCATCAGAAGATGAGGGCTCGTTGCGGCGGCAAGGGCGGATCAGCTCCACTCTGTTCCAGAGCCATTCCAACGTAGAGCCCTGGCTTAACCGGGTCATTCAGGGCTCCTCCACCTCATCCTCTGCATCCTCCACCTCATCTCATCCTGGAGGGAAACCTGCTGCTGCTTCCAGTACTGCTCCTGCCACCACTGCTGCCACTGTGCTTGCAGATCTCATGGCACACACCCAGATAGGTCAGTAAACCTGCCGGTGTGGTTGGAATAAAATCAGATTACAAATCCTAAGCCAGGGCTAAACACAAAGGTCTTCACCAGGAGGTACCTGTGAATGCCGTTAAAATGTGCAATTCACAGACCAGGTAGGTATGATGTATGTGTATTTAACCCAAGCCAGTTGCTCATGAGATCTGAACGTGCATTCTTTTTGGTAAAATGCTTGCTTTACCAAGAAACTAAGGTTCAGTTTTAGTGGATTCCAAAGCAGAATTTCAAAGGAATCCTGGTTTTGGTGCATGCTTTCCACTCCGCATGTATTTACCCTGAACAATGTCTGGTTGTGTATTTCAGACATGATTCAGTTGATAAGCACCCAAAAGACAGAAAAACACAGAATCTTTGGGAAAGTTACAAAATCAGAGGTACTAATCATTAGAGGAATTTATTGCTGTTTGTACAAAACCTTTAAAGAAACCTAATTTTTCATATTTCCATTTCCAAGCTTATTAATAATGAGAAAATTGCGATTTTGTTTGTCCTTACTGGATGTAAGAAAGAAGTATTCTGTCACCACTTCACTTTGAGCCATTCTGGATTTCATATTATGGATTAATAGAAATCATGTTTAACTCCTTAAAATTACAAAGTCAATTGTGGCTAACCTTTTAAGCTTAACTGGGATTGATGAAATTCTTAATATAGCTGTAAAACCTTGCAAGATACACAAAATGTAGCACAGCATCTTGTTATGTCTCATACCTCAGGCTGGGTAGATGTATCCATCAGGACTGTTTAATCAACAACATTGTGTGCAAAATTAAGGCCTTATTAAGAGTTCAGAGTCCAGCATTTAAGCAGCTGAATGTTGGGCTGTGTGCAGGTGTAAAATTTCATTAATGGGAAATAAATAATTATAGAAGGAAGGAAGCTCAGGGATCATTAAGAGCTGATCTGTTAAAAATATTTATAAAGATAAAATTTCCAGTGCCTTTGACAAAAAAAAAAAAATAGTTTTCACACAAGAATGGTCTTTCTCATTTCTGCAATGCTTGCCATGTTCCATCAGTTTTCATTCCTGGCTTGGTAACATTCATGCATGGCCAATATCAGTTCAGTTGGGACATTTTTTCTGTCTGCATGTACTTTTCCTAGCTCACAAGAATAGGAAAACTTACTCAGTTCTTACACTGCAAACTTTTATGATTCTTGATAAATACTCGCATACTTTCTGAAAGGGGGTTTGATTTGTCCTAGAGCACAGAAGAAGAGTTTATTTATTTTTTCAGATAGTGTGCTGATCAGCAATCTGAAAGGCATCTTACATATCTTAATTGCCATGCTCTACTGAAATATTCTGTGTTTTGGTTATGTGCTGAATAGCTATTCACAGTTTTGAGATGCTGGAGAATTTAAATTTAGCAGCTTGTTCCCTTGCAGCTCATCTTCTCCAGCCTGCATTTTTAATGGTGAGCTCGAACTGAGTTCCCAGGTAGTAAACTGCATGTTGGAAGTGCAGGTTTACAGTATTTAATGGAATCAGATAGGAATGTGCAGTATTTTTAAGATGTTTGTCTTTCACTTAATAGCAGCTTCATGTTGGGGGGCTTTTTTTTCTTTCGTTAAATTTTTTTTTTTAATTAATAAGGCTGGCATTACGTCTTGGTTTTTCTCAAAATCACCGTATCAACTGTGGAGTATTTCCCACCTTAGCTCTTAGAGCAGCTGGAAATACAGATCATTGTGGCTTTTGATTCTGTCATATCTCATTTGTTCTTTCTTTGGACACTGCTCTCTTTCATATATCTCTGTCTCGTCATCACTAATGGAAAGGTCCTTCAGTCTTTATCCAATTAGCTTTTCTTCCTGAAGTCACAGGTGTCCTCACACTTTTTTTTTTTTTAACTCTTCACCACTTCTCTTACCCTGCTGTGCCATGGTATTTCTGGATGATAAAAACTAATAGCATGGGGACTCGTGGGCATTTATTAATAAAATGCTCAAATGATTAATCAAGCTAATGTGGTTTTTATCTGAGCGTAAATCCTGAAAATTGAACCTATTCCTTCTCTATACGTAGTGAGACATTGGTAGTCCCTGCAGGGTTTTTCAGGTGAGAAGTGGGAACCAGGTACACTTCTTGCTGTAGCCAAGCTGTATGCTGCAGGAAGTCCATGGTTTGGGACTTTGGGAAAGCCAAGAGGAAAAAAAAAATAAAACAACCAAAAAGCAAAAATATATAGAACAGAGTGAAAGGCCATATACATGAGGCAGGTGTATACATGGGCTCTCTATAGGTCCTGTGCCATGGTTATACAGGTCAGCTTCACACAGTTGTCGTTTTTGTGGTTACTGACTCCAGGGCATTTTTCTGAGAGATGAAGCAACACTTTCTCCTTCATGTACTTCACCCACATGAAAGGAATTTAGTCTCTACAATGCAGACATTGGCATTGCAGTGAGGTCCATTGGAAAGGATGGGAATGGAGTTAAATTTTTCTCCTGGTGATCCCTCTAAAACCACTTGGAGCTGGACTTGTGGCTTGTGTGTCAGCTCTGGAAGTGTGGGACCAGTGCTATAAGCACTTGCTATCTTGGGGCTGATCACTGCCTCAGAGTAGGGGATAATGTATGTATTTCACAGCACTGCCCAGATCTCCCTTCGCCTGCAGTTTTTCTGGCAGGATTTGTGCCATGCTGAGGTCCTCCAAGGGCTGTGTCTACAGAGGCAGCTCCTCCAGCCCTGGGCAGCAGCATTTTCTCCAGCTCTTCCCTGCTTCATTCCTATTTTTACTCATCAGGATTCTGAATATTTGAGACCTTCTATTCTTGTCTGTTCAAACACTTCCCAAAAATACTGCCATTTCCTAACCCATTCCATTCAAAACCATTCTGTCACCTTGGTTACAGTTTTGGAATGATAATAGCAACTTCTTAAAGGGGCAGTTAGTGATAGGGATAAGGGGGAATGGTTTTAAATTTAAAAAGGAGACTCAGATTAGGAAGGAATTCCTACCTGTGAGAGTGGTGAGGCCCTGGCTGGCACAGGTTGCCCAGAGACATGGCTGCCCCTGCCTGGAAGTGTTCAAGACCAGGTTGGACTGGGCTTGGAGGAACCTGGTCTGGTGGAAGGTGTCCTTGTCCGTGGCAAGAGGTGGGAACAAGATGAGGTCCCTTCCAACCCAAACCATTCTGTGATTCTGTGACATTCCCTAAGCACTGCTCTACAGCCAGGAAATGGGCTGCAGCTCCAAGCACAGCAGGCTTGTGCCTCCAGGTTGTAAGGAGGTTCTCAAGCCCCTGTGAGGATTTGTGAAAGAAGCAATTTTGATTATGTTGATTCTTAATCAACCTAATGGGCTGCTCTATCTGTCTTGCATTTCTGCAGAGAACCACTCTGCCCCACCCGATGTAACCACTGGCCTGGTGGAATACCTGCACCACGAGCGCCCGCAGGTGGCATCCGTGCGAGGAGTGCCCAGAGGATACAGCAGCAGCATTCTGGAAACTGCAGATGGTGAGTGCGCTATAGACCTCCTACCTTTCCATCTGTGTCTCCTTGTATATATATATATATATATCTTCATATGCATCTCAATTTTATATTGCCTCAGAGCTTGAAATTTTGATAAATATAAAAACTTGTATTTACATTTAATTTAACATACACAAGTGAAAATCAGCATTTAAGATGTTTTGCGTTGTGATTATTTTTACAAGCCCTGTAAAACATTGAAAGAGTCGCTGATTTTTTCCAAGCATTCTGATGCTTTTAGAATGGAATGAATGTTAAGGTGTAGTAAATACCTAGACTCCTGGAGAGAAGGATGTTCTTCATGTTTCAGTTGAAATCTCATGAAGGGGTCAGTGGTTTGAAAAGCTGAAATAAAGTGTGAGAAAGTGCCTGCGTCAGCCAGGTAGCTGGGGGGCAGCATTGTTTGAAAGCAAATAAATCCATGGTGAAAACTCTTACTGCTTAAAGCTGTTTTCTTCCAAACAAGGTACTCGTCTTGAACGACTTTTCCACCTGGATGTTTTGTGTTTTAGTGTATTTTGGTTAATATATGATAAATAATAAATCTTTTCCATTTGGCAGGTGTCCCAGTGAATAGCAGAGTGTCCTCTAAAATCCAGCAGCTGCTAAATACTTTGAAAAGACCAAAGCGCCCACCTTTGAAGGAGTTTTTTGTGGATGATTTTGAAGAACTGCTAGAAGGTTAATTTTCTTTCAGATACATTTTTTACTCCTTGAGTAAGTGGTTCATGACAGACCTGATACTTCTTAGCAAGTGTTGGTTTCTTTTTCTCTTCACAATGGAAAACTAGTTATGGTAAAATTAAAACAGTGGAGCAAGAAAGGTCATGTATTATCACAAGTGAAAGATAATCCTTAACTCAACCCTCCTACTCAGTGTGACATTTCTGAGCAGCTTCCACTAGATTTCCCCTACTATTGGTTTGATACTTGTAAGATACAATGTTTTTGTGATTCTAGCCTTTGCTGAAGTTTGTCCAGATGAACATCCATTGAGGTGCATGTAGTTGTGGAAAGCATCACGTGGAACCATTAATTTTACTGGTTTTCTGCACTGAGTGTTAGCTAACTCCAGCCAGGACTTTGCTAACTACGATCAAGATACTTCACTTTCTGGAGCAGCTTGGAGCAGGATTTTAACGGAAGGCCTTTCTTTAAAAATATATTGTTAGACAGGCATAGTGTCATTTTTCATCAGCTGTTGAGAATTCAGTGCAGCAAAAATTAGTGGCCAGATGTCTCTGAAACCATTGTCTCTGATAACCCTTCTTGACCACTCTTGGTGGAGGCTTTCATTGAAATAGATGTGGAGAACAAGCAGCAGAAAACAACAGCTTTCCAAAGTAAAGAGAAGTGGGCTAGAGATTCAAATTCTGGTCTTTTGATAGTGTGGAATCACAACTCTGAAGTGATGGTCACTGTTTTTTGGGAAGCCAGCAGATGATTAGCATAGCATCATCGTAAAGCAGAGGAGAAGTAGTGATAGCTGTGAGGAAGAGATGAATGGTTCATAGAATAGTCTGTGAAGTGTAAGTTACACGTTTGACATTTCACTTCTACTGTGCTCTGGTTTTAGTGCAACAGCCTGACCCAAATCAACCAAAGCCTGAAGGAAACCAAGTGAATGTACTTAAAGGGGAGCCCTTGGGGGTTGTGACCAATTGGCCCCCCTCTTTGCTGGCTGCCCTGCAGCGCTGGGGAACCACCCAGCCCAAAGCCCCTTGTCTGACGGCACTGGATACCACTGGGAAAGCGATTTATACCCTGACATATGGTACGTGTTGGAGCCAGCTGTGAGGAGAAGTTAGGTGTTTCATCATGGAACAACAGTTTGCCTTACTGCAGAGGGACTGCCTGTGCTTGTAACACATGCTTGGAGATTGCTGTAGGAATATAAGTTATGAATTCATTGTATATTAAAAACGTTTTTAAAGAAGTTAAGGATGGGAAAATGATTATTGTAAAACATATTGATTCTTTCTAAGTGGCTATTTGTAAATCTCATAGAATTGTGTGGGTTTTTTCATAAAAGAACACTAAAAATAGCCCAGTGTAAACTGGGAGGTAGAAACAGATGACTAATAATGCACTCTTCAGATTCCCAGAGGAGACGTTCCATTTTAACATCTTCTTGCACAGCCATATAGAGAAGACTCATACCTCAGGAGCATAATCAGGATGTTAATAGTGGGAAGTGAAACTTGCCTGTATTAACGAACTAGAAGTTTCATAGTAAATTGCATTTCTGGGGAAAATAACTGTCCTTCAGGATAGCTCACTGCAGTATTTTGTTGTATGATACGTTAGAATGTTAAACTTTATTGTTTGCATTCTCACAGATGAAGGATGCAGGAAATATAGATGAGCAGCTGCAGTAATTTAATTGCTCTGCAGTGGAGCTTTGAGTGTTGTTTAGAATATCATGTTTAGTTTTACATTTAAAATTTTAAAAAAAGGTAAACCAAAAAGAAGCCAAGTTCTAAATTGTACACGGACTCTCTGCCGAGTGATCTGATACAGTCACACTTAGTGCATGTGTGAGGAACTGAGATTTGCCAATTAGGGATTAAAATTTTAGTTTCTATTTCTTAATTTCTTCTTTTATTCTTTAGGCAAGCTGTGGAGTCGAAGCTTGAAGTTAGCCTATACCCTGCTAAACAAGCTAACCACTAAGAATGAGCCCTTGCTGAAGCCTGGAGACCGGGTAGGCTGCTGTTGGAAGTGGTCCCTATGGATGAAATAGTGAGGAACAGCTTTAGCTGAAGAAAGCCTTGTCATAAAATACTGTAATAATATATTGTGAAATAATCATTACTGTGACTTGTAATAATACACTGTCTCAATACTTAGTATTTCTCTGCCTGGTTATCTATGAACTTGTACATTGTTGTGAAAATTTTGTTCCACAAATTAAAAAGCAGCCCCCCTCTCAGCCAAATCACAAAAAAATATATTTTCTTATTTTACTGTTTTTTTGTAGGTAGCTCTCGTATTTCCTAATAGTGATCCAGTTATGTTTATGGTGGCATTTTATGGATGTCTCCTGGCAGAACTTATTCCTGTCCCAATAGAAGTTCCACTGACAAGAAAGGTAGGCAGATACATTCAACATTTTTATGGTTTGACAAATGAAGTGTCTGTGTGTGTGTATGTCTGAATCCTACAGTCCTTACATGGGGTCCTGCAGAGCCTGCTCTTTAGAAAGCATCAGGTAGACTGTTCATCCATTCTGTGCTTGGGATTGCATTCAATGCTTAGTTAAGGAAAGGGGGAAGTAATATTAAGCTAGTAATTTAAGTATTTTAGGATGTGTAACTGTAGAAATTACTTTAATTCATTATTTTCAAAAATATGTGTGGAAGTATTTCTCTGAGTATATCAGAGAAAGGTTGTCTTTTCAGCTCTCGTGCTGAGTGATGAGGCAGGCAGAGACACCATAGTTACAGGAAACACAGGTATAATCCTACACATGTGGAGATTGTTAGGGAAGAGCTAAAAAGCCACAGGCTCTGCTCATCAGGGTTTCAGAACTCAGAAACAGCATCAAACCAGTTTTCTGTTTTAGCAGAATTTATAAACATCCCTGTTGGATTGAGGAGGGATGTACAGCCATTGCTTCTGACATTGCTTTCCTTACTAGATCTGCTGCAAATCTTAGCTGGCACTAAGCAAAACTAAATTTTCTCATTCATTTAAATGTCTTATGGGATAGACTTTTGGTTTTTTCCTGTGATATAAATTGACTTAATGTTTTCTAAACATGAAGAAGTTACAACAAACTGTTCAAAAGCTTTGTTATTTGTAATTTTGCTATTTCTTGGTTTCTCTACAGGATGCTGGCAGTCAGCAGATTGGGTTTCTTTTGGGCAGCTGTGGAGTCACATTAGCTTTAACCACTGATGCCTGTCAGAAGGGCCTCCCTAAAGCTCAGACTGGCGAGGTGGTGACGTTCAAAGGTGTGGGTTTATTTTTTTATGGGATAAAAAGCAGGTATATTCACCGTTGCTGTCAAACTTCAGCTTTTGGGTTTGCTTTCAGGGTTCTTATACATAAAGAAATGCCTTGATTGTCATGGCAGTGCTTTGTGCAGTTTCTTCCTCTCTGGCAGGGGATTTTGCCTTTGCTTGCCTCCTGTCATTATCCCTGAGTACTGGGGAAAAAACTCTGATTTTTGGAACTGTGGTAACAGTAGCTTTTGTATTTCTTTGAAGGCTGGCCTCGTCTCATTTGGTTTGTGATTGATGGGAAGCATCTGGCGAAACCAGCCAAAGACTGGCATCCACAGGTCCGGGATGCCAGCGCTGAGATTGCTTATATTGAGGTGATCCAGTGTAATGTGATAACTTCTGTGGTTACTCTGTCTTAGTTTATGTGATGTTTTTTTCCTTTAAACTCTTGATACAATAAAAGAGACGGCTATAATATTTTAAACTGTGAAACAAGAATGTTTCCATCAGGTTGCCAGGCAGGCTGTCAGTTGAGTGACTGTGTGGAGTCAGGTTGAAGATTGGGGATAATCAGTATTTTGGGATCCCTAGGACAATTTAATTGGAATAGAGAAACAGATTTTTTACCATATTAGTGTATTCTGTGGACATAAATATATTTTTATGCTAGCTTTTTAACTTAATGAAACTACTGCAGCTGGGTTTGTTTTTATAATATGTTTTCAATTCACTACTGTAAATTTTCTTGGTTTTGCTGTTGATCTAATGCTTGCGTACCCTTTCTCTTCTCAGTACAAAACAAGTAAAGAGGGAAGCACAGTGGGCGTTACCGTATCTCATGCCTCCATGCTGGCACACTGTCATGCACTGACTCAGGCATGTGGTTATTCAGAAGGTAAGCCAGATAGGTGTAACTTTAAAATGATACTGACAGCTTTGCATCTTCAGACAATTTATGTTGCATAGTCATGTCTGCTGTCTTCAGAGAACTTTATGTACAGAGTAGTAGCTTCAACTGCAAAGGAAAAGACAAACTTCCTCATTCATAAAGGGTGTGATGAGTGAAAGAGCATTAAGCCACCAGTGAAATCGTAATCAAGGAGGGGATCTTCCTCTTAGCTAATCATGTCCCACAAAAGAACATCTCCCCAGGGATGTGAATATAGTGACAGATCTGCTTGTTTGCAGTCCTTCTTCCAGTGAACAGCCAAGAACTGCACTTGGTTTTGCCCATCTGCATAGAGTTAATCTGTGCTACCATTAACTAAGCACTTTTCTTGCATACATCTGTCCTACATCAGTGATAAGCAAGTTTTACCTAATCAATACAAGATATCCCTCAAAAATCAGGTTGGATCCTTGATTGAAAATGTTTGATTTTTATTTGATTTTTTGAATCACGTAAGATACTCAGATTTCTCAGAGAAAATATTCAAGAAATTTTAGTAGAGCCGTAGTGGTATTTCTTACTAGATATAGTTCTTCCAAATACAGATTAACTTTTTCAGTTCAGCTCAAGAAGTTTGCTTCAAGACTAAATTTTCAGTCTGCATAGTTCATTGGCAGATGTTACAAATGTGTGTGGAAGGGGTATTATAATGAATCAAGGTCTTAAATACCTTGTAATATTCTGTTCTAGTAATCATAATTCAAAGATGATTGCAGTAAGTAAAACAAGCCACTTGGAGCTTAAGTGGCCTGTTTGTCATAGGCAACAGAGCTTTGGTTTCTTAGCAGTCATGGAAGTTTCAGAGTGGCTTTAACAAATATTTGTAGTTCTTAAATATTTTTATAAATATGCTTTTTAAATCTGATTTTTTTTTCCTTTGCATTCAGCTGAAACACTAACAAATGTTTTGGATTTCAAAAGAGAGGCTGGCCTGTGGCATGGAGTGTTAACGGTGAGTATTGCAGGAAAGGCAAAGAACTGTAGCTGTTTGCTTCTTTCATGGGTAGTGTACTGGTATCAGAATGAGGCTATAAATTCATGAGTTCTCTCAGATGGTTTTTGTTTCAATATTTATATTTTTCAGAATAAACTGTTACTTTTTCAGTAACTTGTGTAGCTTATTTTTTCTGAGTATATGCATAATTTTCACTACCAGTTAACTGTAAGAGTTATGCTGTAGCTGTGATGATGGGGGGGTTTATTTAAGCACTGTTACATGTTCTATATTTTTTAAGCCACTTGGAAGTTTATTTTTGAATCTTTTTCTTGTAGAGTGTCATGAACAGGATGCACGTCATCAGTATTCCCTATGCATTAATGAAGGTTAATCCACTTTCGTGGATACAGAAAGTCTGCTCATACAAAGGTACCCTGAAAATTCTTTTCATTTCACCCATCTCTTTTTGGATTATTAAAAACAAATTAAATTATTTGTGCAAAATGTCTGTGTACGCCACTGAGTACCCCATTTCAATATTCTGTGTGCTGATAGTTTCACTAATCAGTGACATTCATGGCTTCTTCTGAGAGACCTTTAAAGAAACTGTGTTTCTTAGTATTTGAATTTATAGCAAACATTCAGATTCTATTATCAAGTCCATCTGGAGACACTGAGTATACACTTGTTATAGTAGTTGAATATTTGGCATTTATATTAGTTTTCTACGTTTGTAGTGTCATAAATTTTGTGTGTAATTTCATAAATTTGTATAAATACACAAGAATACTTACATAATTTTATAACTGGTCTTATTTTGTTCTGCACAAGCAGCATAATTATTGTTTTGCTTTCCAGCCCGTGTAGCAGTAGTAAAATCCCGTGATATGCACTGGTCACTTTTGGCTCAGAGGGATCAGAGAGATGTCAGCCTGAGCTCCTTACGGATGTTAATAGTGGCTGATGGAGCCAATCCATGTGAGTATGGGTGCATTTCCTGAGTGTCAGTCTTGCCATGATTCTCTTTGTTGTTCTGTGTCAGATCTGATGCAGGAGAGGTTAAGCAGTTTGTTTTGTAGTAAAGCACTATTTGTGTGCCAGTGATGCCACTGGTTTTTCATTGCTGTTTGCACCTCTTGGCTATATTTACCAGTGTAAATTCATTTTTTGAACTTCATGTTTTCATTAGTGCTATACTCTTCCATGAATTGACTTGAACTGATACCTATGAGATAAAAATAGAGATATAATCCACTTTGGGCCAAGTGCTAGAGGCCTGGTAGAGTTGTCAAGGTATGTCAGAACTGTTTGATATTTAAGTGCTGTGACCTCTGTAAGAAACAATCAGATAGGAGCTGTATAAGAAGTTGACATAAAGTTACCATTAGTGACAAAGTATTCTCATCCTTGAAGGACTTTCCACGATATGAAGTGGTGGTGAGTGCTGCCAGAGGAGGAGTATGCAGTTGGGAATTTCATTCAGTGTAGCTGTTAGTCAGTAGGAGTTCTTTTTCCAGATCTACTCTCTTATAGTAAACTCAAATGTCTTTCGGACAGTTTGAAAGAATATTTGGTTTGTACATGAATGCAACAGCATTCATATAACTGAGCTGAGAGTGAGCACAGACTGAATTCCTGCAGCTCATGCTGTCCTACTCTTGGAAAGATGTTTCTAATTATGTGATGGTTCTTTCTAGGGTCAATATCTTCCTGTGATGCATTCCTGAATGTGTTTCAATCCAGAGGTTTGAGACCAGAAGTAATCTGTCCCTGTGCTAGTTCTTCAGAGGCACTAACTGTTGCTATTCGCAGGTAATTCCCTTTTCTTGGAAGTGAACTGAAGCTTTTCTTAACTCTTGAAATGTGTCATAGAATCACAGAATGCGTTGGGTTGGAAGGAGTCCAAACCCCCTGCCATGGGCAGGGAGATGTTCCACTACACCAGGTTGCTCCAAGCCCCATCCAACCTGGCCTTAAACACTTCCGGGGATGGGAATCACATGTTAAGATGATAGTCAGAAAACACCATGACTCATACAGAGATGCCCAAAGATCTAGGCAGAGGAAATATGAAGCTCACTGGTATCTCCTTCACTGAAGGATGGGTGATTTTTGTTTGGTTTCTTTAAAAAGTTTGATATTTTCTAAGAATAGTCAGGCAGAAGGTGTTTTTTTCATGCCTTGGGAAAGCGAGGTCTCATCCTCACTGAAGTTATTGGAGGACCTTTTAAAATGCCCCCAAAACAAGACTTACTTATTTGGGAGGAAGAAGATGGTGAATCCTCAACTAATTGCTTAAGTATGATGACTTGTAAACAGGGGCCTAAAATTTAAAAAAAAAAAAATTATTTGTAGCTGGTCTGAAAAATACCGTCGGATTTCTGGAGATAGCAAGGGATGCTTTGAGAAAAATAAATGCTTTAATTATTAATAGACGTATGGATGCAATATGCTGGCATTTTTTGATAGCAGTTCTGATCAAAATGTGCTTTTTCAGAAAGTCAACTTCAAGAGAACTTGAAACAAAAAATTTTGAAATTTTGGAGAGTTTTGTTTTAGCTCTTTCTTCATTTAGTTACAGTATAAGTCTTGAACTCTTGTTTGTTCAGACTGAGAAACCATTCTTTTTCTTAACCTTACCAAGCCTGAGAAACCAGCACAATGTTTTTAGTGACCCTATCATCAGCCTTGGTCTGTTGATTCATATCTAACTGGACTTTCTGTCTTCCAGACCTTCTGAACTGGGTGGCCCCCCTCCAGGAAAAGCAGTATTATCGATGAATTGTCTGAGTTTTGGCGTGATCAGAGTGGATACAGAGGAGAAGTTGTCAGTGTTAACTGTGCAGGATGTTGGGCAGATTATGCCTGGAGGTAGGAAAGCATTTTGTGTAGGTTTCAGCATATCCCACATAAGTTATCTTTACTACTACACTTGTGTGCATGGAATAAATAAAAATGTTAAATACCTTTAAGGTAGTATGAGTTATGTTCTGACATATTACCTAAACACATGATGGATTAGAGATTCATGCACGATAAATCTGAATGACCATAGATTTTGGTATGGGCAAATGCTTTTGGCTTGTTGCAGAATTGTTTTTGGAATGGAATGGAATGGAATGGAATGGAATGGAATGGAATGGAATGTAGTGGAGTAGAATAGAATATTCCAGTTGAAAGGGACCTCATCTCAAACCCTGCAAAGGTGGTGGAACAACTAATTCCGGAAACTATTTTCTCATGCCCATGGAGAACAAGAAAATGATGAGGAGTAACCTGGATTAGGAACCTGTTTCCTAATGACATCTGTTTGCAACACCGTGGTTCCTGAATTAGGTAGAGCTGGGTATTGTTCCTCAGCCCATTAATTGAAGCAAAGAGACTTTGTCTCATCTTTGTTGTTCACATTTGAGACCCGGCTGCATTTGGAGGGGAGAGCCCTCTGAAGAACTTTAGTAAAGGTAGGGTGCCAGCGAGACATAAGCCTGTGAACACTGGAATGAAGGCCTGGACACTTGGTGCCATCTACTCCAGCTTTTAGGCTGGCAGTGTAAAGTTCCATGGCACTGTCTGTATTACTCGCTTCAGGCCCTGCCCTGACCTGCTCTGGAGTGCTTGGAGAGGATGAAATACAGATTTTTTGGAACTCTCCTCACCCCTCAAGTCTACTATGTCGTTACCAAAGAACCTGATTGATTCTGGTCATGCGCTTGGCACCTTTGGCTTTGTTATTCTTGGTTTCTTTATGAACTTCCTGCCTTGCAGAGCTGTGGTTCTAAAGCCCTGCTCTGTAGAGCATTTACTCAAGGTAAAGATAAAGTAGAGACTCAACTTGTGTCATTTCAGCACCAACCATTTCTCTGTACAGCAAAGCCCCTGATACAAATAAGAGGAAGTAGGCAGCTTCCCACTCTGCTGATAAAAATTTCAGCCATTGTGTGCAAGTCTCATTGGTCTTGTTTAATTTCGCTTTTATCCCTTAGAAGCCCTTTGCCACCCCTAAAGTCAATGGTTCAGTTGTTGTTACTGAACTTAAATTCAGTAGACCTTCCTTCTGCTGAAGACTGAGCAGAAGCTCTGCACTTCATACCTAAATGAAGCAGAGAAGTCGCTTGGCTGTTGTGTGGCTTCTCTCAAGTTTTTGTTTTGTATTAAGACCATTTGAAGTTGTTTTGAAAGTCCATAATAAATTCCAGGAAAGGCAGTAGTAACTTCAGCCTCACCGCTGGACTTGATCTTAAAGGTCTTTTCCAACCCAATCAATTCTCTGATTCTGTTACTGGCATCGGTGTCTCAAAAAAATAGTGATTTTTCTGCTTCAACTAGAATACAGATGGCATGTACTGCTACTGCTCTCTTTGGGGTGTCCACACTACTGCTCTCCCCTTGAAACCTCACTGAAATTCAGCTGTGCTCCCAATGTTTTCCGTAGATTATAGGTTAGTCACAGGGACATGAAAGGAGTGAGTTTGCATGCCCTTCAGGTAGTCATGAATCCTTTGGTGAACTGACTGAGCTTAAGCTCATTGTTGCTCCTGTTCAAAGAGTGGTATTGGATGCAGGATCAGTTTATCTCAAGTGGCTCCACCGCTGTGGTCCCCCTGCTACCAAAAACCAGGCCATGCAAAACCAACACAGGGATGTTCCTGGCTTTGCTGTAGGCTTGCTCTCACAGCAAAGTGTGCTTGACTACACTAAGGCACAAAGCTGCCTGCAGCTGCTCTTCATATTCAACTGTTGGAGCTGTAAATCCCCTGGGTTAATTTTCCACAGAGCATCTACTCAGTGGCATGTTCAAGTCTGCCTGAGAATGCTGGAAAAGTTCCCTGTATGCTTATGGTTAAGTAATTTCACCTCATGAATTGTCAAAAAATACATCTCTGTCCTTTTGAAATGCCTGATTGAGCAGTCAGAGGGATCTGTGGAAAAAACCCTTCTCCTTTGTCAAAATTCCTTGAAGCATTGTGTGGCAAATCTAGGGGACCCTTTTGGATTAGGGGGCCACTGGCAGGCAGTGATAACACTTCCATAACTTCCTACATGAGTAAGAAGCATCAAGTGACCTGTCTGATTGTATGAGGGGAGAACAGTTAAATGTGTACTATTAACTTTCTCAGAGTGATATGACTTGTTGCTATTTGATTGGCTATTGTTGCTATATTGATTGTTGCTATTGATATGGCTGTTGCTATTTGAAAATACGGTGGTAAGTGGTAAAACTCCTTGTAGGTTAAGCAGAATTTGGACAACTTAATTCATTAACTCCTTTAAAACTCTGATAGATTTGCTTCAATTTATCCACATATTAAAAATTCCAGCAGAAACTTCTCTGTACGTTCCTTAAGTCAGAATATACATGATAGATTTCATTATAAAGGATAATTGATAACTTCTGTCTCTTAAAAAATCCTCTGGAGTACAAAGGAAGTCAAAAGACTAGCAGCTGCTTACAGGGTTGTGCTAAATGAAAAAAAACAATGACTTAAGTAAATTAATGACTTCATTTCAAATGAGTCTGCATGTACATTCTAACAGTGGAGATACTTGTGCCTTACTTGGTAAGATTTATGCTTTTTCCTGTGTAGTAGTCATGGAGCCCTGTCCATTCTGGCTTGGTGTTTGGCATACAGGAGAGAACATACCACCACCTGCTCATTGCCCCTCTGCAGACTGATGAGTCTTGCTCTTGATCTGCTTTTGGTTTTGTATTTTTCTCTGAAGGGTTTGTTCCATCTTCTGATCCCTACTGAAGTTGGAAGTCTGCCCTAGCCTTTCAAATACTTAGTGGCAGAGGAACTCACATTCCTAAATTTCGTTCGGAAATGGTCAAGCCAAATGGTTTTGATCTCATTACCTGTGAAGGTCTGTGGCTTGCTCTGTTCAGGAACTACCTGGTTAAAAGGTCACAGATAAAATGTCTGCTCACACCATCCTTTTCTTCAGATCTTGCTGTTTTTTCTGAGACACTGAGCCCACCTGCTCAGGGCATCTTACTCAACAGAGCCATCAGCACCAGGATCATGTCATGTGTCACTGCTGTTTAACCCATAGGCCATTCTTGATGTCACATTCCCTTCACGTTCATTATCTACATGAATGCCCATCACAAGACCCTCAAGGGAAGTGCCAGCATCCACAGAGAAATCTTCTCCTCAAAGATAGCATGGGAATTCTTAAGAGAAAATCTGGTATGCATTCCCGTGGAATCTTATTCTGGAGGGATGTTTTACCCTACCTGTTAACCACCTTGGGCTATTTTGCATAGTTTCTGTCTGGGACTGACATTGGTAAATTTGGCTCCTAAAAATATTCAGTTCATTTTTTTCAAATTGGACTGATAAAGATGGTAGGGAGATTGCCAAACCTCTCTTCTTCTGCCTATTCTCAGCCTCCAACTTTCACGTCAGCTGGAATGTGATTGCCGTGCTATCTGTCGTCTTGGAAGCATATTGTACCTTAAGTTTGAGCCTGGATATGTTACTTAGTGGATATGTTAACTGCAGTTAAGTTTGTCTTCCTTCTACTTCCCAACTTTTCATTCTTTTACTGGGATCCTTCACATGTTCTTTCTTTGACAAGAGCTAACACTCTTGAATCTAAAAGTTGTAAATCCCTATAGCCTCTAATCTTACGAAGGCTGGTTCCTAGAAACAGTGCTGCTGCAGCAGCTACTATCTTACACTCAAGCAGAAAACTTCAGGTTGGTACCAAATCTTGGGCTTCTGCAAGATCTTCTGCAGTGAACAGTGTCATGTTCTGGATTGTGACTGCATTCAGTATCTTTCGTAGAAGTTCAGGGAGATGAACTAAATCTTGGGATGCTCACGTTGTCTCCAGCCCATGGGTGTCTTGGATTTCATAGTTTTCTCTGTCCATGTCTGAGCAAACATTTTCCTAGCTTCTGGTAGTTACCACAATGCATCTTCCCTGCAGAGGATCTGGTTCCTTTACCTCAGTGGAAAGAGTTTTTACAGAACAACTTGGTGAAGCTTTCCATTTTTTTCCTTAGATTGTGGGTTAACAGCACCTCTTTTCCACTCAGCCCTTTAGAATTTATCATATTCATCAGTTCTGTGTTCCTCATGGCTTCAGTCTGTCACACAGTGGCACAACAGCCACTGCAGAACAACTTCTCTTGGAGACCTGTGCCAGTGTGCACTTGGGATGAGATGTTTTCTTCCAGTTTAAATGTTATACTTTCGATGCTCGTGATCACCTCTAGAGTCTAGATCTGTGTCCATCCTCGTGTAGGAAGTTGGCTTGCTTTATGCCTGTTACCCTTTCCAGAGGAGCAGGAAGAGATTCAGGTCTGCATTGGATACCACATATGCTGTTCTTCTCAAGGATGAGGTTTCTCTGGAAACCCTGCAAATACCTTCCACAGTGATTCTAGAGGCATTTTATCCAGGCATTTTAGTATTTTTCCTAAGGCTTCATGCTTCCAGAAGAGAAGTTCCTACTAAAGACTGTAGTGCAAGGGTAGCCATTGTATATGGATCCACTATGAAATGATGGGAAGGGAACAAGAAAGCACTTCCTGACCCTCATCAGTACCTTTGGTCACAGCCTTCTGCTGTTTGGGCCCCTGGCATTCTTCTTGCATTCCTGCTGTGCTAGTCTTGAAACATCCAGAGCTGAATCCATTCTTTGATAGGGCATCAGCATCATCCTTTGCACAGCAGGATTCTCATTTCCTGCCAGGATACTCCTTGGCAGGTTTGACTGCTGTGAGTCACCATCTGTCAGAATGTACATGTGGACTCATTTGAAGAAAGAAAGCTTTCTTAGCAGGAATCTGTGTTCTTCATGATGTGCAGTCCACATGTACATTCCTGTCCCATCTGCTTTTCCCTTCTCTTTAATTCTTTTTCAGATGCAATGCTGTTGAGAGAGACTGAAATGGTGGTAGATGCACTCTCTTGTATGTCACACATGAAGCAGGAAAAGGAGGAGAAGCGAGAGTAGAGGCTCCACAGATACTGCAGAAGGGCAGCCTTGCAGTATAACCTGGCAGGACAGAACTGTGCCTGCTGTTAGAATGTACCTGTAGACTACCTGTATGATACATTGGTTACTGGTAAGTATTGTTTTTTTTACTTGATCAGGGTGATAGGATTGTCCTTTGGCTTCATGGACGGAGCATCATTTAGGGACTGCAGGCTGATCCCTTGGTTTTTCCATATTTGTTAATGCAGTGAGGGCTGTACATTTGTTAATGCCCACAAACTGTGCTTTCTCCAGTTATTAACACTTCTCTTTGCATCATTGTTTAAGTGTTACATACAGAGTTCTGATGTTAGCTCAAGTTATTTTCTGTAGTAATAAGCTATTTCGTCAGTTCCAATTTACCATTGAGTTTTATTTTTTTCCTCCTAAGTTGCAAAATGTGGGATTTTGCATGACTGATAGTTCATACTGTAGATTTTCATTCCAGACATCTAGTTCTCACATATAATAACCAGCAACTGTACCAGAATTTGAGTAGCATCTCTTTACTTGGTCACCCAAGGTTATCATTGCATGGTTCCAAACAATTACTAATAACTGCTAGTTGTTCTGATAGGTAATTTTTATGAAACCAAGATATTTTGAAGGTTGATCTATTGGTAGGGTGAATCATTGTCTCACTGGTTCGGACCTAGGATGTTGACAATTGGCAGATTTCTCTAAGGTTTGAAAATGTACCCACAAATCTATTTTATCAGCAGTCCTTGATCCACACAGGCAGCAGAGTTGGCTTTGCTATGTTTATTTTGTATTGACCTGGGTAGTTTTATTGGTTTCTTTCTTGATCTTGAGTCTTAAACTCCCTTGGATTCAGCTGCAACTGATGTGGAGGCTGTGAAGCACTGTAATTAAAAAACATTGCATTTGTGAACTTAATCTTGAAAAACAGATTGCACAGGCTGTAAGAAGTTAAAGAAAGCTCTCTTACATGCTGTGTTTTTGCTGTAGCTGATGAATAATTGTTACAAAAATCTTTTTCTTGTCAGTGGCAGAGCACCACGTGTGTCAGCTGCTGGAGCAGACTAACACTGTGATTCTGTGTTCTTCCTCCATGCAGCCAGCATGTGTGTTGTAAAGGTGGATGGGACTCCTTATCTGTGTAAAGCTGATGAGGTTGGAGAAATATGTGTGAATTCAGGAGCAACTGGGACAGCATATTTTGGCCTCCTTGGAATCACCAAGAATGTATTTGAGGTTCGAATTTCTTTGTTACATTTCTAGTATTTCTTCTTGCAAATAGACTTATTTATTCCTTAAAGGTCCTCTTTTTTTTTTTTTTTCTTTTTGTACGTGTGTGTGTTTTACTGTTTGGTTTGGCTTTTTTAGTTAGTTAGAAAAAAGCACTGGCCAGGTACACTTTCCTTCATTCACAGAATCATAACAAGACATTCTGTGTCTTACAACCAAAAATACCAAGGGTCATCTGCAGTCAGTCAGCTGCTTCTGTATTCCATAGTCCAGTGTAGTGCCTATGTGAGCATTTAAATTTATCTTAGCTCTGAATTAACACAGTGGTCTTATGTGTAGTTACCTGAAGACATTTCAGTCTTTCTGCTTGTATTTTTCCTTGCAGTGGTACCCCATTTCATGCATTCTGGCAGCAAAGGAGTGAAAAGTCCTTATCAGTCTAGTGAGTGTCTGAATTCTTCTGTGTTCTTCCAGGCCATCCCATTGACGGCAGCTGGCATGCCTGTATCAGACCAGCCCTTCACAAGAACAGGATTGCTTGGCTTTGTGGGTCCTGTAAGTGTGAACAAGCCCTCAGGGCCCTACTTTGTCCTGACTCCCAACTCTAAAGTGATGCCCCTGAATTCAGCAGGACTTTGTGTCAGGGCATTGACCTCCTATATATTTCGAGAGTATTGTTGGCTTGAGTCAGGCATGTATTGCTAGGAGTGAGGAGGTTTTCCTGCTCTGTTTCTAATCCTTCCTTCTTTTCAGGACTATTTGGTGTTTGTGGTAGGAAAGTTGGATGGCTTGATGACAGTTAGTGGCCGCAGGCACAATGCAGATGATGTGGTAGCCACTGCCTTGGCAGTTGAACCCATGAAGTTTGTCTATCGGGGAAGGTGAGTGTGTTAAAAACTTCAACACTGCTGATTGGGCTTTGTTGCTCCTTTTTTAACCCACAGAAGGTCATCAAGTGACACAGCATACACAGGAGCAATGCATGTGAACTTTTTCAAGTGTGTTTTGTAGGAAAGTTGGCACTAGGTTGTGAATTGGACTGTTCCTGCTAACTTGAAAGACAAATATTGACACCCTGCTTCATGAGTAATAGATTTTAAATTACTTTCACACAATATAAAGGTAGATCTTAAAGTGTCTGTTTAAAACTTCTTTCAGAGCTTCTCTTAAGACATTCAAAAGAAGCTCATGTGTCAGATTTGAAACACCTCTGTCCCCTGAGCCTTTTGGGTGGCTGAGGGAGGAATTGTGCAGCCTGTTCTAAAGAACAAACCGGGCTGTTGAAGGACCATCAAAGACAGTGTGTTGTATCACCAACCTGAGTGCTCTTCAGTGGTCCATGGCTCAATGTCCACATGGAGATCAGTGACAAGTGGGGTCTCTCAGGATTCAGCCTGGGACCAGTCCAGCCTGAGGCATTATTAATATTTTTATCCTAGAAGAGGCAAGCCTAAAGCTAAGGTAATCTCCCAATGGGAGTTAAGTATTTTTCAGTGCAAGCATCTGGTGGTCAGTAATTTGGCAGAGTTGCCTTCCAGAAGGGACACTGTATGTAAGGGCTACAAGTCCAGTGTGCATGATGGAGTTCTGTAGGCAAGGCTTGCACAGCCCCTGCATGTATGGAACTTGCCTACCAGACACGTGCTACATGGGTGACTGCAAATCCACCTGGCCCCCAGCAGAAATCAATTACAGCAAGGAACCCACATGTGTTCTAAATTTTTCTGTGATTTTATGATGATCTGGCATGAATAATGCTTGTATGTATGAAACAGTGCCACGAGAGGTTGCAGCTGTTCCCATGTGATGATAAGCCATGCTCTGCTCACCCTATCATTGCATCCTATCATTCTTCTGTCCTTTGTGTTTTAGGATAGCAGTGTTTTCTGTGCCTGTTTTGCATGATGATCGGATAGTGCTTGTGGCAGAGCAGCGCCCTGACGCCTCAGAGGAGGACAGCTTTCAGTGGATGAGCAGGGTTCTACAGGTAGTCAGTCTGTCCTTTTCTCTTTCCAGGTGAATAAGGCTGATGCATGAAATGAGAACATTAGAACTTTTTTTTTTTCCATAAGCAAAACCTATCAGTGTAACCACAGAGAGCTGTAATAAGATAATTTTTTCAGAATTAACAGAATTTTGTAAAAAGTAAGACTTCCTTTCAGAATGTTTTTTTAACTTCCTACCACTAGGATTCTCAAAGTCCTAAGGGTGATGGGTTTTGTTTGGGTTAATGCTAGTTGTCTCTTCTGATTTCGTACTGAGAGTTACCTCTGAAAATATTCACAAGTATACTGCCAAGTATCAGAACAGCCCCTGAAAGCTTTTTATCACTAGCAACCTTTTTCTAGATCTGCAACAAGAAGTATTAAAAACTTTTTCCTTTAATTATTTTACTGTATTTCCTTGGGGGTGAAGGACAGGAGGAAGGTGAACTGTGGTAGATCTGCATTTGCAGATTTTAGAATTAATCAGTTCTAAGGAAGTGAAAATGGAGAGATCAGTTATGGAAGACTATGGTAAGGGGACAACTGAAGGGAAGGATCCAGAGAGGAACTTAAGGGAAGTTTGCTCTTAAGAGTAAGGCAGTTGGGTTTCTGTCTAATTTCAGCTTTCTTATCTTTTTGGAGAGAATATCTGGTATTGGGAGAAAATATTTTTGTTTCTCATTTTAGAAGTGTCATTGCTAAAAGAGACACTTAAGATTTAGGCAGCAAAGATGCTTCCCTCCTAAATCTTGTGAGTTTTATGTTCTACTGCGCTTTTGTGATTGTGCCATACATGCTAAATTTGCTGTGATATAACTTTGGCTTTTGAAAATCTCTGCACTTTTTGCCCACTTTTAAGAGACTTTCCTAATCCCTGATGTGCAGGTGGCATCCCCTTGATAGAGGGCACAAGCAAAGTCCTGGGTCTGCTCCTGCTCCCATTGAAGTCATGGCACAACTTCTATGAGTTCAGTGAGTGCAGAATTGGACCCTTATTTGCAAATTGTGGTGCAAGTAAAAATTTTAATGTTATAAATGAATTTAATTCAAATTCTTGCTCTAGCTACATCCCAGTTGATAATGTGGAATGTTTTGGTTTTTTTTTTTTTTCAATTTCTATGAAGGCAATTGATAGCATTCACCAAGTAGGTGTGTACTGCCTTGCCTTGGTGCCAGCCAACACTTTGCCAAAGGCTCCACTTGGAGGAATTCATATTTCAGAAACGAAGCAGCGCTTTTTGGAGGGTGCTCTGCATCCTTGTAACGTCTTGATGTGTCCCCATACCTGTGTTACCAACCTGCCCAAGCCTCGGCAGAAACAGCCAGGTGAGGAAGCCAGAGTGTGTGCCAGTTCTGCCAGACCTATGTCATACGGGGCACCTGCAGGCTGAATTGTTGCTTGTTCCTTCAGTTGTTTTTCCTCATTTTGCACTGTTCTTTCCAAAATGCAGATGTTGGTCCTGCGTCGATGATTGTAGGAAACCTCGTAGCTGGCAAGAGGATTGCACAAGCCTCGGGGAGAGATGTTAGCCAGCTGGAGGACAATGACCAGGCAAGAAAGGTGACACTGGGGCCCTGGTATTATTAAGTATTTGAATTAGCTTGTTCAGAATGAGAGAAGACCATGTATGATACTCTGCTGAAAATAAAACTGAGGCACTTTGAGTGAATCTGAGTGTCTCCTTTTTCTTCCCTTTCAGTTCCTGTATTTAGCAGATGTTCTTCAGTGGCGAGCTCAGACAACCCCAGATCATCCACTCTTCCTTCTGTTGAATTCCAAGGTGAGATGCACTTTAGGTCATACTTGGAGATTGAGACCAAAACAAAGGATTATTTAGATTCTAAGAAAATTCCTTCTGGAAGTCTTTTTGTGAAATGCTGCAGGTTATTTTAATGAAGCAGACAAAAATTCCTGGTTAGTAAGCAGCATAAATTTTTCCACTTCTGGAATTTTATGTCATATCTTTTATTCTGCATCTGGAATTTCAGTATGCATTCAACCTTGCATAAAACATTGCAGTAATTGCATTTCCTGCTGGAACACAACTTTTGTCATGTTAATGGAAGCAATGATTCTGTCTTCATTCCTGAGCACAAGGGTAACTGTAATTCAGAAATGGAGGATTTCCTCATTGGAAGATCTAGAACCTAAGTAGAGAGCCCTTGGGACAGCTTTGGAGTCAAATTTTCCATGAGCACTGTCACACCCTGCAGGGGACACTGGTGCCTTGCCCTGGGCTAGGCTCTGCCCTCAGAAAGGATGGCACATAGAGTGACAGTAACAGCCCAGGGACAAATTGGATCTGCCATGTGCTGTGCTGTACTGCAGACAGGAGTCTTCCAGAAAGTCCAGCAGCAGTCTTTGGGAAGTGAAGGATTTGTAGGTCTCATTCAGAAGGGCAAAAGAGTGTAGGGCATAGTTCAAATTCTCTAACCTTTCTTTTGAGACTGGTTTAGCAAAAGAAATTGTTTCAACATTGTTATGGTTAAATTGGTTTCTTCTCTCAGAGTAAAGAAGATTTTGAGGGAAGTTTTCTAGTATGAAGCAGCCCTTTCCCAGGTCACTTTGTTCAGGCAAGTTTTACCCTTGGCAGGGAGACTCTGCAAAAGGAAACACAAAACTTGGGCACAAAGAAATTACCTGTTGGTGAACACCTGTCTTAAATAGCTGGGGACTAATGAGCTCTACCATGCTACATGTTGGTGTGTTCACATGTCTCCAGGAGAGACCCTTTTGATTTACACCTTTTCATGTCAGTGTCCAAGTCACTGAGCTGCTGCTGTTCCTATAAAGGTTTCTGCTGTCACTTTACTCTGTTGCAGGGTACTGTAGCCAGCACGGCCTCGTGCATCCAGCTGCACAAGAGGGCAGAGAGAGTGGCAGTCGCGCTGATGGAGAAGGGACGGCTGAACATTGGTGACCACGTGGCCCTGGTTTACCCTCCAGGTAAAGCAACACAGACAGCAAAACCCACAATCACACAGCACAAGAAAAGACATTCTGTCCATTAATTGAATGGAATAATTTTTGCTAACTCTTAAATGTAAAACATTCTAAACTGGGTGTGGAACAGCCTGTTGATTTGAAGACACTTGTCATCTTTGCATCTTAGTAACATAAATCAGTGTGTATTTTGATTTTGGTGAAAGAGTTCAGCCTGTTGATCTGATAAAAATGGCTTTAATTTCACAAATATCCTTTCCAGGAGTAGACTTGATCGCAACTTTCTATGGCTGTTTGTATGCTGGCTGTGTTCCCATCACTGTCCGCCCACCTCACCCGCAGAACCTTGCTACCACTCTGCCCACTGTCAAAATGATTGTAGAGGTAGGTATGAGACATTCCTCTCCTCATACTTTTGGAGAGTGGTGAATGGTTGATGCAGCCTGATGAATTGCTTTGCTACAGTCAGTGTAATATAAGCTGGAAACCACATATTCAGTGTGCTGTGGCTGAGTCAGTAATGGCTTCTTCAGAATTAAAATGGTCTTTTATTGTCATGATTCATTTTGCTTTGTTTCCAATTATTTTCTTCATCTCTTTATCTTACTGGTTATCTCATCTGGATGCATATGACATGACTTTGAGCATGCATTCCCTGGTTTTATTCATGGTCCCCTGGTTTTATCAATGGTTGTAATGCTTTCCCTTTTTCAGGTCAGTAAGTCTGCATGTATATTGACCACCCAAGCTATAATGAAACTGCTCAGGTCCAAGGAGGCTGCAGCAGCTGTAGATATTAAAACATGGCCCACTATTTTGGATACAGGTACAGTAGCCAAAATGGAAATAGTTTGAAGAGTGTTGTATTTATTTTGGTACACCACAGCTGCCTGATTGAGTGGATGTGTTGTGCATTGCATTAAAATAGCTGTCCAGAAACTATAGGGAGGATCTGATGATAATGCTGTAAAGATACATTTTTTGTCCTGTGTCTGTTTCCCAAAATAATATGGTACTCTCCTCTACTTATGTATTTTAAACAGATGATATGCCTAAAAAGAAGCTGGCTAGTGTCTTCAGACCTACGTCTCCAGATATGTTGGCATACTTGGACTTCAGTGTGTCTACTACTGGTATATTAGCAGGAGTAAAGGTACAGTAACAAGAGATAATCATGTTTTATTCCTTTATGTTTGTAAAGAAATATGTAAAACCCTTTTTTTAGAAAAAGCTCCCTGAGAGCTCCTGTTTTCCTCCTGCAGATGTCACACGCAGCTACAAGTGCCTTATGTCGCTCGATAAAGCTCCAGTGTGAGCTGTACCCATCCCGACAGATTGCCATCTGCCTGGACCCCTACTGTGGCTTGGGCTTTGCACTGTGGTGCTTGTGCAGGTATGGTTCTGGAGCTCTCGGTCTCCTCATGTGTGCCCAGCCTTCTCCAGAACCCCAGGGAAGGGACATGGGTGAAACTGTCAAAGAAAACCAAGTTAACCGTTTTATCAGTAGTTCAGAAAACAGCTTTTGTGCTAAGAAAATCCATTTAAGTTTGTTAGTTACTTGAGTAACTTCAGGTTTGCAAGTGGAATTAATTGGATACCAAATTCAAGGAAGAAAAAAACCAAGGACTTCACTGTCTGTTTCACATTGATTAAGTAAATCCTTTTAAAGTCTTTTGAGATTAAGCCATATGTTTTGACAAGACCTTTAAGGTGTTCACTGCATGATTGGTATGCAGTAAGAAATACTGCTAAAGGAAGCAGTTAAATGTTTCTTAAAATGAATGAGTCTTGACTTGATTGGACCAGGTAACTAATGCAGCACATCTCTCACAAAGCTGCAAATTTTTTTTTGCCTTTTAAAACATGCCATATGCATTAATTAATTGAATTTTCATGTTCCTTTTTCTTCCTCTCCCCAGTATATATTCGGGTCACCAGTCCATCCTGGTGCCTCCTCTGGAGCTGGAGAGCAACGTGTCTCTGTGGCTGTCTGCTGTCAGCCAGTACAGAGTGCGTGTCACCTTCTGCTCGTACTCAGTGATGGAGATGTGTACCAAAGGCCTTGGGACACAGACTGATGTTCTCCGGGTGAGTGGGCTTCATTTTTCCACATACTGACTTGAACGTCCGTGTATCTTTCTAAAAATACTTCATTTTGACTTGGAGAAGATGAGTTTGTAAGTGGTTTCGTGAGACCTTCCAGTATGACTTGGTTTTTGGGGAGTGTTGAGACTGCTGGAAGATTCAGTTTCCATGTTTCCAGTAGAGGGAAAAAAGCCTTCTGTTTTCAGTTTTAGTTATTTGTGCAAGCTCTGTGCTGCTGGATGTTTTTGAGATTTGGGGCAAAATACATAGCAAGCTTATCAATTTATTTCTGTCTGAGACAAGAAAAAATCCCAAAACCATACAAAAAAATCCCAGATAAAACACATGCCAACAGAAGGAAAAATCCCAAAGCCCCACCAAACACAAAAACCCTCACCCAAAACAGCCAAAAGAAAAAGCTCCCCAGAACTCAGCAAGTCTCACTTACTTTCAGATATCACTTGATACCAAAAGTGTTGAGTTCTAAAATGGGTATAATCTTCCCCAGTCCTGGAAGTGTTCCAGGCCAGGTTGGATGGGGCTTGGAGCAGCCTGATCTAGAGGAAGGTGTCCCTAAGGGAACTTTGAAGTCCTTTCCTTCCCACTCAAAGCATGTGCTACATGATTCTTTGACTTCTAACAACATTAATTACACTCTAATACATCTATTTATTTTTGAGGGAAATCTCTCAGCTCAGATTTAATTTCCTTGAAGAGGAAGGAGCATTCCCACAGCTGCAGTAACTCAGCTGCTCAGAACTTCCACTGGGAATGGGTGGCAGCTCCTTCACAAAAAAGTGGCTGTATTGTGTGCTCTCAATAGAGACAAAAAAAACTTCTCCCTCTGTTCCGCTGGGCCTCACAAAAGGGAATCCTGGCCCACAGCCAGTTGCTCCAGGTTCACATTCACGTTGAGAGCAGCTGATGGTGTCTGGGACACCTGAACTGTGCAGTTCTGGGAGCCAGCAGGTCGGTGGCGGGCGCAGCCCTGTGGTAAAATGACATTTTGAGGATTTTTCAGCTAAAAATGCTGAGTGACTGTGTTGCAGCTACACGATGTCCGTAGTGTTAAACCAGTTCATGTCTTACTCTAGTGCTTTTAAAGCTGCTCTGTGGCACAAATAACACGGTTTCTTTCTAGAATTGCTTCCTTTGAAGTCACAATGTTGTTGTCTCCCCCCACTTTCCCAGATGAAGGGCGTTAACCTGTCCTGCGTGCGCACCTGCATGGTGGTGGCAGAGGAGAGACCGAGGATCACCCTCACCCAGTCTTTCTCCAAGTTATTCAAAGACCTGGGCCTCTCTGCTCGTGCAGTGAGCACTACCTTTGGGTGCAGGGTCAACGTAGCGATTTGCTTACAGGTGAGATGAAATTGCTTCTTCCTTACACAGAATCTCTGGGAACTTGGTAGAAAATCATGTACAGCTGAATGGATTTCTTTTTCTGATTAAATAGAGCTCCATTGCTTGCTTGCTTCATCAGCAAGTTAAATTCAGCTTTTTAATAAGATGTTAAATATGATGTTGATTATGATAATTTCACTTTTCTGTACTAATTGACCAATTGATTTGCTTTTCTAATCCAGAGGGTCAGTACTAAGAAACTTGTTTCCTTCCTACTGTGCAGGAGCAGTTTTAAATAAACAGCTTCCTATTCGTAAATATAAAGTGTTACAAGCAGTGCTATTTCAGCTTTTGTCTGATTCAGATTTTGTCTTGTTTTGTATAATGTAGAATTAAATTGAAGACAGAATTTTGCAAATAAGACCCAGGAAAATTGACACAGTTGGCAGGGTTTTTTTATTTTTAAAGATCTCAAATGAGTATTAGCAACTTGCAAATATTTTTCTCTCACCTTGTGTGAGAGCTGGACTTTTTTTTTACTTAAAAGTGTGAAATTGGAAGCTTTGGGAGGGAGGATAGGTCCATAAAGTACTCAGCCCTGCTTCACAGTCTGGAGATAATTACATGCTGTGGACCAGAACCACGTTTGATACTTTAGTATTCAGCTGATAATGTGTAATTTAACCAGATGAAGTCTAACTTTTCTTAATGAGGTATTGCTTTTCCAGTCAGAAGATTAAAAAAATTAGATACATAATACAAATATATATTAAAAAACTTACCTGAAAAATCAGGTATTAAGTAAGCATGGACTAGAAAATGGGAAAGCACCCTGGGGTTTGGAGGATGCTTAAGTTAGTAAATAAAGTGCTCTGGTTTCAGATGAGCCAGTATGTAGCTTTGTATGTGGGGAGTAGCTTAGGGGGCACATGGATTAAATATGTGTAATTGTAAATCTAATTTTCAGATTTATTGATATGAATTACACTTGATAAAATAGGATTCTATGAAAATTGCTACTGTACTGCTGCAAAACTTGGTTTTTCCTTATTTTTTTCTTCCTGGTGCCCACTAGATGAAGAAAATATATTACAGTGTTCTAGGTTTCCTACAAGAGAGATATTCTGGGACAAGAGTTACTTAAATATGTTGCCATTCACAATTGTTTTCTTAGTTGCTATAGTTTCTTTCACAATTAAAGGATTTTTAACAAGACCAAGCTAATGGTTATAAAGAAATATGGTCAGAGTGATTTTATGAATCAATAGGTGAAAAAACGGGAAGGATACACATGAAATCAAGATGACTGCAAAAGATTTTAAATTCTTTGAATAAAACATTTCAGCTGCCAAGTGTGAAAGCTTTCCAAATTGCCTGTGTGAATAAAAATTGCAGAAGCCAGATTGGGATACAGGGTGGGGAAACAGTTTTCTGCAGAATACTGAATGGCAACATGAAAAGTATTCCAAAAAACCCAGTGAGGAATACAGGACTGCTGGGCAGTTAAGCTTCCCCTTCATTTTATGCCTTTTTAATCTCTGTTTTCCATTCTTGAGCTGCTTTTTAGTGGGAGGGGTTTTCTACCCTTTTTCCCCCATTCTTCCAAAGTGATACCTCCATTAGACTTTTTTTTAAATGAATGACCAAACTTTTGATACAAATTAGCAGGCAGATAAATAGGAGTCTTCCAGCCCTGCTGAACTGGTTCATTGAGAAGGTGTGTCTGAGAAGGGATTTATTATAAAGCAATGTATGAGTTGCTGTAGCCCTCTTTTGTTCATGATCTGTGACTTGTATGTTCCCAAAAGATCCACCTAAAAGTGCCAAGCTCTTAAATAACCTGAAATGGAAATTTTCTGTTCATTCTAAAACAGTGTAAGTTTTGTTTTCTGTCTTACTGTGTGTATCTTATGTTTCCAGTGCCTCTTTGTTTGTATTTTCTTTTTTTCCCCTTTCTCTCTGTTTCCCACACTTTGATGGACTCTGTTACTTCTGTTTGTGGTCCTGCTGTCAGCCAAACAGGCTGGGCAAGCTGGCTGAACAGGTATAGTGATGCATGTGTGCTTGTCACGTCCTAAAGTCCATCTGGTTCTGCAGTGTTAGGGACTAGGCCCACATAGGTTTATGCTTGCATTCTTTTGCACTGACTATGTGGGTTTTAGAGCAGGTGCTTACTCAAATAAAATCCTAAAAGCTGAATTTTAAATATAAAAATTTTGCAAACTTTAACTTACCTGCACTACATACTTCAGTCGTGCATTCATGGACTGATTCCATAAAAAGCAAAGGCTCTACAGTACTCACTGTAGAAAGGGGGGCTACTTTATTTCTTGTACATTAGAGAAGTGCTTTGTAAGTGTCAGTAAAAAAGGGAGAGAAATTTGTGAATTTATGTGGCTGTTGTGTCTTCTGTTGAATTTGTTCCTTCCTCCTTATTCTTAGGGAACAGCAGGACCGGATCCAACAACAGTCTATGTAGATATGAGAGCGCTTCGACATGACAGGTACAGTTTGTGTTAAAGCATTGACTCTTCAATGGCTGTGGAAAAGAAACTTCAGCCTCATTGAATTGGTTTGTTGAAATATCCTTGGCAGCAGCCAACTGTCTTCCTGGCATATTATATCCTTGTGCTGTGCAATTCCAAGAAATCTGCTCTCTAACAATCCTTTAGGTAGTAGAAATAGTACAGTTAGAATCTCCCTTAGTCTTTTTTTTTTTTTTTCTTTTCCCTTCAAACCAAAACACCTCTGTTCCCTCAGTCTTCCCTGGGCTACATTGTGTCACTTAATGCCACTTAGGCTGCTTGCTCTTTACTGTTTGTGATTCCTACTGATGCTGTGCCATGACTTAGTGTGACAAGTAGAGGTCCAGGACAATCCAGAAAAGAAGGTGAATTTAAAATGCTGGTGGAACTGCAACCTTCGGGCTTTGTTGGAAAAAGTTACTCATCTTTCCAGGGAGCAGAGTTACAGATTCTTAAAAGAAACACGGTCTATGGGAATCCTAATAGGGAAGTTTTGAAGACAGCTAGAAACTTGTAACTGTAAGTTGTGAATAACTGAGAGTAACTGGGTGATTCAGTGAAGCTCAGTGCAGCTAATGATGGGGTAGCAGTGGATATACTAGAACACATCTGTTTAGCTTCTGTTTAAGTTCTTGTCTTGGTTTGAAAGACAGGTGTCTGCCAAGGAAGGTGGGAACCTCCCTTGGAATGGAAAATATGACCCCCTTCCCTGTAAATTATTGTAACTTTGAAATTAAGGGGCTTTCAGACAAAGGTAATAGGAAAAGGAATAGCAGTCCTTTACTTATATATATATACATATAACAAGGCAAACAACAACAATAAGGGGCAGTGGCAGCTGGGCTCCTGCAAGCAGCCAGGAGAGGCTCCCTCAGAGTGGGAAGGGGCTCAGGGTCCCAGGTTTTCCCCTGAGGCACCCCAGTAGATGGTGAGGGTCCTTTCCAGTGCGGTTGGGGGTTAATAAGGTCCCAGTTCAACAGCTGCTCTTACGAGCAAAGCCTCCCTCATGGTAGAAGCAGTAAAAGGCAGAACTCCACGGTGGCAGCAAATTCTTCCCACAACAACCGAAGACCAGCCTGATCAGAGAGAGAGAGAGAGAGGAGCCAAGCTCTCAAGGTATCTCTGCCCTTCCCAAGGGAAAGCCCCTCAGCTACAAGAGTGCAGCCAGCTGCGCCTTTCTCCCTCCTTGGCTACATCTTAAGTACGGTCATTATCATCTCTTAGGCAACAGATGGGAGAAAATGCCCTGAGAGAAAAAGGACCAAAAAGAAAGAAAGAAAGAAAAAATCCTAACCTCTAACATTTCTTAAAGCCGTGTACAAATGTCCTTGTACAAATGTATCCTCTTATTTTCTCAGGGTGCGTTTGGTAGAGAGAGGTTCTCCACATAGTCTGCCACTTATGGAGTCTGGGAAGGTGAGAGACTGAGTGTGATCCTTTCTCCTTACAGAATCATGGAGGCGTTTGGGTTGGAAAAGACTTTAAAGCTCATCTCATTCCAGTCCCTGTCTGCCATGGGTGGGGAATATCTTCCACTAGAGCAGGTTGCTCCAAGCCCCATCCAGTCTGGCCTTGGACACTTCCAGGAGTGAGGCAGCCACAGCTTCTCTGGGCAACCTGTGCCAGGGCCTCACCACCCACACAGGGGGGAATTTCTTCCCGACATCTACTCTACCTCCTCTTTCAGTTCAAAGCCATTATCACGCTCTTTATGTCCTCATGGCCCTCACCTGGGCAGGGAGCTGCATCACCTGGGTCTCAGTACAGAATATTTGGGACGAGCTTGGCTAATCAGAATGTGTCCAGGAGAGCATGTTATGGTTGGGTAGTTAAAGTGAAGCCAGATGCATGACATGAAGCAATAGGATAAGTTGGTACCACCAAAACAAATCTGAGGCCTTCATATGGGAAGGCATTTTCTAGGTGTGAAACCAACTGCAGCTGAGGCTGCAAAACGGCTGCTCGGAGTTAAAATTATTTAACAAGTTAAACAACAGTGGTAGGAAGAGATGGTTGGTATCTGTGGTGCAGAAAGGAGTAGTAAGGGAAGCACAAACTGTTGACTTCTGAATAACTTTTCTTTTGATGAATTCATTTTCTTAATTTCTGTTTGCTTCTTATTCAAGATTCTTCCGGGAGTAAAGGTCATCATAGCACACACAGAAACCAAAGGACCTCTGGGAGACTCGCATTTAGGAGAGGTAAAGGTTTGGTACTGTTGTACTGTGTTTATTGGCAGTGACCTGATACATCAATACCTCCCGTTAGATAAAAGCCTTCCTTCCCCTGAGTGGGATGGCCAGGATGACCCTGGTGTGGCACGTGAATGAACCCCACAGAGAGCTGGCACTGTGTGCATTCCTGTGCATGTGGCTGCACAGCACCAGGTGAGACCAGGGCACAAGTCTGTGTCTGCCCAGCAGCTAGAACAGGTAGGGATGTACTCCCATCAGTGGGCAGCAGCAATCGATAATTTGCTGCTTGGTTCAACCTTTGTTTTATAGGCATCTCCTGTCATGCAATAAGATGTCCAGCTAGTAGGTTAGCAGGTGTTCCTTTCTAGCAGGTCTCCAAATGCCTGGTTCATTTTTTTATGGCCTTTACCATCCCCCAATTACATGTATATAAAACTTCTTTTCTCTCATCAGAAGTTAATTATTTCAATTAAACTGGCATTTTTGAGTAGTCAAAAATTGTCAGTGAAACAGATCTTTTAAAACAATTAATGATGCTGTCTGCGTCTGGCAAAATAACCTGTGATTATTTCAGTTTGGATTTGGTTTATCCTCTAGATATGGGTGAGTAGCCCACACAATGCTGCTGGTTACTACACTGTGTATGGAGAAGAAGCACTGCACGCTGATCACTTTACTGCTCGCCTGAGTTTTGGGGACACTCAGACCGTGTGGGCTCGCACCGGGTACCTGGGCTTCCTGCGCAGGACAGAGCTGACTGATGCCAGCGGAGGTGAGAGGAAACACCTGGACCCACAGGGCCGCTTGTGTGAGGCTCCTAAGCTGAACCAGCAAAGATTGGGCTGTCCAGCGAGTTTATGGCTGACTTTCATCACAGAAGACTCCTGAATTAAACAGGAGATTTTCTATCATTCAGCAGGTTCAAGATATGCACAGACACCAGTGGTTTTGCAGTTTTCCAGAAGTTAAAGGTCTAGAAGAGAAACTTGCCAGTATAGAAAATGAATTGTTAACCTTGTAGGTATTTTGATCTAAGCCAAGATGTCTACATTTGGGAAAAGTTTATCTTCCATCTGCTCTGTTTTCTGTTGAGACAGAATACAAAGTAGATATAGCTCTTGATTATCATACATTTAAGAAAATAAATCTCTGAACATCCTAAGGAAAGGAGTTTGAATGCTTGTAACTTAGTAACAAATGTATATTGCTGGTTTTCTGTGATTGGACTTAAATGAATGATGGTGTCTACGTGAATAATGTCAGTGTCCCGACTGCTGCCACTGGATAATAATAGCAAGTTTTTGTGTCTTGTAGCTTTCTGAAAAATCAGGTATCATAGAGATTGTTATCGCCATGGAACAACGTCAGTTGCCCTTTAGCTTTTAAGAGGCTTTGTGCAGTGAATTAACAGACAGTATACATGAAATACAGCTTCCCAGCATGATTTTCACCTCTAGTGACACAACAGAGAAAGACTATAAAACAGTTAACAAAGAAAAAGCAAAATTGAACTAAACAGAGTTACAGGATGAATGTGGAGAGTGTGTCCTTCAGGTAGGGTTTAGGAGAGCTTTGCTTATTCAACTTGGCAAAGCTAAGGCTGGGGAGAGGACAGAGTTGTTTTTACTGTGTAAACTGTGGGGTCTTAAGAAGCTGAGTAGAATTTTCCTGGCATGAGGACAAGTGGGTATAAGCTGGTGTTAAAAAGAAAAAAAAGGTAAATTTGGAAATTGGAAAAGTGGTTGTGTCAATCAGAAAAGAAAAGTTCTCTGGTAAGAATAGTGGAACAAAAAGATGCTTTAACGGTGGATTTTGCTTGGGTTTATGAACAGAGGTTATATTACATGAGAGAAAGGACAGAAGTGGATGACCCAGAAATTCTTTTCATTGTGGTTTCAGTTGCTTGGAGTCATAGGCAGAAGTGCTACTTGAGCTCTTAATTCTCTCCAAATGCAAGAGCTTGTATTATAAACTCTTTCCCCTCGGAAGCACTGGGAACATCTTAGAACATCAGGAAGAAGCACATACACGTGACCGTGTTTGTCCTGTAGATGTGATGATGCTGAAATGTGTGTGCTGTATTGCAGAGAGGCACGATGCCCTGTATGTGGTGGGCTCTTTGGATGAAACACTGGAGCTCAGAGGAATGAGGTACCACCCCATCGACATAGAAACCTCTGTAATCAGGGCACATAAGAGCATTGCAGAATGGTAAGAACCACAGCATTATTCTTCTGTATCACTTTATGTCTTCTAAAGCAGAAGAACTTGTAACTTCCTTGGCTGTGTCGGAATGTACACACATGGGTGTGGTAAACTCATCTCAAGGATTTCATGGATGATGTCTTCTCACAGATATTATCCCCATTTGGCCCTAACGAATTATGTGTATCATTGGCTGTAGGTGCTCTCCAGCCTCAAAGCATTCGGGTTTACTTGTAAGCTTTGGGAGGTCTTGCCTTTCTTTTAATAATCTCTTTTAATAACTCATCGAGCTGTTTTTTCCTCCCCATTAACACATGTGTCATGCCGACAGTGCTGTGTTTACATGGACAAACCTGCTGGTGGTGGTGGTGGAGCTGGAAGGCTCAGAGCAGGAGGCGCTGGATCTGGTCGCACTGGTGACGAACGTGGTCCTGGAGGAGCATTATCTCATTGTTGGTGTCGTGGTCATCGTGGATCCCGGGGTCATTCCCATCAACTCCCGTGGCGAGAAACAACGGATGCACTTGAGAGATGGATTTTTAGCTGATCAGTTGGATCCTATTTACGTTGCTTACAACATGTGAAAACAGCAAATCACATCCAGGCTGAAGCACCAAAATCCAAGGGGCTTTCCTCATAATAACATTGGAATCCATGCTCTGTGTTTTCAAAAGCTGTTGAAGACCTTAGGAAGATGGAGATACTTCTCTTTACATACAGCCCTTCATCTTCCAGATTACATTTGCTTTCATAAGCCCATTGTAACAGTCACAGCTGTCTTAGGATGGAGTTTGCTGGAATTCCTGAAGGAAGCTTATTAGAACTATCGTGGACCAATTTTATTTTGGAGGGGGCAGGAGGGAGAGAATAATTATGAATGTCAGTACTTGATGCACTGCATAAAAGGACATAGAGTGGGGTGGGGAGAGAACACCAGCTGTGAGGAGGACTCCTGGAAACAGCACCCAAAGTGGTGAGTAACCATCCAGAGTTCACCCTCCACGTGACTCCAGTATATCAACAGTATTGGGGTTGGGACATAACCTTCAACATTGCACTCACCTCTACCACATTCTCTACTGACAGGAATTTTGCACATACTCGAAATTTTAAAATGCAGCCTTTTTATTTTAAATCACTGGCTCATCCCTATTCAGAAGAAGCCAACCCCTTCCAATCCTGGATTCGATGTAACAGTTATGCTGCTGTTCAGCTTAGTTGTACCAAGCAAAAAAAAATACTGTAACAAGGTTACTTAGGGTGCCATGCTGGACTCTGTAATGCTATAAAGTTTATAATAAAATACAAATTAATACCCAGTTTTAAGTATTTGATGCAGGAGCCTTCAGTGCTATTGCTCTTCTAACTCCACGTCAAAGTCGCTTATTTTCATCGTGTTAGCTGTTAATTCCTGCCCTGCGTAATGCCAAGGATGTAAAAATCCATTCCAAAGCCACTCTGAATGATTGTACAAATGTTTACAAAGCATGGGCTTAACAATATGTTTTCTCTGAATATTCTGTGCTAAAACTTAAAATAGTAACTTTTTTTTCCCACCATGGAAAACCTATTCAGTGTTAGTTAGCTTGAGCTGCTGTGGTACAAACTTCCTTTGTTTCCTTTGGAGTTGTATTTAAACTCTTGCGTTCAGGATAAAATACCCAGTTGGTTGAGTCACAGTTGGACTAATTAAGCTTTTGAAGTTTCTGCCTGATCTAACACTGCAGTGAACCTAATGCAGAAAGAGAATATGAAGTTATTCAAATACCTCTGTGTTTGAAGGTAAGCACGAGACTAGCGAATAATTATTTTTATAGATTTGTTAAAGACTTGAGAGCTACGTAAAATTTTTTTAATAATGCACAGGTTTGCAAAAGAGCCAGTTTCTTCTGCAAGGCAATTCTGCCTGGATCAGTGCCTAAGAAAAATGGATGCCAGTCCCCTGATAGATCAGGTTTATCCACGGTCAAATAAACTCTGAAATGTTCAAGAAAAAGCTCTCCTTTATAGTAGTTATGGGCCCTGATGGTGTTTACCTGTGGTGTATAATACAGCTGCATACTCTGACTGTAATTATGTACAGAACTTGTGTAACTTATTGTTTGAGTACAGCAGCCTCCAGCAGCGGGCTGTGGGACACCCCTCCTACCAAAACAGCTGGCAAAAGGAGAGAACTCCCTAACCCCCAGTTCCACGTTGTAGTTTTCTAGCAAATAAAGCATTGTAAGACTTTTGTATTGAGATACTGATGAAAGTGAGACAAGTTGCCTTGTAAAGTAAATCTTAAAACAAAAAGCTTATTAAACATTTCAAAACACCTCTTGCCAATCTGACTTGAATGTTGAAACGTAGGCTGTTACGTCAAAACCCTGGCTTAGGACAGTTCTCACTCATATTACAGACAGTTTAATGCCTTAAGAGCTTTTTCTGCAAAGCTTCACTGCAATTGCTTTGCAGGTAATGCAGTTGTAAAGCCTGCATGGTCCTGAATTTCCTGTGTTTTGAACCTCTGCTAAACTGCAGCACTGACATCACTGTGTCACATACGACATCACTGCCATGGGACTGGTGGGGCCATGGTGCCACTAAGCAGCTGCTCCCTGCATGGCCGAGCCTTTCCAGGGCCTTTGAGCTGCAGCTCCAGGCACAGAGTGGCCATGGCCCTGCTTGGTTTGCAGCTGGACATCCACTGAAGTTTATACCCTTGGAAAACATTGCAGAAGGTGCCAGCTGGACAGAAAGAGGCCTGATGACTGCCAGGGAGAAAGCACTAGCTGAAAAGGAAAAGGGAGCAGAAACAGCAGGACGGGGGTGATGCCCTCCAGCAACTTCATCAGGCTGAGGCACAGCAGCTGCTGCGCTACCGAAATTCTCAGGAAGTGTCAGAGTAAAGACAGTTCTCTCTCCAGGTTCTCCCCCTTTGGGCCACTAAGTCCCATGGGCCCCCGTGTCCCTTGGGAAGGAAAGATGAGAATGAGAGGGGCTGTTGGGTGTGAGAAGGGTTGGGGAGGGCCAGGGCCATACTCACAGGGTCCCCTCAAGGACCAGGGATGCCCTGGAAAACAACAGCTCAGGAGGTGAACACGCCCATGCCAGCCAGGGGAGTGAGGGTGGCATAAGATGGCCTGGCAGGGCATGGGATGGCAGCTCCAGCCAAAGCAAGGACAGACAGTACACTTTGCCTGGGAGACACACACAGGAGACAGCAGTGACCCTGCCAGCTGCTAAGACTCCCCCAGCACAGGGAACAGGGAAGCAGAGGCTGGCTCAGGGAGCTTGCATGAGAAGGGAAGAAGGAAAGAAAAACCACCACCTGTGGAGCTCAAAAGCAGAAACACTGTATCAGTGTGCACCAACATCTTGATTTTTGACATTTAGTTTTTTTCCTTTGCATTTGATTTCATCCCCAACAGCTGTCTAAGAAATAATGTTATTAAATATCTTTTTTTTCTGTTGGTACACTGTGAGAATTTGTTATTGCTCTCTGTGTGTGCCTTTGGCCATACTTGTGGAGATGTAAAATAAGCACTTGGATTGCTCTGGACACCTAAACGGAAATGTGTGTCAGAAGTCACCTGTGGACAAACTGCTGTTCTCTGTAGGTGCAGTGGTGCTGAGTTTTGCAAAGTGGTTGAAGGGTTTGACCACCTTCACTGTGGGGAAGGCTGATGCACTCCCGAGTACAGGGCTGTGGTGATGGTGCTGCCTTCTGCCTGTCTTTCCTTTGTGGACACAAACCAGTGGAAAAGCGAGGCCCTGAAGCAATCGAGGTCCTCCTGAGAGGGCCCCCAGCCCTGCCCCCCTTCCAGCAGCAGTGCTGAACACACCCACCCTCCTCTCCCAGCCCTGGCCAGTGCTGCAGCTGCAGGGAGCTGCCTCGGGAAAATGGAATCTTGGCCCTGCTCCATCAGGCATCAACCTGTTGCTCTGCTGGGCAATGTGCCTTCCCACGACAGATGAGTCTCCAGGGGATGGCCCTTGGAGGCTCTTCCTAGGAGTGGGAGCAGCCCCCACCTGCTTTAATTCTGGTGGCAGCTTGGTTCTTCCCTGGGTAGAGGCTGGTGCTCCCAGGGTGAGCACTCCCCGTGACATGGCCAGGCCTCCCAGCCCTTCAGTTAAAAAAAATGATGACAGACCCACAGAGGGAACCATGGATAGGTAAGAAATGCTCCAGCAGGCAAGGCTGGTTTGAACAGCCACATCCTGGGCATTGCTTTGCCACCTCCCATCACCCAGCTCTGCAGCCAAGAGGCCCCTGTGGGCTGTAGCAACCCCTTTGGGACCACTCAGGGAAGGCAGCCAGCGCAGAACACACTGGGGACCCAGGTGCAGCAGCCAGGTAAAAATGCTGTGAGCTCCAGAGACACTGAGCAGTACAGCCAGCACGTGTAACACCCACACTGGAAGGGGAGCAGGAGCTGAGAGTACAGGACTGGGTTGTACTTTGTTCCAAGGCAGGCAATTCCCCTGATTTTTCCTTATTATTTTGAGCTCTCACAGTATCGAAACCTTTGTGTTTCTCTGTGTTTAATACACAATTTTCCAGTGAGTTGGCTGCTCGCAGTTTTTCTCTGTTTCACCACAGAATCGGTTGTAAGTTGTTTTTGGATCAAATCCCAAGATCTCCCTTTCCTCGTGGATTCGGAAGGAAAATGTTGAAACTGAGGTGCCTATAAAATACCTGTGGAAAAAAATCAAAAAGGGTTTGTGAGGAGAGGGCAAGTTTTTAAAATGCAAGTAATCTGATTTCAGTCCAATGAACTTTACCATTCAGTGAAATGATATGATAATGAAATTGTCATATACAAAGACACACAATATAACCACTATCTATCTACTATATACATCTCAATTATATAATTTCTTACACAATTTGTAAACAACCACAGCTGGGCCAAAAATCATAATCAGTTTAGTGACAGTGACATTAAGCTTTGGCTGGAATAAAAGTCAGGTTTGCTACCTTGCATGTGCGCAAATCCACTGGTCAATCACGGCCAAGCCCCCATCCTTGAAGAGTTCCAGCTCCTCCCAAGAGGGTTCAAACCTGACCATCTCAGGCAGCAGTTTCTTGAGCAGTTCAATCTCTTAAAAAAAGGAAGGATACAAATTTATCTCTACATTGCGAAGAACAACTCACTGCTGTCACACGATGGGTTTGTTTAAGGGAACCTTGGGTGAACGGTTACAGAGCAAGTGACACCCAAAACCTACCCACAAATTTTACAATACAGTTGCCAAAATTCACAGCACTGCAGGCAGGGAGGGGAGCCAGAGGTAATTGCTGCACTCACTGTGAAAAGTTACCAATCCTGAAGTGACTGTGATCTGCCTACCTTCCTCAACAGCATCAGTGGCTACAAAAACTCTTTCAAGTTTAAGCGTCTCCAAGAGGCTCTGGATTTTCTTTACTGCTCCTTGCAGGGAAGGCACATCTTCTCTGTGACCCCAAATGAAGTCTCTCCTTCTGAGATGAACCCCAAGGTATGGGCCACCTAGAGCTGCGCCCGTCTTAACCTACGAGAGAAAGATCGATAAAATTTAAAACTTGAGAGCATCCCTATTCACACCAAAAAGCCAGAATGCATGATCTCTGAATAAGGCACAGAATCACTCTAGTTGCAGACAGAAATTTTCAAGTATGGACTGGAAGTAGTTTGGGACACTTGTTGCAACATTTAGATCTTGAGTGGCCTCCATCACGCAAGAGAAAACTGGAGTGCCAAATCTTTGCAAGCAAAAATTCCTCTCCTTTACCAAATAAATCCTCAACTGGCAGGTGGCAGCTGAACTTTACACCCACACACGGTGCTGAATACAAGAAGAAATTCAAGTTTCCTCAGCTGAAATGAGGGCAACAAAGGTGTGGCCCTCAGAACCAGTCAGGCCCACCTTGACAGACTCTGTCAGCTCGTGTCACCCAGGGGGAAGAAGGTGCACGAGGAACACTCGTGTCCAGCTCGATGTGAGCAGGAGAGTTACACTCACATGTACCCTCCAACACGCCCTGCAGCACACAGCCAGGAATACACAAATGAAATACCTGTTATGGGGAACAGACTGTTAAGGATTTTACCTTCATCTGTGTCCAGTCCTCCTTGTACTGAGTCCTGTCTGCCTCATCGGTGGATTGAAGGTATTTCTTCCTGAACTCATCTCCCACCAGGCGGAGGTGTTTAGCGAACACCATGCTCCGGCGGGTCTGTGGGATTAGAGCAGGCATTGAGTCAGAAAAAGGAGAGCTGAAAATGAGCAGGTGGAGACACCTTCACTCACACAGCACTTTCAGGATGCAGTTACTTCTGGGACATCTATGCAGTACTCCACGCAAAGGTTTCTAACCTTTTATTTCTAATTATCGCCACGTTTATAACCAGCATACTCACCTGCCCCTGCAATACACAGGTGTAGGGAGGACACTGCAGTTATTTACACAACAGAACACAAAATATACCAAATTAAACACCCTAGCAAGCTGTCTCACTTTTGGAAACAAAAGCTGGGCAAACACTTCAGCGTGCAAAACACTTGTAAGAATGAAACCTGCTTTAAAAATATTAGGCATCTAGCCACAGACACGCCTATAAAATTCAGTGGGAAAGTGCTGAAAAAGGAATTATTTCCTTAACCTGTGAATAATAATCTCTAAGATTCTGTGATGCAGTTACCACTGCACAAAGCCACAAGCAGCCTTTTTATTAACAGGCAAAAGAATGAAGGAAATCCCAATTTCTCCCTTTTTGTCTGCAAAGAAACAGAGAAGGAGGAGCATGGAAAAAAAGAGAAGAGGCACTGGGCCCAAGCTGCAGTGAGTAAATTTCTGTTAGGACATCAGGCAAAAACATCAGGGCAATGTTTAAAGTGCCACTGCTAAGAAATGTGTGTTATGGAGCCATGTGGATTTCATGTCAGCTTTTACAGCAAAAGTCAGACTCAAAAATGGTATTTGGGTTGCATTTCTTTCTTTGAGAGGTCACTCTCTCAATGAACAATTCATGGCTAGCAAACTACTGTTGGGTCCACTTCTGAAATGCCAAGTGAATAGCCAGATGCTTACAAGACTGAGGTCTGTGTAATTTATTTTGTAGTATCACAAGAGCCAGTTTCTCTCAGGAATTTTAACTATATCAACACTCCACATAATGTTCTGTTTTCCTGTGTCCGAACCTTAACATTTTCTTAAAACTTTTATGACAGGAATTATTTTGCCATAGACCTTTGCCTTGAGGCCCATGGGAATTTTGCCTTTGAAGTCAATGGGGAGGGATTTGGGACAATAATGAGCATTTTAGGGAATTATTTTCAAAAGACAAATCTTGAAGTGGACTAGATAAGAAACTGCTCCCTTCTGACTGTAGATGTGTCATGTATAGGGGAGGTCCTTTTAATCACCACGCCCTGCAGCACTGAGCCTTTAGGCACAGGATGGCAGGACAAATTCCTGTGTCACATTAATCCATAGCAGCCTGAAAACCATCTTTAGCACACACTGCTGAAACAGAAGGCATAAGTTACTTTCAAGACAAGAAACCCAAGGCAAAACTGAAGCACACATTGGTTACTGAAGTTTTTAGCAGAGCCAAGTGAAAAGTCTAGAGAAGCTATCTGTAAAATACTCACATTCCAATAATCTTTCCCTCCGTAGTGGTCATGAAGAAGGTTTTCAGCTCTGTCTAACATCACTGACCTATTGAAAATTGTAAAACTGAGTGCAGTTCCCTTAGGAATAGAATTTACATTACGACGTTTCTTTACACATTTGCTAGGATAGAGCACAGACTGTTTGCAAAGGGAGTGTGGGGAATGAGGGACAGGCTCCTACGAGGCAAATTCTAGTTCTCTACAAGGCAAATTGTGACCCACAGCCTGCTGGGGAGAGAAGGGAACCATGCCACTCCCTGTGCCTACTCTCCTCCTTAATAAATGGTGCCCTGACTCTCCTGACTCTGGAAGTTAAACACTAACAAGCATTCACCACCCCTCACAGTCCTTGCGATAGGTGCTACAGGAGGAATAAGATTTCTGACAGGGAGAGTGATCCAAAGGAGAGAAGTGACCTGTGTGATAAATGCTCAGCCTCAGAGCACACAAGAGCCTCTGGGAGGAAGCAGAATATCATGAAAACAAACCCAGAGAAGGTGTTTTCCACGTGTAAAATAAAATGTCCTACAGTAAAACAACAGATCAAAGAACAGACACACTACCAAAACGTATGGTAGTAGACAGCAGCTTTTTCTTCTCATAAATAAACACAATTCAGGATTGTGTACTGGAAACATAACTGCACTATCCAAGTTCTAAGAAGCAGAAGAGATTTTGAGAGTTTCAAGTATCCAAGAGCATAAGAGATGTAGATTTAGTTTGTGAGCACACTGATGACAAGCAAACACACAGAGAAATGCTTCTGCTAAACGAGACCAAGGTCATTATCTGCATCTCCTTCTACTAAAAAGAGAGGAAGCAAATAACCAATCAACCTTGGATTATCACTGCTGATAATCAGCTGGACACTTGCACAGAAGGCTCCAAATCACCTGGAAAACAGACTACACTGTGCTGGTGAAGAAGCAGCACTGCACCTAACAGGAAGCTTGGAGGTGAGTGAGGTTACTAATCCAAATGCATTGAGAAGTTTCCTTGAAGTGACCACCCTTAAAGGGTAAAAACCCAGTCCTAGGACCACACAACTGGTTGTCCAGCCAGAAGGGCAATATGGGAGATCAGAGCTCTGAACAATCAGAGTAGTTTAGAGATACTGGCACACGTGAAGGTAAGGGACATCTCACTGACACTGCCTAACAAGATTTCCTGACAGCCTTCATTAAAGGCTTTTAAGAAAACTTGGCAGAGAAAGGAAGGTTCTTGCATGGATTAAAAAAAAAAATTAGTTTAGAGACAGGGATAAATGTATGGTTCTCATTGCAGAGGGAGGTCACAAGTGCAAGGACTCTTCACCATATTCCTAAACAACCTACAGAAGGGCATGAAATCAGGTGACACAGCTTAACAATTATTTTAAATTCCTCAGAGCATCTAAGGCCAACTATGAAGAATTAGAGAAATCTGATAAATGGCCAATGAAGTGGCAGATGGAATCTAACATAGGAGTGAGTAGTAAAAAAAAAACAAACCCAAAAACCTGGCTTTATCTAATAACTAAAGGTCTCGATGGTGAAGAATGAGGACAGTTCGATGCAAACATCAAGGCAACACTCAGAGGTCAAAATAAGGAACCTGTGTCCCAGGAATTAGCAGGAAAAGAGGAGAGCACTTGACACAGTATGTCATTTGTACTGCAGTGTACAATGTGTTTACCCACACTCAGCATGCAGGATCCTGCTGAACTGTCAAGGTTCAGAGATTGGCAGTGGTGACAAGCAAAGGCATGGAATGGCTTTCACATGGAGAAGAACTAATGGAGCCAGGACTCTTCCCATTGCAGAGGAGGAACTGAGGGGGAATATGCCAGACTTAGCATCACATGTGGTGTAGAGGAGAATATGAAAGAGCTGATGGTTCAGCACCTCTTCCACTGCATGACCTAGGGGATATTAGATGATACCTTGGAGGTAGGAGTCAAAAAAGCTGCCTGAGAGGGAATATAAAGGAGCTCAAGGCTATTTGCTCTTAGGTTTTAGCATTGCAACCTTTAACTCACAGTTAAGTGTTTCCTACAGTGTAAATCCCTTTTGTAATGATTTTAACAGAGTACAATAATTCAGTGATGAAATATCTCAACAGTGGGATACAGCCTTTAAATTCCCCCTGCTCTTCCCACCCAGCAATGGGGTTGTACAACAATACAACAGTAAACAGTAAAACAAGGCAACTCACCGTGCTGAAGTGTTCTTCAGAAGGATGGGAGCCACAATAGAGGCAGATCCTTGGACAGACAAGCAAGAGGCATTTAGGCCTCGTGTTTCCTCATAACCCCAGAACCAGCCCCTAAAAGGGAACACAAAGGATTGGTTCACAGGCTTGTATTTTAACTTAATGCCTTATATAGAACAAAACATCCTAAAAAAACTATGTATGATACAAATAAACCAGCCATCTCCTTTGTGCTGCTTTTCTGTGGAGCAGCAACTTGCTAGAATTAGATCTTCGCGTATCAGTACAACATTTTATTGTTGATGGGCTTTTTAAAAACAAAGTGAACCCCAAGCACCCAAATATTCACAGCAGGCAAATATCTCTCTGAATACAACTGGAAAGACCAGAAGGACTACAAGGTGTTACCTGTAGTAGCCATGTTTGTCTTTGGAGTACATCAGCTGATCAATGCATGGCCTTTCATCTATTTTTTCTTCCCACGTTCCTTCTTTCCATCCTTCTGCGTAGCCTTGTAGCACATAAATCTGCTCAATAAAGGGCCCACCTGACTCTGAGCAGAAAGCAAAGCAAAGGATTTGTAAGCACGAAAACCCACACCATAAAGGTATGAACAAGTATCAGGTGCAGTTAAAAACTTACTAGAAATGCTAATATGACACTACTCTCTCTTCCCTACTTTCCCTATAAAAAAAGGAAAGGAAGTTCTGTGTGAGCCAGAAAAGCTAGAAGGGCCAGGCAATGTGACCACCTGCTATCCCACCCAGCTCTGTGTGACTTAATGTGCCAAACACAACGGAATCACTGTCAGCAGGGTAAAACACACCACGAAGCACAGAGCTTTTCAGTGCTGTAGGCAGCTGCCACAGGAGGAGTGCCTCCAAGAAAAAGGCCAAGTACAAGCCCTTCTTCCCCTAAATTTCAGGGTCTCTATGTGCATCTTCCTGGAAGGCAGGGAACAGCTTTCCCTTCAGAGCTCTTTGCAGAGGTGTGACATTTGGTGGCCTTTCACTTCCTTTGCTGAACGAGCCTGTGGACACTGCTGCAGATTTGAACATTTCATGATTAGCTCAATGAGGGAGTAAATCCTAAAGGAATTATGGAAAGCCTTTCTCTCAGACACAAAAACAAGTGGTAAATATTTCAAGTATGAGCAGCATTGACGATGAAAAAGTACTTGTTCAGGGAAGAAAGATGCTCTTCAGGGAAGAACACACTTTACATCTTTTACTGTCCAACCACCACATCCAGAAAAAGGTGGCCTGTCTGTATTTCAACAAGCTGCCTCACTCCTTATGGGCTTGTCATTATGGTCAAAACCACACAGAAATACCTGTGAACTTATCCACAGGCATTAATTGTCTGTTCTTCGGGGTCTCAGAACTCAAGGGGACAGCAGTGCTACATCAAACAAGCTGCCAGGATTGCTAGGATGATTACTCCATCCTAGTGGTTGTGTAGCTCAGCAAAACTCCTTCCCATCCCTCCTCTTGCCACCTCTAAGATTTTTTTTTTTTCACATAAAAGGATAAAAGACCCTGTAAAGACAAACCTGTTAAGAAACCATATTAAATATTTAGTAAATTGTAGATTGTGTGATCCTATACCCCACCTGCGAGGAACTGCTCATATTCGATGACAGGGATGTTCCTGTTGAGGCTTGGGATGTCAAAGAACTCGGACCAAGGGATCCGGACCTGGAGGATGTCAGGGCTCTGCCAGTGGTAAAGACGTCCCCAGGGAGGCAGAACCAACACCCAGTTTTCGCTTTTCCGCAGGGTCTTTAGAAGGGAAGCAATGCGAACGTAGACATCTCTGCGGAGGTTGAACCCTTCAGGGGGGTTTACATCATACAAAAGGTACCTGGAGAGGACAAAGGAATACCATTATTTCTGGGAGTTCATCGAGGCTTCTTCTTTTTTACCCGACAATCCTGTGATAAAACTATTGGGAAGGAAGCTGTTCCTCTTTTTGAGTTTGTGGTACTCGGAAGGGGAGGAAGAATGGGAAGTCAGAGCAGTGTGTGCTGCAGGGGCTGGAGGGGCCACTAGAGTCTCCTAGCGAGGTGGCCCATGCCAGGAACCTTTCCTGCTACGGGCCAAGGAGTGAAGAGTCTCGCTCATCCTGAGGGTAACGTGGGGTGCGTGGTGAAAATGGTGAAACTACTTGCATGTCACCCAGGCTGACTCTTGTAAGCCGGACACAAAGGCAGGAGGATACGCTCGGGAGAAGTAGGGGAAAAGGGCACAGCAGGCAGCTGGACGATCCCTATGGGGTCCCTTCCAACTCTGGATATTCAACAGATGAAAGCCCCCGGACAGCTGCGACGCCACCTTCCAAAAACGACCCAAAAAAGCCCCAGCAGGCGAGGGAGGCCCTTTACCAGCTGATGGCCGAGACAGGGCGAGTGCAAGGGGCCACCGCCGGGCGGGGGCAGATCCCGGCGGGCAGGCCCGGCCCGGGGCCGCCACTGCTCACCTGGTGCGCGGGGCGGCGGCGGCGGCGGGCAGCGAGGAGGCGGCGT